>CM046853.1:72990969-73590969 GCA_025617745.1 Heliocidaris erythrogramma
ACACCTGCAATTTGAAGCCGCCTTGAGACCATTAAAAACCCTGTTACACATAACAGGCCGGCTTCACGTCGCCTTTTCACGAGCTGACGTTGGGGCGCACTCCATGTAAAAATTTTTGCGCGGTTCGCACACTCGCACTGCAGGTGCTGTACTATCTCATCGACATCGTAACTTCCGCTTAAAAGCCGGCGCCGAGTCCACTCTGGTGTTAAACATACTGATTGCGGGACTGAGTCCAGCTTGAGGCCGGCCTCAAACCAGAGGTGGACTGGGATGGAGGCGGCTTGGAGGCGGCTTCAGTCCGGCTTTTAAAAAAAGTTGATGTTACACATACGTCGAGCCGCCACGGTCCACTTTCAGAGGTATGTGTAACAGGGGTCTAAGACTGGTTGGTATTTTAGCCATTCTGTATACCTCAGAGATAGCGATGGGTCCAGATAAGTGAATTATTTTCTGGATTAGTCAATTTCTTTATTTCAACTTTTTGGTAACATTGACAAAATGTAGGGGTCATTATGCATTCAACATTTAGATATTAAGGCTAGGCCTAATGGTCAAGATTATGTGCACAATATAAGATCCATATGATTTTCAAAAATTATCTGAAGCCTTGATAAACAGTGCATGCATTTCCAGTTGCATTCTGTAGGAGAAAGATTTGGTAGAAGACTAGTCAATAATCATCTTAAAATTTGTACACTGCAACCAAGTAGCTTTTTGGGAATACACACACACACACACAATATACTTAGGATATCAGGGTAGAAAACGTTAGTGTAAGTCATTGAACTTAGTCGGCCTGTTATGTTTTCATTTCTTATATGTTTCTCCTTAAGATTATAACTGTAAGCCATTCTCTTGATATATTTTTGAAAGGGATTAAAAGTAATAAGCAGTGGTGGATTGTGGAGGGTCGTGGCTAGCTTACAGGCAAAAATGTATGTAGTGGTTGTTTGCCATGAAATTTGAGAAGTTGTGCAGCTGAATTTAATTCTAGAAGAACAGAATAACTTCAAATTACAAGCCTCTTTTATTGCAAATTACACAGTTTCTAAAAAAATACATCTCCAATTGTATTCTTTCTTTTTAAAATTATTAGTTCAGCAAGTTACTTTTAAAGATGAAAATTAAATTCCTATATCTCTTGTGTATTTCAGATATTGTAACTGTTTAGAGAAAATATCTCTTGACAGTGCTATCAAATAGTACAGTACTTGACCTCAAGCAGTCAGTCAATGATGCAATGATGTGTGTCTTCATAGGGAGTTTCTAATGAATTCTGATCACTGGTCTCACTGATACTCACTCAGGTATCAAGTCAGGGGATGTCTCCTTCAAGGCAGGATTGTCCGCATGTAGATCACCATTATGACCTGTGTAAGTGTAGGCCCGTGCTCTTGCATTGCAATACTCAGAACTCAATATAGATATTAGATATCTCAGACCAATGATTAAAGGGTACAGCAAATCCATGATTGGTTGTTGTTGCTATTGTATGGAACTATTGGTGGCCAATAAAACATCATTATTATTATTAGGCACAGAAGGACAGTTGTATCCTTTTTGTTGTAGCCAATTTGTCATGAATAAGTTGGTGAGTTGACATTAGCAACCAGGTACAAGTTTTATTGGGGATGCCATGCATATGGCACGTTTCTTTTAAGCAATATTTGTAGTTAGGAGTACCAATGCGTATTAAAATGCAGTTCTCATTGAGAGTACAATGAAGGCCATTGACAGTTCATGACTGTACTTTTAATTAAGGAGAAGTATTAATTAGAACTTACACCGCTTAATAAAATTGATTGTGCACTTGCCTCTGCAAATACGAGAGTAGGCCTCCCAATGTTCTTTATTTGCTGGCACACTATTATACTCATTACTTGTGGAAGTGAAATGAGTTCATATTTCAACCATTTATAAGTATGTATGCCTTGGACCTGAACCCTCCCTGTCACTTCCAATACCTCGGCGTGACATTTCAAACTCCACATTGCCAGTGGCGAGCAAAGTTTGCTCATCGCGTCGGAGTCCGGGCATCTGTCATTCAAATCTAAGGACTCCATTTCGGTGTTGTGTAAGGCTTGGTTCAGAATGCAAGAGAATTCCAATCTCAGCTAGACTCGGCTACCAGGAGTTCCTGGGAGGCTACTGAACTTGTCATCTCTGACTGGTCCTGAACAGGCCGCACTGTGATCTCTGCAGCACATGTAATTTATTAATTGTCAACAACAACACTGACAATCAGACTTGTGGCGAGACAGGTAATGTCCACCATCATTTGAAGATCTGTTGTCTGACTACATGTGGTAGTAAGGGATGTTGTGACATTTCTCTATTATTTTGCCACAACAGTATGTTAGATACTTGGTCTTAGAAATATATTTTGAAAACATCACCATTTCATATAAATGTATTGTAAAAATGTTGATTTTATTCCTAGTTAAGTAAAGAATAATTATCTTTTATATTTTTATCACTTTGGTAACTCCAGATCATCCCTTACAGGTCAGTCCTTTGTTTTGACCATCTGTGGATTAGTTTTCATGCATGAAATATGAAAGGATATTTTGAAAGAGAAAAAAGTGGGGAGTATACAGAGAGAGATTCTTCTGCCCTTTATATACATATTGAAGTCTTGCAAAGTTATTTCAATTCCAAATAGTAGGCTTAATGAATTCCCACCATTTACAGGTCATCACACTGTAGATGTACCTGCAATCACAAACGGAATCTAGATCAAGAAGATTGGTTGTACTGGGAAGTGTGAGAAAGCTGGAAGGAAGCCCCACAGAAATGATCCAATTACTTTAACATATATCATTTATTAAAAACACCGATCCTATTACAGAAGATTGGAGTATTTCATAGAGCATGTGTGTGTGTGTGTGGTGTTCAATCATAGTTCAAATCAAGTTCATTTCGTACAATTTTTATTTCTTATAATTGAGCTCGTTCCTAAGGTCTAGTGAACATTGACTAGGAATATTTCATGCTTGATTTTATGCATCATGAAGATATTCCATTATCCAACAAGCTTTCCATAAAATGTTTATGATTCATGCACTTTTAAAGTCATTCAAATTCCAGATTGACCCAAACTTTTCTCTTACATGTTTTAGTAATTATTAGTTCGGCATGCTGGTATCTGCTTTGTGAGTCACATTTCAATTAGGGGTTCTTGTTAAGGAAAAATCAATGGGCCAAAACGTTTTGTTAGTTTAATGAAAATCAATTAATGTAAATAACATTCATCAGATGAAGGATAGTGATCCATGAATATGTTCTTTTTGTGGCAGAGTTACTCCAGTCCATATATATGTTGCACTGGGGTCACCATGTATAATATCAGACTGCCCCCACAATAGCACACAATCGATGCCACCACATTGTGTATTTAGACAACACTAGAACAAGAATCAATATAGCAGTGGTCACACAATTGAAGTAGTTTATTGGTTGGCTTTTATTTTGTGTTAAAGCGGAAAAGCGAAAGAGCTATATTGGGAGGCAATAAATAGTCATGTTGTCATTTGGTTGAGAGGTGTAATATCATGAAATGGAAGTGGAAGGAATTGCGGTATGGCGTGGGAGCTGGAGATGAGCAGAAAAAGCGAGGTGGCAAGAAAAGTTGAGAGTAAGGTGTGAGATGTGGCCGAGGAAGTGTTTGTCAAGAAATGAAACACTGAAAAGTGATACCAGTTTGTGTTTGTGTGTGTTGTGGCTGTACGAGTAAAAAAAAAAAAAAATCCCTGATGATAGCACCAGTTCCAGAAATCAATCTGCCTCAAGAACTTAACCAACTTGCTAACACAAAGATGTGTATCTGGATGTTGGATGGGTCATTGCGAGGTGAGAGGTGAGAGGAAGACAGGAAAGTTGCTAATGAGAAGGATGTGGTATATTTTTATTAAAGATGGTTTGAGCAAGATACCAAATAAAATCTGAGGAGTGTTATTGTCACGTTTTCTCTTGAGCTCACCTGTATACATGTAGAAAGAGTGCGTGTAAAGGTCAATGTATTCTTTCGTAATCTTCTCATTAGTGTGCCATTCGTCTTAATAGCCTTGTCAGGAAGCCAACAGGGCAATTAATCTTCACATTTATCGCACACTGCAGCAATTGATTCACTTTGTATCAATCAATCACTATTTTGGAATTAATATTGATTTTTTTTTTGTTGTTGTGGAGTTTTTTCCCCTTTCATTATGCCCCTTTTACCTTCATGTAATCAGCACAAGAGCAAAATGTAATTTACCCATTATGAGGCATATTTACCCGTTACCTATCATGGTAAAGGCTGTGGCCAATGCATCTGCCTAGATATCTTGGAAGACAGTGGGGTCATTCTCTAAGGGCTGGAATGCTGATGTGACAGAGACTATTCTATTTGGTTGATAAATTAAGTAACAATTACCTTGTCATTAATGAAATGCCAATGATGATATTTTGTTAATCTTGTTATTGTGGAAATAGGCTGAATTTGTTATGAATATGCTATACCTTTCAGTTTTGGTCACAAATGATGTTCTCAGTTGCGTGGTCAAGATTGTTTTAGCCTTTAAGCCTTTAGGAGCTTTAAGCATACTGTTGAGTATTAGACCATATTATCCTTTGTTTTTCTTTAGCTTTATTTTTGGTTTATAGTTCTAATGTGGCTTGCCTTTCTACCACTCTCCCACTCTACCGTTTCCTTGCTTTCATTCATGTGACCCCAGAGTAGCAAGCACTACCTGCACAGGAGTATGCCAGAGCTAGGTGGGAAATTCTTGAGGACAAAAGAGGCCCTTGAGAGTATACAAAAGGAACAATGTGTTGGTACAACAATGGATGTATTCATACCCCTCCCCCCTCTGTGTTCACATTCTGGCTCTAAGCATAGACCATGTCCCCACATAGATGGAGTGTTACAATGTACCACATTAACACACCTATCTTTTCAATAGATAGTGTGTTCTTATTGTAGCAGCGCTACCAGTACCCACCCCTTCACAATGGACTCCTATAATAATCACATCCCCGTCATTTCTTCTCTATAGTAACCCCTTCTTTGATACACGTGGAGAGTGTGGTAACATATCCCTCCTACATTCCATCTGTAGCATTCACAGCACTGGCCAAACCGAACCTACCTGTCTCAGCCTTCTTTTGTAGATGCCTACCTTGAAATTAATCCACTGATAACTTTAATTAGTGTTTGTAGACAGGAAGAAAAGAAAACACACAAGACAGACATGAATGTTTGATTAGGGGATCATGAGTACTCTTTCTTGACTCCATGGTTTAAGAATAGTAGGCGTATTTGATTTCTCCAAGACACTGGATATTCAGCAAAGCATGTCCATCTACTCAAGGTCCATCCGCTTTTTTCAGAAGCTTGGGAGTACGAAGTCTTGCTCAGCTGTATTCATGGTCATTAGCCAGGCTGTGAGTCAATGGAGGAAGAACTATTGCATTAAGGTCTCCAGAGCTGCATGTACTAAGATAGAATTCATTTAATATGGTTCATTAGTATTTATGAAGATCAATGCTTCTTGGAAATACTGCGCAGCATGACATCATTATTTATTCCACAGGTGTTGATCATATAAACCTTGTTACTAGTGTTTATCTTTGGAATGGATTCAGCTACTAGTATCATGGTACTTATTTGCTGAATTATGGACTGTTTTAAGGATATTTTAATAGATGGCTTTGTCGTGCAATTTTTTGTTACATTTCATATGTAATCTAAGGAGTTGTCTTGTCATTATTTTAATGTTGCTTTTTCTTTGTCTCATTTCAGGTGATAAACATCACAATCCTATGGCCTGATGAGGAGTGACCAGCAGCACAATGCATAGCTGACACCAAGGTGACAAGTGACGGAGGTCTGATTGGAGACACAAAATCATTCCCAAGAACTTCACACTGAGGACTACCCCTCATCCATCTCCATCTTCCCAACGTAAATCAGGTGACAGAAACAGTGCTTCAACAGCTGGAAAAATAGTCCTTAAGATATTCTCCAACTTCTCTGTGCTTCTGTACCTATTGGAGGGTACTTGGGAACAAGAAAGCTTTGTTGTAGTTCTGTGCTGCGTCAGGAGACTGAAATAATTGGAAGAAGAAGAAGAGGGGGGAAAGAGGATTAGCATTGACTTGTTAAAGTTGTTTTGCAGCTCACTGAATCCAGAGCTTTTTTTTCTTCTACTTACCATCAGGTATTAGAAAGAAAGCAAACACAGAACTTTAAGTGTTTGCTAGAGGATCAGAATAAGAGGTGTTAGAGAAGGAATTATTACCAGTCATACTGGAATTATTGTTGTTCAAGAGGAGGAGGTGAAGGAGAAATTCAGAAAAGATGGAGTCTCACTCAGGACCACACACATTTTTAACAGTACTATTGCTGTTAACTGTGCTAGCAGTGATGCTTGTATCTCACGGACAAGCCCAAGAAATCAATGCTGTGTATAGGGATTGGTATGAACCTCAAAGCAGAGACAATCGTCAGGGAGAGTCCGATGTGCTGGAGCCCAGCTTTGGAGTCTGGAAACCAGTATCGCCAGGGTGGGGTATACCTGATACCACAGCTACAGTGGGAGTGGCATTCAGCCATACGATACCCAAAGAGGCTTTCAGGGGAGACATAGATAAGTATATGGTGAGTATTGCGAAGAACAAGTCTGGAGACCTGCCAGTTTTGGCATCTTGATATTATTTGGTAATAGTCACATCTTGGATTAATTATAAGTAACATCACACGTAGCAAAGCATTATAATCTTTCATTCATATCATTCAAAATCCTGTATTTTGGTGGAGAGCAATTTAACATTTAAATCGTTTCACAAAATAAACACTGAGTCACTAGCTGTGTGAAAAGTAAGAAGAAATGAGTCGGTCTTGTCAGAACAAGACAATAACAGCCAAATATATTTATCTCTTTCAACAAGGGGTGGGCCTATATAGTTATTTGATCTCAAATATATATGTGATGGGGCGATGTGTTATCACCATCTTCATTCCAATGCGTGGCTCCCTTTGCTCCGTTGTCTATGGTGATACTTCCATTTGAATTGGCTCACTTGATGCAGACAGTTTGGCAATCATTCTATTACTGATAACGACGCACCTGTGATATTGCACAAGCAGAGATGAGATGCTTATATGTAGAGGGTGCCGTATGCTGATGGAGGAGGTTATAGTGATGCTATGGTAGAGTTTAATGGATAAGGTTTTGTTAGGGTGTACTGCTTGAACGCTTTCGTCATATGATTGGATTTACGGCAGATAAATATCTCTTGGGAATCTTTGTAGAAAACGCAATCATGCTCTCCCTCTTTGAAGTTGATTTGGAATTGGAGGATATATTATCTATGTTCCTTGGGCTTTAGTGTTTGCCCTATTTTATTTCTAATATAAGCTTGGAAATGGTATAGGGCATATATTAGCTTTGGCCAACATCTCTAAATACACATTTTTGGATAGTGGGGTAGCTTTCTTTTTAAAGAACTTTGAAATATTGTTAAGGTTGGGTTGTTAGCAGTGGTAATATTTACCTCTTCAAATCCAAGCAGATCTTCTTTGAGTATTTTATATTGCGTTATATTTCTCAAGGCGATTTTTGATGAAGAGTGGGATGACATAAGTGGTCTTACCTTCACTTTGCATTCCTGTTGGGTTACCCACCAGGCTATCCCATTCAAACAAACCCCCTAATGCCTGTTATCCCCCAATACAATGACCCCACTGGTCTACAGTGAAACAATAGCCTGCCATCAAACAGATCCTTTTTAGTCCGGAGCCCAATTGATAACGACCCATTGATTCTCTATGCCAGGTTGTCCTCCCAGATAAACCTTGTCTTCTATTCATATTCTCCTGGTCTTGTGAGGAGAAAGGAAAAGAAAGTGAAAGGAATGAGTGGGAGCAAGACCAGGTCCTGGCTCTGAAAAGATCTGTTATTACAATCTCACCCTCTCAGCCCAAACAGTGTTTAGTGAATGGAAGGATTTCCGTGCACACTGTGATTCACTTGGACCCATTCCAATACATCTACAGACAACAGTTCTAATTACTACAATTTGACATCCCCAGGACGAACTTCTGTGCTTCTATGATACAAATCACTTGGAAATTTGGCATTTGTATCTAAAAAATGGGCAGCAGTTGTTGTTATAGTTTCCATTCCAGAACTTCTGGTGTTTTTTATTACCATCATTTAAAGTAGAAATTCATACATTTTCTTCATAATTACATTTATGTATCATCAAAAAGCTAAAACCCCCAAGAATAAAATGTTTCTATTATCAAGCATTGACACAAAAGTGGTATTAGGTGAAATAAGCACAGTGAAGATAGTACTTTTGGAAAGAAGCAATGGGGAAGGGCCGCCGATGAAAATGGTCTGTCGAGTATGATGTAGCCGTACTGGACGCACTGATCTCTACTGCATATTCATTAACATTCACGCAGTAGTTGCTTCTACAATACATTGCTTGAAAACTTCGCATTTACACTGTTTTATGCGATTTTTGCCACTTCTCCAATTTATATTGCAAGTCATTTGTTGACAGATAGATACACTGCTGTGATATTGATGAAAAGACTGGTGACATATCCTGTTTTAGCACAGAAGGAAGTATTAGGGAAATGAAAGAATGCACAAAATGGGTCTACATTCTACAAAGGGTAAATCCAAAAGGGATTTTCACATAATGGTAACACTTTTCTTGTATAGGAAAGCTTAATGTTGATAGACATGGTGGAGACTACATTCATAATCCCTCAGTCATGAAATATACCACTTAAAACCCTTTTCGTTTCTGTTTCCTTACTTTCGTCTGAGGGGATAAAAAGAGATTTATAAATATAATTACTCTTTATAATGAAGCGGTATTCAGTAAAGGTGTATGAGATCAGACAAAGTCAGTCAGCTTGAGTATTTTAGTTCTTTGTGTTTTGTGAATCAGGCATGTGTTAAATGATTACCGGTAGGCTATGATGTTCGAGGGGGGGGGGGGGGGGGGGGTGGGGTGGATTGGATACATGTAGGGCCTCCTGAATTTGGTTGGTTCATGAGTAATGAATTAAAAATGCATGCATTTTAAAGTGAAAATATGTTAGGTAGGCAGTTCAAATTTTTCTCTGCTACTTATTTTGTGTTTTTACGGAGGAAAATCTCCAATACATGTATTGCAGTTCAGATTGTCACTGAAACAAATCATTAATGGAAGAATTTAATCTGTTTAACAGATCAAAGTTCATTTGAGACCCCACTTTAAGCATACAGTATGTCCATTCTTATCTGTCACTCTCAGTATCTCACTGTACATTGCTGACCCATGGAATATATCATTATGCGCAACTCCTTTCATTATTTAAACAAGCCTGTTATGTACACATAGCGCATGGTTCAGTTATGAGCATATTGGTCTCTCAAATGCATACACCGTAGCTAACCACTGTAGCTAACCACGCTCGGTGAATGCGGGTCCATTTCATCTACCTAAAACAGCCATACGGGTTTCATTTACGTTCGACCTTCGAAAATGAAACAAAAGGATGTCATCTTTGGCCTTTTTCTCTTTTCTGGAATAGTGGATAGGTTTACTGCCAGTCAGGTTAGATTGGGGGTTGGGATTTTCTTGTAGATGGATGCTTGGGTATGGATCTTCTCCTATTATGGTAATATTAGATTAGAATAATTCATGGTTTAGGCATTTGTTTTTGTATTTGACTTTTATGAGCCCAGTCATGCTTCGTACGATGCAGTATTAAGCAACCATGGGATATTTGAATTTTACTGTTAAAGTTAAAATCTGTGTCTCGGTATATATTTATATTTGCATTTAAAACTGACATAATTAACAGTTTCATGGACATGAAAAATTAAAGTAGTATATGATTTCATTTATGGAGAGTGGAAGGGTAGAAGGAAATTTGCATTTAATATTTGCCCAAAATATTATACATTAACTTGAATTTTGTTATTACTGAAGTGTATTGTAAAGATACCACATTTTTTGTAGAACAATTAGAATAAATTTATTCAGCAAGAGAGGGGGTAGTTTACTTTGTTTAGCAAACAGATCAAAATATATATGCATTGCAGTGGAGCATGTCTTGATGTGTATTCATAGAAAATATGTGATAAAAACATCCATTTCTCATCCAACCAACTCCCCATTATCTGTTAAAATACAAACAAAATTACCACAAAATCACTGCAAAATGGCCTAATAAAAGGTGTATGCAGACTACCATGTTGCCTAAGGGGATTTGGTTTTGGTCCGTGTCATTTCAAGCCTCAAGCAGACATATGAAAACATATTTATTCCTTCTGCAGTTAAACCTATTATTTCACTTATCAAGTCTTTACCCATGGACAATACTATGAGTCATGCGAAAGTGGATAAAATGGTGGAAGATGGGGGGATGTGTTTGACTCATGCTGAGTTGGTATATAAGATGACTGCAGGACAAATCTTAGAGATCGATATTACATCTTACTGTCTTTCTTGTACCCGAAGCGGAGTTGAGAATGCAAGGTTTCAATGAGGTTGTGGTACTTTAACCCTGTCCAAGACTTGAAGCTGGTACATGTTCCATATGTTTGTACATTATTAGCCATATGTAGCTCTACTATTCCACGAATTGATATCAGTGATTGAGAGTCAGAAGGGCATTATTATCCTTTTAGGATCTCTCATGGAAACTTGAAGAGTTTAGGCTCTTTCTACTTTAAAATAGACAAGTTTAAATTTACAGCAGAATTAATTACCAATTTTTTTTACTGAAAGTTTTATCACGATACCAGTGTAGTTATTAAAAGCTAAGTTGTGAAACATGGCGTGCAGTGGAGCAAAACCCCGCTTTTTAAGCCTTATTCTTGTAGGACTTTGTTCACTAGAAAACTGGGTAGTCCTACATGTAGTTCTTTTAACTATCTAAAGGAAATCTAAATGGTATATAGTTCTCTCCTAATATATTTTGTATATTTCTGATCTGTAGTTAATCTGTCTGACGGCACATGACATTGAGGCAATATTTCATATATGACCTTGTACTTGTTTTGTAAAAATGGGACCATCATACCACCCTTCCCGAGATATTTAGCTTTTGCAATGGGTGAGGGACAATCTCATCATATTGGTTTGTGAAATTCTAAAGGATAATTCATTATCATTATAATTTTGACAAAATGCGCAGAGCCTTCTTTAGGCCAATTGTGTGATATATCCATTTTTCGAAGGATTACAACATCAGGAAATTAGAAATTTAGAAACTTGCTAACTTGTTTTAAATAGGTGGTATAGGCCTACATATAAATGAATTATATTGAGTGAATACCCCACTTATATCTGAGATTATTGTCATGGTTTTACATGAAATTTCTTTTCTTCAGTAATTTTGAGTAAATTTCATTTTTTAATTTTTTAAATCCGCTTTTCATGTACATTTTTGTTATCCCCCCCCCCCACCCCTTGTTTTTCCTGCTCTCCGGAAATTGAGAAACTCTTCATAATTATGACACTGAGAAAGTTAATCTCATGATAAACGCTGGATAATATGAACATGGGAAAGAATGCTCTTCTCTATAAACTCAATACAGATGTGCCACACATGTGGATAGAAAGTCACAAAGTTCAGTCCCAATTTGCAATCAAAAGTCTGCACAGATTTATCCAGCATGGGCATCTGAATCTAATGTTATTCACAGATGCCGAGATTGGATTACAAAACCGTACTTAAAGACTGGCAAACAAGGAGTGATTTTGTTGCAAATAAAAGAAATCTTGTAACGACACATGTTAGTTTACTTGTCATAGTCACTATCTTGTCGCTTTTCACTAACAAGTCGGGGGGGGGGGGCTTAGAATACACAATTTAATTTGGTTGAGGGTCGTTACGTGTTGACAAAGTGGTTGTCATTCCCGCGGAAGCGTAACTCAACTACCAGATCACAGAAAAATATCAGTCTCCAAAAGCAGCCATTGTTTGGGGTAGATCCTGGATGTACGCTGGGCACTTCAAATGAATTAAAAGGAAAGCAGAATTAGGATGATGAGAATATTTGTACATCTTTGACCTTGATACCTTAAAGGTTAATATCGTGAGAATATTCTGATTTTAGTGAAGAATCTCTCTTCTGCCTGATGTTTTTTCCTGCCAGTAACCCTGATTTTTAATTGTCTGCTATCATTTTCAGTTAACTCTATTTTTTATTCCTCGTTGAAGGCCATGGCTTGTAACTGTAGTGCCGTAACAGAATTAAACACTGAGCAGAATTATAGTGAGAAAGATTTTTGCAGTTTGGCTATATTTTTCAACTATGAAATTTGAGAGAGTTCAGAACACAAGGTATATTTTCTTCAGAGGTACAGCCAAATATGATACCTGATCCAATCAAATCCAGTCTTCCATATGCTTAACCCTTTCCCTTGAGGCAGTAGGCAAGTTGTGGTTGATAAATGAAATAATCAGCTTTTGCTCTCTGCACAGTGCTTCGGGGAAGACATTGGTTTCGTATACCTCCCTCTATGTTTACCTGCTTCTGTTGTGTATAGCCAGACGTTTTGGTCAACTAATTTGGCTTGCTGTATGAATTTTATTGATGCTTTGCAGAAAAGAGCATCTAAAAACTTTATATTTGCAGGTTTTACATATATAGCCATATCAAAAGGTGTATTGGTTAAAGGTTTTTTATTTATTAAAGAGCATTGGAACCGTGAAGGCGAAATTTAACTTCAGATGTAAGACCTTCCTGTGTATTTACAGTGCGTAAATAATTTTCAGTCAGAAATGTCTTCTTTTGGTTACTCTAGGCATGATACAATTAGGAAATAGGTTTGCAAGATAAGCTTATCATGTCCGAGATGTCCAATACTTACAGCCAGAAGTGCAACATGGGATGCCTAGTTGCCTTCCAGAACTATTTTTTATAACTTTAAATTTCCAATACTCTCTTCTAAGTGTGTGTGTGTGAACTGAAATTCAAATGTTATATCGAAGCAGAAGATTTTGTTTTGTCAACATAATTATCATCAAATTATTGTTGCTAGTCTTTCTTGCATATACAGTAACTATCCTGCTTCTCAACCCCCATCTCTATCTTTCTAGCTCTTTCTCTTTCTCTCTCTTTCTGATCATCATATTTTGTTTGTGGTGTAAATGCCAAGGTCAAATGATGAAACATTTACAAAACGGCATTCCCACCTTCACACATCATTGCCAAGCCCAGGAGAATACCCAGTTTCTTACCATCATTTGAAACCAGATTACTATAGTAGTTATACTTCGATACGTGTGACAAACCAACCATCAACCTCTTTCTTCCAATATTTGTAAAGGAGACCAATTATAACCTGTTCATTTGCATAATTTCTAAAATTTTGCCAATTCCAGCCTTTTCATATATTCTGTTTACACACTATGAAAAAAATTGTGTGATTTGAAGCAGCTTGCAGATCTAAATCTAATACATGTGTATTCTGGTAAAACAACAACAGAAAGGTTGTTTCAACCTGTCTCCTAGCAGATCATAGAGGGTTTCACCAGTTTGTTCTACCACCATGTACATTATACAAAAATTATGAAATTCATTGCCCCACTGACTCCTACCAATACTGTGCATTACCTTTAAATGAAAAGGAGAACTTGTGATAAACATGCACCTGACAACAAACTACAGCTCACATATAGGCTATAGTTTGTCGGAAATAGTATTTATTTATGCCCCATGAGGAATTCTATAAACAACTGGTCCTGATGGTATATCACAACTAGCAACACCATTCCTATTACACCTTAGAGGTTTGACTTCTAAATTTGATTTCAGCAAACCAAGACTGAATAACAAACATATATCCTTGAGCTTTGAGGACAGAGAGGTTCACACACTAGCTAAGTCATATCTTTTGCACATATTTAAAGGGAAAATCCCTCCTGGTAATAATAAATTGATTTGAATAAAAGAAGAAAATTGAGAGAAATAGATCAGTGAAATCCGGTAAGAAATAAGAAAGTTATGAAATTTTGAAGTTGTAATCAATCAAACACAAATTGTCAACTCCGTGACGTATCTTGCGAGCTCCTCTCCCATTTGCTCAGTACAGAAAATCTCATAAATTTTCATTTTCTTACTTTTTTATGAAGGAATAGATATGTTCCATACAGGATTTTTATAAAAATATATGATTGAATATTTCTTTAGAGAAAACGGAAATTAATGATTTTTTGGGTACAGGGCAAATGGGAGAGAAGCTCGCAAGATATGTGAGGGAGTTGCCAATTTGTGTTTGATTGATTACAATTTCAAACATTCATAACTTTCTTATTTCTTATCGCATTTTGCTCAAACCTTCACTGATCTGTTTCTTTACCTTTTATGCTTCTTTTCAAATCAACTTGATATCAGGGTAGACTTTCCCTTTAAATGTTACTCTCACATTGGAAGTTGATGTAGGGATTTTTGCCTACTGCTTTGTTTTGTAAAAAGTAGGCGTAGTAAATATTTAGAATATTTTAAATCTACCCCACAAAATATTTCAGCAAGTAATGACTCCTCAGGCTTTTTGTGTATTTTATTCTTTTCATTTGCTGACTTCATTTTTTTATACATGTATATATTATATTGCATGATGTATTATGTGAAGTGTACCAAAAACTTTCAATAGAAGTATTCTTGAAACAACACCAGCTTGTGTTCTATAAGGAATGTGAAGTTTTGAGTAGTTTTGCATTCTGCACCAATGAATCATGTCTGTCTGAACTATAGAGTGACCCTGACGTGACCTTACAGAAAGCTGGTGGACTATATGAATTCCACCTGTGCTTTTTCTGTGGAGATGTAGAGAGTTTTTCATTTTTATTCTGCGATGGAGTTGTAACTGCTGTTCTCTCTGTATAGTAGCTATCCCACTAGCTATCCCACTCTCTCTTCCTTGTTTGCCATCTGTAGTGTTTTGTGCCCCTCCACTAAATCCGGCTCTCTCTCTCTCTCTCTCTCTCTCTCTCTCTTCCCTTCTTTCCATCTCTACTTTTCTCTATGTCCTCCACTTTATGTGTGTGTGTCTCTTCAACCTCTCATTTTTCTTTTTATTTTCTTCCTTAAGACCTATCCCTCGTAATCATAGTTGGGTTTGGTTTCTCACAACTTATAGATAGGATTATCATTGACGCATGATGTTACTTGTCACAATAGACATGAAGATTTGCAAACTAATCCCATCTTCCTTGGGATGCATACAGATGTATTTCTCACCTCATGTTAACGTCCCTGTATATTATCTTGTGGAAGTGGCCCCGTGAGTGGATTGAATAGTGCTAGGACTCAAGAGGGCAGCATACCACTTCTGTTTGTGGTACACAGTAACTTTTATTTTATCAGGCTTCTTAACAGGGTAGTGTTTTTAGGTAGATTATATCATTGACAGGAGTATTTGAATAAAGTGAACATTGATTTTAATTTCAATATCCTATTCTTTTTTATCTTGTTGTTACAGTTAGGAGAAGTTGGTGCTCAGTCGCTTCCATCGTGGCTGTACTTCTGCAACAAAACAAACACACTTCAGGGAATCCCAGGAAAGGAAGACCTGCGTCAGTACTACATCTCAGTAACTGCATTAGGGAAGGTTTCCAACCATACCAAGGATAGCTCTAACACAAAAGATGTCTTCAACATTAATGTACTCCCTCAAGACACGCCACAGACAAAGAGCACAGATGAATCTACATCTAAGCACAAAGATGGAGTGGTGGTTTGTCCCCCAGAGAAACCAGCCGTTCGAGCAACTATCATCCTAGATGCAGATTGGTCACTGTTAACACCACAAGAGAGAATTGATATGGTCTCCAAGATGTCCAAGTACTCAAGAATACCCATGACCGCCTTCAGACTGCTCCCAGAGAAGGATGACATCAAGGGTTACCAGGCCCTAGCTGCAGGCAGCGGGAATGTTGCCACTGCCAAACATGAAGGGTTGTCGCTGAGTTGGGTGGTAGGCTGTGGGCGGAATATTGACCAGCTTCCAGTTGTAACCATTTTAGAGGGAGCGTCAAAGGATGGTTCCATGGCTGAAAAATTGAATTATGACATTAAGGGCTGGCATGTTAGCAGCAATACCCCAATCATCAAGAATAGAGTCAGAAGACAAGCCCCTTTGATGGGTACCCCTATTCCTACTCCCCTCCCAACAGGTGCACCAAAACCTACAGAAGTTTCCACTTATACCCCATCTACTCACATAATCCCCACAGAGAGCTCACCAGTCCTGAGCAGTATGATCAGAACAGCTGGTACCCAAGACACGATGACCATGACTGTCAAAGAAACCTCCACAAAACCAGGAAAGGTGTCTGTCTCCCCCACAGTCAAGGCATCCAAGACATCTTTCTACACAACACCTGTAGTAACTCCCACACCAACACCTGTTGACACAACACAGGTTATGACAGCTTCTGAAGCACCTACTCGCACATTTAGTCCACCAATTCCTTCAATGACATCTACAGAGAGCCTAGGGATTTTGCCTACAATGACATCAACTCCTGTGGCAAGTAGTGCTGTTGAGACTATGGCTCCTACATCAGTTATCATCATGCCTACTCCAACTGAACCTGTCACAACTCCATCTGCCACAACACCAGAGAAGATACCGCCACCACCAGAGCCAACAACTCCATACATCAACAAAGGACCTGAGATAGTCCACCCCATTGAAAGAATAGATGTCATTGTTGGTGTTCCTTTTGTGTTTGTAGTCCCTGCAGACACCTACATGGATACTGAAGATGGTAATACCCGTCAGCTGTCATTGATGCTGGTAGATGCAGATGGTACAATCCTGAGCCCCGATTTCTGGCTGAAGTTTGACAAGCAGAAGCAGACAATATTTGCTTACACCGAGAAGGTTTTCGATGTTGAAACATATGTCTTGGTAGCTCAAGATAAAGAAGGTGTGGAATTGAGAGACGCATTTGAAGTTCATGTCTTGGATTCTAACGCAGTTCAAGAAGATCCTCCTCCAGTTGCCATGGGAGCTACCCTCAATATTGACTTTGACGAGTTTATCAACAATCCTGCGCTGCAGCTTGATATCCTGAACAGAATAGCCAGTGTCTTTGGCGATCCAGATGCCAGTGCCCTGACGATAACTGGTATACGACGTGGTTCAGTCATTCTCTCTTTCACCAATAATACCATTCCAAAGGATACCTGTCCAGTTGAGTTGATTGAAGAACTCATGAAGAAACTAGTGACAGCCGATGGCAAGCCAACTCAAGCCCTGATTGATGCTTTTGCTCCAAACTACACTATTTCTGGTGTCGAGGCAGCTCCTCAGGGCACTTGTGATGCTACCACTCTGGCACCTACCACTCCTGCAACCAAAGCCTTCCCACCTCCTGTAGATGGCAATACAAAATCTAATGATGCGTGGATTACAAATGTCCTTCCTGGTGTAATAGTGGCATTCATCATCATCCTGGCAGGTATTGTGGTGTTCATACTTTACCGCAGGAATCGAAAGGGAAAATTGTCAGACGAAGACCAGAACACATTCATCAACAAAGGAATCCCCATCATATTTACCGAAGAGTTGGACGAGGCTGACAAGCATCCCTCATCGACACCACTGATCATGAAGAATGAGAAACCACCTTTACCACCGCCAGAGTATTCTGCAGATGATGGAACAAGGCAACCCCTGATGAGCGATCATAGACCTAACGATGATGCAAACAAGCCATCGATGCCCATGGTGGATCTAGGGGGATCCCCTCCCTATGAGCCTCCACCACCATTAACACCATCACCACCTGAAAGTAGGAATCCCCATGCCCCAAGCACGACGCGATTTCAATCACCTCCTGCCTACGTTCCCCCGTAACCTTACGTGCATGCTGTTAGTCCGATGATCCTGGTACCACTTTCTATCCAACCAATGCCTTGATGATGTACCATGATAGCGTCAGTCTCTCCATGCAGTCTGAAGAATGCATACAGATAGATAGAAGAAACCATGAGATTAAAAAGCCTCCTTTCGGTAATTTTGTACAGATATGACAAGACCTCCTTATTACAGACTGAATGGTTCACATCAAAGACATTATTGATCTTGATATATCTATCAAACTCTTATAATAGACAAATCTAACATGTCTTGTCTAGCTAGGGCTTCACAAGCCACATGTATAGTATACAATGAACATCCCTTGAGATATGTACCAAGTGAGTTTTGTATGTAAGTTGTTTATTTAATGATTTATTGAAGTAATCTGTACCTTCAGATGTTGATGCTGTATATGATTGTGCTGTAAACATGAGACCTTAATGATTGGATGATTCAAGTACTCATGGTCTTCATAGTTGTGCTTGCTTTCATTAGAGGGCAGACTTTACTTGATAGTTCAATTCAAATACAACAATTTCTAAGCTGTTAAATATTCTTCCAGTGGTCTGACATGAAGTAAAGGTGTTGTATTCAATCAAAAGTGATGCAATTTTTTTTTCAAAACTTTTGCTTGTAAGAAGAAAAAGGAAAGAGCAGAAGCTTTGTTTTTCCTGCATTTAGTTAATAGCATTTACCTGTACTTCCTTGACATTGTAAATCATGTCATTTGCAATATTGACTTTCTGATTTTTGATATGTATATACCTGTACAGGTGTAAGAAAGGTGTGTTAGAATACAAACACTCAGATGTGTCAACGTGATGGAACAATGTTGTCTACATGCTATTCATGTTTCTGATACCTTTAGTTCTTTCATCACTTATCACCCATAAAAAATGATAGCATCATGTTGGCATCAACAAATTCTCTCATCTTATTTTGTACACTATGCAGTATGTATTTATGATTAATTGACATTAAGTCATCATATACTATATTTTTGTCTCTTCTCTCTATGTTGCTTGACAGTTTGATATGTGAAGTGTCAAAGTGTCCAGGTGCACATACATGTAGTCAGAGTTCCTATGGTAGTTTTATTTTCTGAACATGGGGATCAGAAAATGAAAATTTGCTGATGATGTAAGAAGCAAACTTTGATCGTAGTAGTATAATGCACAACTCATTCCTGCATTATTTTATGTATGCAAATGAGATGGAATATAGTCAATTTTGTTGCATATTATTTTTGTCATTTTGGAAAGTAAATGACATTGTTTTTACTTTTATTTTATTTATTCATTCATTTTTATATTTTGCATCAACTGAAGTTAACACATCTAATTGGATGCTTTCGTTCAGGTACTTTTTAAATCATGATTTTTTTTTTATGTTTCAGGTTTAAAGGTTCTGCAAGACAACTGTGAATTATGTATGTCATGTGAGAACATATGAAATATTGTACATAGTAGGAATTGAAGATTATAATATGTATGAATTATTCAACATATGTAGTAGAGACAGCTGTGTAGCCGATATCTTTCATCTATAAGTTCTTCTGCATGAGCTCTCTAGAATTGTTCAATGCTTTGCACGGTCTTGCAAGCCAAGCCCTGGTCCAGAATTTCAACAGTACTCCGTAGTCTTTGGCAAAGTGTCGCCAGCTATCTAGAATCAGTAATAAGACTGATTTAGGGTTCTTGCACTAAATTCTGACAACTGTGAGAACTGTACTTCATCTTGGCATGCATTTTAACTCTAGCTAGAGATGAACGGAAGGGTGACAAATACTATATCTGATAGCCTGAACATTATTTTAGCCAATATTATGTATCAATATTGACGATTCAGTACTTTATTGCTAAAATAGTGATGGCAACTGCCTTTAATAGACCTGTTTACTAATTTTATGCATACTTTTTTAACAAAAGTTTCTCTTGACGACTCAAAAGCTTGCCAGAGGCTTGCCCGACATATCAACAACTAATGTATGCAAAATGGATTCCATCTATAGAGATGCCATTATGCATAGCAGGTGCACGAAATAGTTGGTAACTAAGGATTCTGGAGAGAAACATGCATAAAGTGCAGGAAATTAGTAAACAGGTCTATTGTGATCATAATGGTCCTCCAATGTAGCTTTAAGCAAGTACAATCAGTGCACAGTCAGTTTACCACATGCTCAGAAGATGTTAATATCAATTCCATTGAGACATGGACATTTTCAAACAACTGAAATGTCAGATGTAGTGTTTTTGAAAGCTCTCTGAATGGGATTTGAGGCAGTTGGGTTATTAAATGCTGCTACTTATGTTCTGAAAATGAAAAAAAGTTAGCCTTCTATTTTATATACAGTAAAATTATTGAAAGCAATCAAAAATGTTACACACAATCATGAATAAAAAGCTTGAGCTTATGTTATTAATAAGGATTTATGATACATTATTATTCTTTGAGAGAAAGGGGGGAATTTGGAATATTTCCATATGAGAACATTCAAAATTGCATTGTCTACACAACCAATCAAGGAAGACTTATCCAGGAAATTTGAGAAAGTACTAATTATTTAATAATTGGAGCACAATTTGGTATCTGACTATTAATTGATGTTGAAAGAGGAAATGTATTATCGTCTGTTGAGAGCCAGAAGGGCGTTAACTCTGTGTTAAAGTATAGGAGTTAACGCCCTTCTGGCTCCAAACAGACGTTATGTAATATATGAAAAGAAGCATCAATCATATGAAATCTTTTGCACAAATTAATGAGATAATACAAATTTTGGAAATGATGTTGAGAGATGATTCACTGAAGTAAAACAATGTGATTAATGTTTGCAGAGGAAAGTTTTCTGCTCTTATATCCAAAAAGGATCAAAGAGTCTTTTTTACTAAAAAATGAAGGATGATAATTGGCTCATTTCATTCAAAGCTACTATGAGTACTAATGTGTTTACAATTCTAAGAGAAATATTGTACTATAACATTTTAATAGCCTTGATTTTATCAGTGCTATTTCTTCATTGAGAGCTTTAAGCTCACTTTCCTGTAATAATGCAGGTTACAATGGGCTATTGGGCTTCAAGTCTGTTTGTATTTGTATGATAGTGAATAATTAACAGCATGAGAACTTATTGTGGTTTTACTAGACTTGTAGCACAGATGCACTTCCACGTTTCTCTTCATATTGTGGGTGAGAACTAGAGAAGGTTATAAATACTTCTTGCTCGGTTTTGACATGCCCTTTTATATTGTAGTTAATTTAGTTTGACAGAGATAATGTATTCTATGTCACACTTTGTACATAAGATTTCTCTTGTCATTATCTGTGTGATAATGGCAGCCAGTTGCATATTTGATTGAATTTTGTGTGTTTTTTAAACATGTAATGCAAAGAGACAACACAGAATTATGTGTTTGATGACAGTTGAAAATTTACTGAGATACAGTTTTTGTTGATATCATCCCCATAACTATTTTGTCTTTTAGTTTAAAGCATATGTATAAGAATCACAAGGTGCTTAGATGAAACAACTTGTACATATATTTAAAACCATGTTTTGTTTCACCTGACTTTTACGCAGATCTTTTGTCTTTGATTTTTATTTTATTTTGAGTGACCAAAACTCAATAAAAACAGATACATGTCAGGTAATTGCTACACATACCTAATATCTGCAACTGTTTGCCCATAAGAAAAGCAAAAGAATGAGCTTTGGGGTCCTAAAAATGGAGGGGGTTTTCAGTGCATATAGCAAAGGAGTGAAAGAAAAGAGATTTGTATGCCATTATGTGATGATTTGTGATCATGATTTTGTTAAATATGTTTTGATGATATGCACTATTTGCTTATATCATGAGGTAAACACTGGTATAAACTGATATGATGGAGTGGATCCATGGTTCAATCTGCCTATCTTTTAATTATGGACAATGAACATGATTTCTTCTAAGGATTCTTACTAAGTATATTAGATGAATCTGCCTCTGATAAGACTTCAATCCAAGTGTCTCCTCAAAAATAGTCACATGGCAACAAACCGGCAAAATTACTGGAAAATCAGAAATTTTTGTGTCCATTTAATGTTTGCAAATTTCGCAAGTGGTTTAGACTCCTGAAAGTTTCCTGCTGCAAAAATAATTGAAGCACAACTGACACAACACTGTTTTTTTTTTGCAACTAGCGAAAGTTTCTTGCTGTGAAAATGGCTGTCGTTTAGAAATGGTGAAGTTTCTGGTTATAGAGTACGTGGAAACATTACTTGAATTAGGTGGCATTATTGCACTATGACCAGGCATGAAGTTGTGGATATTATTTAAGACTCTTATTGTGACGTAGGGTTGCCATAAGGCACTTCTGAGCATTTTATGCTTTTAAAGCATGAAGCTACAATGTTTAAAGCGATGGGAGGGATTCCTGATGGGCTAATACATGTAGATGAAAGATAGTAACAGGCAAGATGTGCTGGCATTTGCTTGATTGGTGTGCTCTTTAATAATGTAGAAGGCCTCCCTCCTATTGTAGTGGTAGAACCAAATAGTATTCAAGAAATAACAAGATGTGAGTTGTATTCAAAATGAAACAGATATTATCTTTCGTGTGTAAATCTTGTAAAAGAAGACTTGTAAGATATAACATTTTCAGTTTAAGTACATAGCTATGATCATTATGTATAGTTTTCATCTTTTTTATGGAAAGACTTGCTGCTTTGTCTTTTTTCTTCACAGTTTTCATAAATTGCAGCCAAAAGTGATAGTTTATGTGTATATTAATTTTTTTGTACTCCAAACTTGCCGATCATAGGTAACCTACGTTGTGCGGCCCATTAGTATTTATCAACCTCTATATGTATGTATGTATGTTTGTTTCTATTGTAATGTTCATCAATAATAAAAAAAAAGTACTGTTGTGATTATACAAATTAAGGAATATTGAAAATTGTTTATTTTTTAATGGTATTTTTGTAAAATAATGCAAGAAAGAGAGTGAAAGAGGATGATCAGAAAGGGTGGAGAAAGGTAAGAAAGACGGAAAGTGGAAGATCAGGAGAGGCAACCATTGTAAATGACATACAAAGAGGAAGATTGAGGGGGATGAGGAATGTAAGAGAGACACACAGGAAAAGATTGGGAGGATGAGCAATGCAAGAGAGACAGATAGAAAGAGGGAGATTGGGAGGGGTGAGCAAGGCAAGAGAGACAAATAGAGGGAGATTGGGAGGGGTGAGCAAGGCAAGAGAGACAAATAGAGGGAGATTGGGAGGGGTGAGCAAGGCAAGAGAAACAGAGGGAGATTGGGAGGGGTGAGCAAGGCAAGAGAAACAGATAGAGGGAGATTGGGAGGGGTGAACAAGGCAAGAGAAACAGAAAGAAAGAGGGAGATTGGGAGGGGTGAGCAAGGCAAGAGAGACAGAAAGAGGGAGATTGGGAGGGGTGAGCAAGGCAAGAGAAACAGATAGAGGGAGATTGCATGGGAGGGGTGAGCAAGGCAAGAGAAACAGATGGAGGGAGATTGGGAAGGGTGAACAAGGCAAGAGAAACAGAAAGAAAGAGGGAGATTGGGAGGGGTGAGCAAGGCAAGAGAGACAGATAGAAAGAGGGAGATTAGGGGGGGGGGGGGGTGAGCAAGGCAAGAGAAACAGATAGAGGGAGATTGGGAGGGGTGAGCAAGGCAAGAGAAACAGATGGAGGGAGATTGGGAGTGGTGAACAAGGCAAGAGAAACAGAAAGAAAGAGGGAGATTGGGGGGGGGGTGAGCAATGCAAGAGAAACAGATAGAGGGAGATTGCATGGGAGGGGTGAGCAAGGCAAGAGAAACAGATGGAGGGAGATTGGGAGGGGTGAACAAGGCAAGAGAAACAGAAAGAAAGAGGGAGATTGGGAGGGGTGAGCAAGGCAAGAGAGACAGATAGAAAAAGGGAGATTGGGGGGGGGGGGTGAGCAATGCAAGAGAAACAGATAGAGGGAGATTGCATGGGAGGGGTGAGCAAGGCAAGAGAAACAGATGGAGGGAGATTGGGAGGGGTGAACAAGGCAAGAGAAACAGAAAGAAAGAGGGAGATTGAGAGGGGTGAGCAAGGCAAGAGAAACAGATAGAGGGAGATTGGGAGGGGTGAACAAGGCAAGAGAAACAGAAAGAAAGAGGGAGATTGGGAGGGGTGAGCAAGGCAAGAGAGACAGATAGAAAGAGGGAGATTGGGAGGGGTGAGCAAGGCAAGAGAAACAGATAGAGGGAGATTGGGAGGGGTGAACAAGGCAAGAGAAACAGAAAGAAAGAGGGAGATTGGGAGGGGTGAGCAAGGCAAGAGAGACAGATAGAAAGAGGGAGATTGGGTGGGGTGAGCAATGCAAGAGAAACAGATAGAGGGAGATTGGGAGGGGTGAGCAATGCAAGAGAAACAGATAGAGGGAGATTGGGAGGGGTGAGCAAGGCAAGAGAAACAGATAGAGGGAGATTGGGAGGGGTGAACAAGGCAAGAGAAACAGAAAGAAAGAGGGAGATTGGGAGGGGTGAGCAAGGCAAGAGAGACAGATAGAAAGAGGGAGATTGGGGGAGGGGGTGAGCAATGCAAGAGAAACAGATAGAGGGAGATTGGGAGGGGTGAGCAATGCAAGAGAAACAGATAGAGGGAGATTGGGAGGGGTGAGCAAGGCAAGAGAAACAGATAGAGGGAGATTGGAGGGGTGAACAAGGCAAGAGAAACAGAAAGAAAGAGGGAGATTGGGAGGGGTGAGCAAGGCAAGAGAGACAGATAGAAAGAGGGAGATTGGGGGAGGGGGTGAGCAATGCAAGAGAAACAGATAGAGGGAGATTGGGAGGGGTGAGCAATGCAAGAGAAACAGATAGAGGGAGATTGGGAGGGGTGAGCAAGGCAAGAGAAACAGATAGAGGGAGATTGGAGGGGTGAACAAGGCAAGAGAAACAGAAAGAAAGAGGGAGATTGGGAGGGGTGAGCAAGGCAAGAGAGACAGATAGAAAGAGGGAGATTGGGGGATGGGGTGAGCAATGCAAGAGAAACAGATAGAGGGAGATTGGGAGGGGTGAGCAATGCAAGAGAAACAGATAGAGGGAGATTGGGAGGGGTGAGCAAGGCAAGAGAAACAGATAGAGGGAGATTGGAGGGGTGAACAAGGCAAGAGAAACAGAAAGAAAGAGGGAGATTGGGAGGGGTGAGCAAGGCAAGAGAGACAGATAGAAAGAGGGAGATTGGGGGGGGGGGGTGAGCAATGCAAGAGAAACAGATAGAGGGAGATTGGGAGGGGTGAGCAATGCAAGAGAAACAGATAGAGGGAGATTGGGAGGGGTGAGCAAGGCAAGAGAAACAGATGGAGGGAGATTGGGAGGGGTGAGCAAGGCAAGAGAGACAGATAGAAAGAGGGAGATTAGGGGGGGGGGGGGGTGAGCAAGGCAAGAGAGACAGATAGAAAGAGGGAGATTGGGGGAGGGGGTGAGCAATGCAAGAGAAACAGATAGAGGGAGATTGGGAGGGGTGAGCAATGCAAGAGAAACAGATAGAGGGAGATTGGGAGGGGTGAGCAAGGCAAGAGAAACAGATAGAGGGAGATTGGAGGGGTGAACAAGGCAAGAGAAACAGAAAGAAAGAGGGAGATTGGGAGGGGTGAGCAAGGCAAGAGAGACAGATAGAAAGAGGGAGATTGGGGGAGGGGGTGAGCAATGCAAGAGAAACAGATAGAGGGAGATTGGGAGGGGTGAGCAATGCAAGAGAAACAGATAGAGGGAGATTGGGAGGGGGTGAGCAAGGCAAGAGAAACAGATAGAGGGAGATTGGAGGGGTGAACAAGGCAAGAGAAACAGAAAGAAAGAGGGAGATTGGGAGGGGTGAGCAAGGCAAGAGAGACAGATAGAAAGAGGGAGATTGGGGGAGGGGGTGAGCAATGCAAGAGAAACAGATAGAGGGAGATTGGGAGGGGTGAGCAATGCAAGAGAAACAGATAGAGGGAGATTGGGAGGGGTGAGCAAGGCAAGAGAAACAGATAGAGGGAGATTGGGAGGGGTGAACAAGGCAAGAGAAACAGAAAGAAAGAGGGAGATTGGGAGGGGTGAGCAAGGCAAGAGAGACAGATAGAAAGAGGGAGATTGGGAGGGGTGAGCAATGCAAGAGAAACAGATAGAGGGAGATTGGGAGGGGTGAGCAAGGCAAGAGAAACAGATAGAGGGAGATTGGGAGGGGTGAGCAAGGCAAGAGAAACAGATGGAGGGAGATTGGGAGGGGTGAGCAAGGCAAGAGAGACAGATAGAAAGAGGGAGATTGGGAGGGGTGAGCAATGCAAGAGAAACAGATAGAGGGAGATTGGGAGGGGTGAGCAAGGCAAGAGAAACAGAAAGAAAGAGGGAGATTGGGAGGGGTGAGCAAGGCAAGAGAGACAGATAGAAAGAGGGAGATTGGGAGGGGTGAGCAAGGCAAGAGAGACAGATAGAAAGAGGGAGATTGGGAGGGGTGAGCAATGCAAGAGAAACAGATAGAGGGAGATTGGGAGGGGTGAGCAAGGCAAGAGAAACAGATGGAGGGAGATTGGGAGGGGTGAACAAGGCAAGAGAAACAGAAAGAAAGAGGGAGATTGGGAGGGGTGAGCAAGGCAAGAGAGACAGATAGAAAGAGGGAGATTGGGGGGGGGGGTGTGAGCAATGCAAGAGAAACAAATAGAGGGAGATTGGGAGGGGTGAACAAGGCAAGAGAAACAGAAAGAAAGAGGGAGATTGAGAGGGGTGAGCAAGGCAAGAGAGACAGATAGAAAGAGGGAGATTGGGGGGGGGGGGGGTGAGCAAGGCAAGAGAAACAGATAAAGGGAGATTGGGAGGGGTGAGCAAGGCAAGAGAAACAGATGGAGGGAGATTGGGAGGGGTGAGCAAGGCAAGAGAGACAGAAAGAAAGAGGGAGATTAGGGGGGGGGGGTGAGCAATGCAAGAGAAACAGATAGAGGGAGATTGGGAGGGGTGAGCAAGGCAAGAGAAACAGAAAGAAAGAGGGAGATTGGGAGGGGTGAGCAAGGCAAGAGAGACAGATAGAAAGAGGGAGATTAGGGGGGGGGGTGAGCAAGGCAAGAGAGACAGATAGAAAGAGGGAGATTAGGGGGGGGGGGTGAGCAATGCAAGAGAAACAGATAGAGGGAGATTGGGAGGGGTGAGCAAAGCAAAAGAAACAGATGGAGGGAGATTGGGAGGGGTGAACAAGGCAAGAGAAACAGAAAGAAAGAGGGAGATTTGGAGGGGTGAGCAAGGCAAGAGAGACAGATAGAAAGAGGGAGATTGGGGGGGGGGGGGTGTGAGCAATGCAAGAGAAACAAATAGAGGGAGATTGGGAGGGGTGAACAAGGCAAGAGAAACAGAAAGAAAGAGGGAGATTGAGAGGGGTGAGCAAGGCAAGAGAGACAGATAGAAAGAGGGAGATTGGGGGGGGGGGGGGTGAGCAAGGCAAGAGAAACAGATAGAGGGAGATTGGGAGGGGTGAACAAGGCAAGAGAAACAGAAAGAAAGAGGGAGATTGGGAGGGGTGAGCAAGGCAAGAGAAACAGATAGAGGGAGATTGGGAGGGGTGAGCAAGGCAAGAGAAACAGATGGAGGGAGATTGGGAGGGGTGAACAAGGCAAGAGAAACAGAAAGAAAGAGGGAGATTGGGAGGGGTGAGCAAGGCAAGAGAAACAGATAGAGGGAGATTGGGAGGGGTGAGCAAGGCAAGAGAAACAGATGGAGGGAGATTGGGAGGGGTGAACAAGGCAAGAGAAACAGAAAGAAAGAGGGAGATTGGGAGGGGTGAGCAAGGCAAGAGAGACATATAGAAAGAGGGAGATTGGGAGGTGTGGTACGTGAAGGCAAAAGAGACACAAATAGAAAAATCTGGAGGGGGTTGAGCAATGCAAAGTAGACAGAGGAAGGGGAAGTTTGGAGGATGGCCAATGCAAGAGGGACAGAAAGAAAGTTTGGAGGGGGTGACCAATTTAACAGGGATATAAAGAGAAAGATTGGGAGGGGGTGAGCAATGCAAAGTATATAGTGAAAGGAAAATATGGGGGGGGGGGGGTCGACCAATGAGCGATAAAGAAGGAGGGAGATGAGAAGTTGATGATATACATGTATAAATGCAAGAAAATGACAGTAAAATCATGAAAATAATATACAGGGAAACGTGGAGGGAATGACCAATGCAAGAGACACAGAAAGAGGAAGATTGGGAGGGGTGGGGGTTGAGCAACGCAAGAGAGACAGAATAAACTTAAGGATGATTGCGAGGGGTTGACGATGTAAGAGAGATAAAAGGAAGAAGATTGGTACAATGAGCAATGTAAAAGAGACACACAAAGAGGAAAATTGGGAGGGGTGATCAGCACTGCAAAGTAGACAGAGAAATGATGGGAATACAGTGGTGGCCAATGCAAGAGATAGAGAGAGAAAGAGAAGGACAGGGGGAAACTTAGGAATATAAGAATGGGAGAGGGTGATCAGTGCAAGAGAGACATAAAGAAGGGGTAGATGATCAGAGAGACAGTGAGGTGGGATGTGTGACCAATGCAAGATAGACAGAGGGAGATTGGAAGGGACGACCACTATATTGGGCCACTATATACACTGAGAGAGACGGAAAGTGAAAGATAAACAATACAAAAGAGACAGAAATATGAAGATTGGGAGGGTTGGTGGTAACTAATGAGAGAGTGAGTGAGAGAGAGAGAGAGAGAGAGAGAGAGAGATAGGGGGAGGGAGAGGAGAGAGAGAGAGAGAGAGGTGGGACATAATATATGGATGAACACAGCAAAACGTAAACCAAGAAAGGGCACGCACGGCACGGCCAAGGCAAGGGGAGAGAGGGAGAGCTGGGGAGGAAAGAAGACGATGGAGGGGTGCTTCATTAATTAATTTTGCCCCCTCCCCCGATGTCAAATATTAATCGATGGTCCGTTGATACAGTCGATTCAATTTATTTGAAGTGTGAATAAAGATATAACAATGCCTGAAAATGAAAAGCGAAAGAAAAATCATACTGAGAATGGACATATTTGGTTTATTATGGCAGACAGTGACAAACTATGATGCACTTCGATCTCGCCTACCATGTCTGGCTTCGCCATCTATTAGTCTGAAGCTACATACACAAAAAGTTTTACTAGATTATATTATCGCATAGAATGCCAGTAATTAAACAAATTTATACCTTAATTGCTTCATATAATGAATAATGAAATGTAATTATGTAAGATTTTGAGCAAAATACATCATATCATAGTTTCCTCCCATCTCTCGTTAAAAAAACTTTCATGACAAAATATGAGTTTTGTAACTAGACTAATTCCTCAACAGCAGACGCCGAGTTCCGTGACGCGCGACCCCAAATGACTTTTTTTCCGTGACCTGACGCTCAAAATGGCGGCAAGGGGAGATCCTCCGTTGAGCGACAATCAGCTCAGAGAAGAGCTGATTGTTCATGGATTCAGGCCTGGACCGATAACGGGAAACACTCGTTCTTTGCTCCTGAAGAAGCTTGAAAAACTGAAAACTGAAAAGAAGAACATTTCTGGGAAATCAGCTCTCAGCAAGGTATCGTCGCCAAAGATATTTGCATTGAGCTCGGATGAAAGCGAAGGAGACGCTGTGGGAAATTCCAGGGGAACTGCCCCGGTCAGTGCGACCAGACGCCGTAGTGTCGGACGGACTGCACGGCCAGCGCCCAAAACAACAAAGCGTTTGTCAGTTGGTGGTAAAAAAACCTCTCAATCTACACGAAAGACAAGCTCGAGGAGATCATTAGCCATAGGCACAAATGATGATGAGGATGATGATGATGTCAATGATGATGAAAGTGAGAAAAGTGGCACTGTCCGTGGACATGATTATCGGAGTGAAAAGGAATTGCTGGGTTTACATTCACCAAACGCTGTTTCGAAGTCAAGAACTGTGAAGAGTGGGAGAAGATCACTCAGGCAAGAGAGAGGAGAAGGGGACGGCAATACAAACAGAGTAAATGGTGAACAAGTGAATAAGAGAGGGGAGTTCTCAGACTCGGATGAGGAAGTGTTGCGTCGAAAAGGTGTAAAAACAAGAACAAAGAAACATCCAATTATTGCAAGAACTTCTGATCCATTTAAGGTTTCTAAAGGTAATTCTAGAGCTAGTGTGTCTGTTAATGATCATGATGATGATGATGAGGAAGAGGATGGTGAAGAAGATGAAGATGACTCTGCAAGTGATAATTCAGGGAAAAGAAATACGTTTGTCATCAAAGATTCTTCAAAGCCAAAGGATAGATCAAGAAAAGAAGATAGCAGGAGAGGAGGATGGAATTTCCTGTCACGTCCAAACACTTCAAAGAGCGATCATGATTCTCCTTCCCAAGCTCTATCAAACTCGTCGAGAGGTAAGGATGGTGATGATAATTCATCTTCAAACTGGACATTCTTCACTTCCCGCTTCAATTCATCTCGCACATCAACTCCCAGGAAATGTAGTGCCAGCAGAGATGAAACAACTTTAACCTACCACTCTATCAACCCTGGGAACTCATCACGACAGGACGCCTCAGCAAATGCTGCAGCAACCCCTATCAGTGGCAGACCAACTCTGAGAGGCTCCACATTAGATGCATCATCCAGCAATCATACTTCGTTTCATGGGCAAACACCACCATCCACCAGCAGCTCGAGACGAGGACACTCTACACCTGCACCTAATGAAAATGTGCCCGTGAGCAATGCTCAAACCCTGCTCAGAGAACAGCCAGTAGATGAGGCTCAAATATTTGCTACGGAAGAGAATCTTGGTTCGAGCTGGAGGACTCAATACAGTCATTTTGTTTCCAAAGTGCTACTGGGGAGTGTGTGCTTGTTCTTTATCATTCTTGGGCTCATGTACCTGAGTGTCAACAGTACTGTGAAGTCCAGACATTTACAAAGTAAGCAAAGACCAGAAGTACATTGTATTTCTTTAATGTTGTAAATATGAAAGGAATGTAGCCTGGTCGTAGATCAGAAGTTTCCAATATTTCACATGCATTTTTTTTTTCCAGTTGAATTAAGGTATTTTTCAATTTGAATGTATTTGATAAATTGATATTAAGTTTACCTTGCTCTCAACAATTTTACGGTAATGCAAGTGTGATTTGCCCACTTTTATTATGAGAAGAAGAGTGTAGAGTAAGCTCCCGAAGCTCTGGCCTCCTTCCAGTTGGATTTGGTTCGAGGAAATTGACTTGCATTGTAAAATTTTCTTGTTTGCAAGAGCTCTTTAAAAGAAATTCTATAGAAAAAGTGGGATTTCCATGATACAGAAATTCTTGTGATTTTTCCAATTTGTAAAATATCCTTGAGCTCTTGTGGAGCTGTCCTGAGCAACATGAAAATCTCTCATGTCCTGAGCAACATGAAAAACCGCTCTCTATTTCTGTGTATTTTATTTTCACTGTGTAATTGTACCGAGTCTGGAGTCTACAGGTGAACTGATCCATGGAAAGACAGACATAGCAAGAGATTAGTCTCTTAAAAAGAGCATGGAACTTCAGTACAAGTTTATGTAGAGATGGGGGGAAACCCACTCTCCCAGAGAGCAGGGGAGCGTTTCATCAAGTGTTTTGTCAGTGATTTTTAGTGACAAATTTCCTCTCAGCCAATCAGATGCAAGGATTTTAGTAGCTTATAACAGTTGTCAGTAAAAATTACTGACAAAACACAAGATGAAACACTCCCCCTGGTTAGAGAATAAGAGCTCAAGCTATTCTTGGCCTACTGATATTGTAACATGGCAAAAGTGTGCAAGTGGCATTAATTCATAGTACATGTACATGTACATTTATAGTGTGTTTATGTTATAAATTGCAAATGTTTGTCCAGATAATATGCATTTGAACAATTTGATAACTGATGAGCAGAAATACATGTACATGTATGTGTAAATTCAGACAGATACTTTCAGAATTTCTTATTTATCATGTAAATTGATAAAGAGAAAAGTCTGGAGTTCAGTCAAAGATGCACTAGTATGGCCTGCTGTAGTTAACTAAGCTTGTTATTTATCATATTACCTGGAAAGATAAGATCTTATTACTCAGAGTTTTATCTCCATTATTATCACATATCAAGGTGAGTTTGTCTGGATTTGGACTTTGGTCATTCAGCATGTGTACATGTCTGTACATGTACTGAAAGATATTGATCCTTGACATAAATACATGTATGCAAATTCTGCAATATAATCAGTTTTAGAATTTGATTTTTTTTTTAAATCCAAGGCATGTATGGTACTAGACATTATACCATAGAGTATCAAATTAATCTTTGTAGGTAAAGGCTAAAATATTTCCAATATATTTTTTCTCTCACTTGCAGTTGCTGATATCACAGGTGGAGATGATGTGGTAAGTTTTGACCTACATGAGTGTGTGTGTATGTGTGTAATTGGGTTTTTACAGACGTGTATCAATCAGATATGATTATTTACGTCTGGGACCGACCTTTAACGTCACCATCCGAAAGACGTGACTCAGTCTCGAACCTGGGTCCGCTGAATTAGTTTATAACTTCCACTGGTAGCTGGATTACAGGCGCACGCCACAACGCCCAGTTAAATGCAGTTTGTATTGCATTGATAATTAATGGTTACTGAATATGTTTCAGGGTAATTTAGGGAATGTTGAGTTTTGGTTGTGTTCTCAGGAGTCAAATCATTCTTTTTTTTTTTAATGTCTTTCTTCTTTCTTTTTTTTCTTCCAATTTTGATACACGTATGAAAGTAGGAAATATGATGTGATTTGAATTTGAATTTCAGTTCAGGCATACACTTAATTGTTCCAGTCCTGATGGCACATTCATGCATTCTTCATGAATTCTTCATTGACAATTGTAATATGATTAAAACAAAATATACAATGTAGCACTCTCTCTGAACATGAAAGGTGCCCAGTATTCCCATCTTTTGTTTATTGGCAAGAGTATATAACTTAACATTTTGGAAGTGATAGTCTAATATTTGATTGTCTTTGAAAATGGTCCAGAATTTAACTTTACAATTTTTGGGGTTGTTTGCTTATAAAAATTTATTCTGTAATACTATATTTATCTCTTTCACTCTCTTCTTTCTGATTGTAACTGAAATTATTCATTTTTCTGCTTCCAGGATTTCTCTGGCGATGAGCTGCCATTGTTGATGGGACAAGCCTTACATGATAGACTGAGTGAATTGACTGGTAAGATTTGTAAACTTTATCTGTACCATTTAGTTCTAGACTGGGCAATATTCTGTGTTTCTAATTACATGCATTTCTCTCTGCTAAACATGTCATAATTACTAACAAAAATTGTCTACTCTTTTTGAAAAGCTTGGAAGAATACCTTTGGGAATTTCATACAGCTCATTGTGTCAGAAAAATGACAAATATTTTGTTTCTTGTTTTATTTATGCTGAACATTGATATTCAGCTGTGTCGTTTGAGAATCACTTTGTTTACTTCGAAGGTTTCTTAGATTTAGGGTTAAGTTCTGGTAGCAAAAAGGAAATTTAAAAGAAATTTGTTGAATGTCATATCATCCCATGAGTAGCTAAGAATCAATGTGCCAACGAAAAAAAAAAATCCATTCTCCTTTCTTTTTTTCATTCTCCTTTCTTATCATGTAGTGTTTTATAGAAAATGTGCATGCATTAAATATGGACACTTTTACACATGTCTTAAGGTGCAGTCTTTTGATAGCCCAGCACAACCAATTTGTCAAATTTGTATTGTCATTTCCAAATGAAATAGAATATTAATTATAAATATAACACAGGGTGGTCCACAAGGGATTTTAACAAGTAACAGCGACAGGTTTGAATTTTGAAACTACAGGTTTGAAAATGAGCAACAAGTTAAAATTTCATAATAAATAATTTTCAACCAACAGTATTAGTCATAAAATTTGTTTGAAAATGCTTCAAAATATGGCTGAGAATGCACCAAAGAGCCTCGGAGAACCACAGAGCTTTCAGGGCCCTCAAGCAGGAACTGGACCCTGGCTGCAAGGGACTAAATGTGCTTCTTGCACACACATCAGTTTATACTCCTTCCCATTTGCATTTTACATATTTCAATTTTTGTTTATAGACTACCCTGTAATAAATATTATTCATTAATACTATATTAGATTTCATTTCACATTCAGATTTTTTAGAGAAGAGTGAAAGTGATAGTAAAAATTAGATTGGGACTTTGTACAGACTGTCTGGATCGTATAAATGTCTTCTATTTTAAAAAGAAAGTATGTGTATATCATGTATAGGCCTATGTATGTACTATTTATGAATGTTTTTTTGTAGTATGAATGATGGATATTTCTCTTTTTTACTCTCTATAGGTGACTTTCTCTGTGGTAAATCCCCTGTGAAGAACATGACCATGGAGGAAGCCACGATATTCTTGGAGGAAAATCTTAAAAACGTGAGTGTTATGCAATAGAGTGTATGCTATGTGCTGATTATATCTTCTTGTCTCATATGCAGTTATTGATTGACCTGGGGGGTGTTTCATAAAGCTGTTTGTAAAGTTACGCATGGCTTTACGAACAACTTGAATATGAAGTACCAGATAGGATGCCCAAAGTTTCTCCTGATGTTTTAACAAAGTGTGTCTGTATTTCCAATAACCTCAATTAGATTATGGAAAGAAATATACTTTGCATTAAAAATATATATTTTTTTTAAACAATTACTTTCTGGACCTGATGTTGCCATCAATCATTGATGAAAAGCAGCCCACAACTTAATTATCAAATTTCAAATAAAATACCTCCTTTCTAATATTATTCCGTAAGAAAATATTACAATTCAAATAGACATCAATACAAATCATTGACCAGGTGTTTATTGACATTTTCTTAAATGTATCCATATTAAGTGTAGAAGGGAAAATGTGGGGTGGAAGGGAATTCCACAAAACGACATCCTCGTGGTAGATATGATGATTGATGAAGATGTGTTCGCGACCTAGGGATGGAAACACAGTATGGGTGTGCCGAGGTTGAAGACCTCGTTGAACGAATATTGCAAAGCACTGGGGGGAAAATAGCACTGAGTTCCAGGGAAGGCTTGAAGAAAAAATGTCTTTAGAATGTAGAGGGTGGCTACATCCCTCCCTTGTTATAATAAGAATGTTAATCTACATTGGAACAGTTCAACTTTAGTTAATGCAGTTGAGATTGATTGAGCATCCCATTTGGCTTGTCATGTTTAAGTCATTTGTAAAATCATGCGTAACTTTACAAACAGCTTTGTGAAACACACCCCCCCCCCCGATAAATTCTATTCCAGTGAACAAATAAAGGCCATTGACTTGATTTATCTTTACAAATACACATAGCCTTGTCAGTATTGTACCACCATGAAATGAATGCATTACTTGTCATCATTATGGATATACATAAAAGATAGCCACATACCACATGAGTCCAGCCATAGTAAGAAAGCAATCAAAAGAAATATATTTATAGATATGGCTAAAGTTATATGTTTTCATTAATATAATCAGTGCTTTATTCTTTATGCTAAAACACTTTAATATTTCTTTTACTTGTCTATAGCAGAAACAGAAGAGAGGACTGAAACCGTTTTGGGTTCCAGAGAACATGCCTAGAACACTTCAGCTTATCACCACTAATCCACAGTGGGGAATAAGGTATGTAGGCTACATGTATGTCAAATATTACTGCACAGAAGAATTATGATGGTTTAGAAATACATGAAACTGATTAATTGCATCTTCAAGTATACTTAAAATGTTCTTGATTTGAGTAGCAGTTTAGATTTGTTGATATCGTACATGTTGAGAGATTGTATGACAACTAAGGAGGCAAGCTTGCCTAGTAACTCCTGGATTACACCCTTCAAATAGAAAACTAATCCACAAGGACAATCTGGGACAGGTATCTCCACACCCCTCCCCCCCCCCCCTCCACACACACACACACACACACACGAGCCTGATCGGTTTGTCACGGATGAACATTTGACAAATATTGAAAGTTTGAAGGCCTGTAAAAAATAAGTAATGATTTGTATTGAGCTGTTTTATGTTTCATTACGAAGGTTACCACTGAAGGTGCTAAATGATGATAAAAATAGAATCCATTAAATATTCACTGTCATGGACGGACGAGATAGAAATGGGTTTCTTAACTTATCGCAGAGCTGCCAACTCTCCCGGATCCTGCGGGAGACTCCCAGAAAATGTCCTTATCTCCCGATCTCCCGACTCATAGTAAAAATCTCCCGGATTTTGAGGGAAAGTGAAGCCGGAGTCCGGACAGCTTCGTTGAGGACACCGGACCTACTTCAGGTCGCAATAATGAAAGCCTAATTTTTTTTACCTTATTCATTGCATGCAAATGTGCTAGCACTTAATATGTAAATAAATTCTGCTACGTAGAAGTTGGTTAGACACTTCAAAAATTGGCTTGAATTTCACTTTTATTCTAGCTCAAAGCTAAAATCTCATGCCTCAATTCATCCTCCAGTAGAAGACATTTATATTATTTCATTTAATATGATTATTTATTGGATTTCTGTTGCGATAATTAAGTTTGGGTGTCAAATTATTGAATTTCTCTGATTATTATTCTTTCTCATACACGTATAGTCACGTTACTCACGTTCGCGATCGCGATAGTAGATTTTACGATCACGATCGCAAACATGAGTCATGTGACTACCCAATGTTTGAGAAGGAATAATAATCAGAGAAATTCAATGATTTGACACCCAAACTTAATTATTGCAGCAGGAATCCAATAAATAATCATATGAAATGAAATAATATAAATGTCTTCTACTGGAGGATGAATTGAGGCATGAGATTTTAGCTTTGAGCTAGAATAAAAGTGAAATTCAAGCCAATTTTTGAATGTCTAACCAACTTCTACGTAGTAGAATTTTTGTACATATTAAGTGCTAGCACAATGGCATTCCATGAATGAAGTGAAAAACTTGGCTTTCGTTATTAATGCGATCGGAGGTAAGTCTCAATGAGGCGGCCGGTTCTCGATCGTAGGGTTTATTTTTTTCGCCGCGTAAGTCAGTGTTATTTTCTCAAGATGTTAAATTCGCGTCCCACATCAACTCGCAGATTTCGGGAAAATTAAACCCTCGCGAAAATACAGTCATATTACTCTTAAAAAACAAAAGATTAGTGTCAAAAAAATAATTCATACCCAAATTTGCTGTAAAAATATTCAGATATTTTTTTTAAATAGTGTTCTAAAAGGAAGTCAAAATGGCTTAGAACCAGGAGCTTCCAGGGGCGCTGCCCCCTGCACCCCCTGCCAGGGGCCCTAAGGCGGGCCCCTGGACCCCAACAGCAAGACCTCGCTCGCTTCTCTCACTCGGTTAAAAACGGCTCGCTGCGCTCGTGTAAATCTCCCTGATTTGAGAAATCAAATGTTGGCAGGTCTGTTATCGGTAGTCATTTGTTTTTTCTATCTAAACGAATTGTCACAATTTTTTTTTACTGCAAATGTTAGTCAAGTTAATTGACTTCCCTGTCATATTCATAGAATTTTAAAGCAAGCTGTAACTTTTGCTAGAGGTCCGAAAAACTTTTTGTCACGGATGGACATTTGGGCGTCACGGACGGACATTTGGGCGTCACGGACGGACATTAAGTTGAAAACTGCATGTGTTCCTATCTTTCTGTTTTTGTTCAAATTGATTTTATTTCACTATTTAAGCAAAACTTTAGCTTGAAATACTTCGTTTTTAAGTGGAATCTTTGTAAAAAGTGGATGACTGTATTGTACATACACAATGTACAAGTGCATGTACAGAACATGTACAATATGTGCTACAGACCAAAATGAACTAAGTTGAGTAGAATGTGTTGTCAGCTTTCGAAATATAACCCTTTATAGTCATGTAGGTGGACCAAAATCAAGACATCAGTATTTAGCATTTTAATATACTTTACAGCTCAAGTCATATATTTTGTTTTAAACATGGAGGTAATATAGAAATAGGATTATGTGTGATTGATGATTCATTATCATAGGAAGTAAAATTTCTCATTTGGTTTTACAACATCACATTGGCAGTACTCTTTATTATTTCTCATATTTTTCAATGGTTGTAGTTAAGAGGGTGAAAACTAGATCATGACATGCAGAGCATTGTTTAACTCTTTCTCATACCATATCTTACTTTTTCAGTAATGTCTCTGTCACTTAAGAACAATGTTGGCTTTCTGGAAAAAGGACGTAATGGCAACAGTTGAGTGTATTAGCCCATAGGGCCTAATTATATCCTGTTAATTGAGGGATTGCCTAACAGGACTAGTGTAATTCTTATACTTTCTGACCCTCCTCCCCCATGAAAAACTGTTTCAGGGTTGATGCAACAAGTCAATTATGAGCATTAAAATTATATACATGTAGTGTCTAACAAGATTTCTTCTTGTATTTTGTGATTACATTTCTTTTTGAATTGTTGGCTGTGTATAATCCTGAACTACAAAGAAACTTTAGCTCTCTCAAAAGTAACAACTAATTCAAAGCATTCTAACAAAATAGGGTCCACACATGGCTCTTGCAGTCTGAAACCACATCTGATCTCGAATGTTTATTCTCAAGCACAACTTGCCATTCAGTGGATCAGTACTTTTTAATATGAATATTGATCAAGCTTGATTATTGATGTTGGATCTAAAACTTTTACATGTTGCTGTTGACCAAAAACATCAGCTACAATAATAGTAATGATAATGATAATAAATAAATAAGTAAGAAAATAAGTATTCATCATCTGTAAACACCTGTATAAATGTCTTTTGCAGACTGACAATGCAGGCTGGCTCCCATTAGAGCCATAGCAAACACATTAGGCATTTATTTAAAATTGGAGGGGGGGGGGGGTAATTTTTGCATTCATATGGGGATAACAATACCATATACTTGACATTTTGAATGAAATATATGTTCCATGAACCAATAAACAGTAAAACAATTCATTGAATTTGAAATCTCACAGCATTTAACATTTCAGTATATTGCATTGTCCATCCGTGACAAATTAGTGTCCGTCCGTGACAATTTTCAAATTGATTTTTAGTATATATGTATTGCAGCGAGCCTGCCTCGTCGCCGATAGAGGGCGACAAACATTTATTATTGGACTTTAGCTTTTCATAACAAATATTTAATTTTATATTTCTTTTGTCAAGGATGATGCCGATTGATGAAGACTCGCTTATTAAAGTTATAGAATTGGATTCGTTGTAATCAAAGTATATGATTGAAATTGGTGATTGGGTGTAAAAGGTGTTAATGGAGTTACACAGACAAAGAAAAACACAGGTTTTGGATAAAGATTTAGGTTTGAACTCAAAAACAAAAACTCATCTTTTATTCAACATTTTACATCATTCACAAATCTCGCCACTGTTACAATCAATAAAGTTCTTATTATAATTACTATATAACAATTCCCAGTATTTATTACAAGTGTTTTAATGCTTTTATACCAATTTATTTCCAAAGGGAATTATGTTCTTTAATTATAATTCAATTAAGTTTCTAATGGGTCTTATATTATATAGAAAACTTTGATCTATTACAAGGCTATACCGATTATCAATACACGTAGTTAATTTAGTTTAGTTTGCCAATTCTTCTAAGTTCTTACCAATTTGCGTAATAAGTTCTATACCGAGAGTAAATTAAGGATAAGAAGGGAGAGTTCTGTAGGTATAGGGAGGGAAGTTCTGTGGAGAGGGAAGTTCTATTTGGCCCGGAGGTTCTGTAGGGAATGAGCCCCCGAACTCGTGGAAACTACTTATATTTATGCTCTCTATGCGTACGTGGGGGAAAACCTGTCTTGGCCGCACGATCTGATTGGCCAACGCATAATCTACATTACTTACAGCGCACGACGCGCCTTTTTCTACACGTCGCGAAAACCTATCTTAACGATTTAATGCTTATTTATTCTTCTTTCAATACATCATATTACAAATGAAATATCTTATACCAAAGACAAATCTATATTACAATGTTTTTATTAGATTATAACTTATAACAATTAATTCATAATAAGTGATTTAGTTTGTAATTCATGCTTTTGTTGGATCGAAACTTATCATAGCTAAACAATACGTCATACACGAATGCGCGTACGACGGACTTGCTTTGTATCAAACAACGCAATAATTTGCAATATTTCTCGACACATATCAAGAAAAACATTCAGACATGTAATCTATTTTGTGAATAATTGCCGAGTAAAAGCTATATTTGGATGTAAAGTTTGAACACTTAAACGGTCGGAGCTAGCTAACTATACCGGGATTATATGTACCGGTACCTGGGAATCCAGGCAGTGCGATTTAGAAGTTGCAACAAGGTAAGCTAAGGCTTAAATGAACGTAAGCCTATGCATTGCATTTATATTTCACAAAACTACGAGGAAAGAGTTTTGATATGACTTATTCATGCATATAGCTCCTCGATAAAGTTATTTACAACATTTTCTTACCTGAATATTTCAAGTATAATAACAATGTAGAATGGCAGGCCGAAAGAGAAAGAGAGAGAGAGAGAGGGAGAGAGAGAAAGAGAGCAAGAGAGGATGGTTCTGCCAAGACTATCAAACAGTGTATATATGCGTAATAAAAGTAAAGAGACGGGGTCGGCTCGTTACAGTATATTCAATAGACCTGTTTACTAAGTTATTCAAATTTTATGCATACTTTTGAAATAAAGGTTGTTCTTGACAACCTGAAAGCTTGCCAGAGGCTTGTCAGACATAGCAACAAGTAATGTATGCAAACTGGATTCCAAGTATTGTAGTTCATTCATTAATATCAGGTTATTGGAATACCTCGTTACTAGCTCCCCAGGAAAGAAACATCCATAAATTTGAATCACTTAGTAAACAGGTCTATTGGTCAAAATTTTATCATACATTGTCCAAGTCTCTAGCTAGTGAGATAGCTTAGCATGGTTTTTGTTTTCATTTTTGCCCCACCAATGGAAAAAAAACCTTTGATTTTTTTTTTCTGTCACGGATGGACAAATTTGCATCAAGATGTGAATGACCATGCGGCACAATCATTTCTTTACACATATTTTCAAATATTTTTTGGTTTTCATTGGAATGGTATTTGATCTATAATTATTTGGTAACAAAACTTCAAAAAGTTTAGAGCATGTTAAATTAGGACCAAAATAATTTTTCTAGAAAATGTCCATCCGTGACATTAGTGTTCAACACTCGTGTTGAAAAATGGGCCAATCCAATGACTTTCTGGACCTTGTCAATTAGACAAACGTGAATTTTAGTAACTGAAGATATTAATGAAAAACCTGAAAGTGATTTTATCATAAAACTCTGAAAATAAAATTTTCACCCCAATGCTCACTCTTAACTGATCAGGCTCTGCCCCCTAAAACAATAACCCTCTACAGTGCGAGTTGGCTCAGTCGGTAAAGCGTCTGCCTGTCGAACCAAAGATCGTGGGTTCGAATCCACCCCGGGCGGGTGACTGAAGCCTGCGTTGTGTGTTAACGTGCCCCTCTCTTGTTTCATAGACGCAGGCTATGTTACAGTTGAAAACACTCCGTCCCTCGGATAGGACGTTAACTGGAGGCCCTGTGTAGAGGAAAGTCCACCACCTTTGCACGTTAAGAACCCACTGCACTATTCGAATAAGAGTAGGGGGAAACCCCGGTGTAGTGGTACACCTGCACATCCCAATCAGTTATATCGGGAGGAGAGACCTAAGGGTTACAGTGATTCAGTTCGCTTTTCCCCTCCCAGGCACAGGTGACGCCAAATACTTAATAATAATAATAATAATAGTGTGTATGTATTTTGCCAGAGAGTAAAAAATTGTCAAAGGGGAGGGGTAGTTGTCAGGAAACAAGAATGGATTTATGTTGTGCAATTCATTGATGATTGCTGATGTATTTTTGCAACTATATCTTTAAATGAAAGTGGCTAGGGAGCTTGAAGTATTATCTTAGTTTTCTAATACACTATATACAATAGAGGCACTTTGTATTCACATTTGTACATGTACATTGACTTTGACATCGACATACATTCAATTCTCATTTATTTCATTTTCAATTAAAAAGTACATGCAAAACAAATACAAAATATGTCATAATCGAAATTAGAAAATGAAATGGGGAACTACATAAATAAAGCCCTTGGGCCTTGTACAAGCATAGTTCCCTACAAATATTGCGAAATTTATATAGACAAAAAATAGAAATAAAACTAAAAATATAAATACTAAAAATATACATATACATGTATGTATTTATGATCGTTATAGACAGTTCATTGAGTGAGTGCAAATACACCAATAATAATCCTATTTCATAAAAATGCTTGTATACCTGCAGGCTGTTCACCTCAAACGAAGAACATCTGACTGAGTACAAGTATGATCATGATATAAAGTGGCTGGATTCTTCTCATGTCTTCATGACATTATTCTGTCAGGTCAAGACCACAGCAATGAGACTTCTCTTTTGGGCTACTATCCTTGTCATCAGTAAGTACAGTCCAATTCGGGGTATTACTTGTGTTTAAAAATTTTGTTTCCAACTTTATCATGCCAAGGTTATGTCCAGATTTTTTGAAATTATGTTACTTTGCATTTTATGTTGAATTTATATCATAATATACATGTATGCCCACAATTACACTATATCTCACAAGAGCGCCAAGAGTTGTCAGATTTGACAGACATGGTGCGGTATGAATGATCACTGTTATTATTATTATTACCATATTTTAAAGAGGCAGAATGGTGAATAGTTTGTGAAAGTGGTTTAAAGACATGTAAACTATTTTTAAGATCATTGATAGAAGTCCTATTAGCAATGGTGCATCCTGCTTTCATAGACTCTCCTCTCATTTTGTGAAGATCTTGGTAATCATGTTAAGTCTTTGCCTTTAAAGAAGGAAATGTATTGTTTTGGTGTTTCTGTTGTTACACCTGTCTGGCACATTGAATAAAGTGAGTTTGAAGAACACCAGGGAGGATAGTGAGGAAGGAAGAAAGTACTTATTCTGCAGGTTGGAATTGAGCATTGACATGGTTATAATCCATGTCTGGAGAACTTATCCTTGGTATTTCTCAGTCTGAAGTTCCTCCATGCATGTTATGAACACCAATTGTATGAAAACATGGCAGCAAGAAGCATATAATTATGGTTGTGTATCTTACTTATTCCATGTATTTGTCCTGATAATTGATATCACTAATACTGGTAGATGGCTAGTAAGTGGGGGGGGGGGGGGGGGGGGGGGGGGACAAGGGTTTGCTTTGAAAGAAACAAAAATCAAACAATATGCTTGGTATACAGTCACATGATAATTGAGTCAACACATATTGGTGTGCTTTGGAAAGTCTGTGGTGGTTGATTGAAGTCACATTGGAAGTTGACATATGTTTTTATGAGATGAATTTATTATTCTTTGTCACAGCTCTCTTGGTCCTGTGGCCAGGTGTGTACCTTGTCAGATATCAAATGCACAGGAAAGAACAAGAGCGACAACAAGTCACACAGCTTGTAGACAAGATTATTGGTAAATTTTCCTCTTTAAAATTTTGTTTTGTTTTTTGTTTGTTTTTACAGGTTGGTCATGAAATTGAATATGAGAAATTAAGAAGAGATACTGCAGTAACAGAATGAATTATGTTATATCCACATTCATGTAATACCTAGTTTGTAGATGCATTTAAAGCATATGATATTCAATAATATTGATATTCATGTTAACCAAAGTTCTGTTTTAAAACACTCCCATTCTAGTTTGCAGATACTTGTCAGTATCGTATCATGGTTACAATGTTTGTATTGTCATTGCACTTATATTTCAATAATGTTTTGCACATTACAGAGGTCCTTGCTAACCATCAACAAGCCTGTTATCAAGACAAGAGTTTAACACCTTATCTGGCCATTCCTCATGTCAGAGATACACTCATACCCCCAGCAGAAAGGTATGCCACTCTTACTTTTCAGTTTTCACTTAGAGAGACCAGCTGTGAAAATCATGTAATTGTCTTTGTTGGTTTAGATGTTTTGGTTTTTTTAGTTCATATTTTGAAGATTATTGTAATGCCATTTATTACACACAGAAAGTACATGTATTGTTAAATGCCAATTTTTTTTTAAATCAATATAAATCATTAATTTAAATAACATTTCCAAACTATGTCAGAAATATTTACCCTTAAAATGATCATCCAAGGAGGGTAGGTTTTGGGGTTGCCTAAATATCTCTTGCTTACCCAGAGAGGTATTCTCAAATTGGAATCTGCAATTTTTGCTTTGAATTTTGTCAGCTTTCCAAGATATCTGATAATATCCTGATGAGAAATATGAAGTCATTGTATTGATAAGAAGTATTTATTTGAAAAAGGCTTGTCCCAAATGCTAAATTTGAAGCTGCAATTGTTGAAAGTTAAAATTCCAGCCACTCACTGCGTACTTGAACAATAACACTTCCTTTGTGTACCTGTCATGTTTGTAGACATAAGAAGCAGCACCTGTGGCAGAAGGCAGTGCAGTTCTTAAATGTCAATGAATCTCGTGTGAGAGTAGAGACACAGCAGGTTGCAGGTGAAGAGTTTGCCGTTTGGAGATGGGTTCAGCCTTCCCCTGCTGTGGCCCAGACTTCTTTTCAACCCATTACTGACAGAGTAAGTAGGTTTGGGATTCTCAATGCTATGTGTTCATTTGTCTTGAGAGTGTTGCCAATTTGAGGGGCACTTGAGGAAAAGAGGTTTGTATACTTCACTTTCTGTTTCGGGTTTAGGATTTGAATCATCATATCTGCCACTTGTCTCTCCTGACCCATAAGTAGTAGATTGGTATATTATGGGAAGAATTTCTTGAAAAATCTGAGTACTATATGGCCATTTTTCGATCAGTGGTGTAACTTTTGTACTCGGAGGGTCAAAATTTCAAACAAGATATTTTTTCCTTATTTCATTTGATTCCTGTTTGAAATTGTTGAAATTGTTGAAAAAATAACATTTCAGACCTTAAAGATAAAGGGTTATTGGTGTAATTTAACGAAAACCCTGGCACCTGAAGTAAATTCAAGCAAAATTTTTGTTTCATGAATTGCACCATATTGACAAAATTTTGTCGTCAAACTTTCTCATGCAAAGTTGTTATGTTGAATAACAATATATAATTTATGAATCAAAATGATTTGGGGTTGAATATCAAATGAATTTAAAAATAATTTGATGAGATTGACTAATTTTCAGTAAAAATCCAAACTGACATGTTATTTTTTAGGATTTTTACTATTTCCCAGAAGACAGGCCAGGTCAAACTCTTACCACAAGAACTCTTCAAGAAGGGCTACCTTCCTATGTAGGTTAAACGAAATTCCAATCATTTCTTAAGAACTCCAGATTTTTCACACATGCATGTTTCGGAGGTGACAGTTAACATATTCAGATGTTTCGGAGGTGACAACAATGTTAACACTCACTTCTGTTGTAAATAAGTGACAATAAGACAAAACATCTTCATTTTTATCAATGTTTTTAATAGCTACAATTCAAGAACAAAGAAATTAACTCCATTTCAAGTAGAAAAATCACACAGAACCAGTATTTTTTACACTTTGATAATTCGCATGAGTAGTTTGCCTATCGTATGGGTGAAGGACATGAGCTAAATATTGTCATCTGAAGAAACATGCCCACTCCACATTCTAACTTAAATTAAGATGAGGGTGTAAGATCATTTTAATCATGTTTCTTTGCTCTCGGTACATTTCATCCCACAGCACCAGGAAAGAATTGCTTTGTTTCGGAGGTGACATACAATTGTTAACATGGTGTTGAAATATTCATATATGAATAACAAAGCAAAAGATCTTGTTTAATTTGAGGATATTATTTTTTGGCACTTGGTCAAATGTATAAATTGATTTTAGTATGTTGAGGAATTCTTTATCATACTTGACAGCCACTATACAAATGTTTCAATACTGCTGCAAGGAATTTGGTTCAGAGTTAATTTTCTACACAAGATTCATTTAAACTATTGACATTAATAAGCTACATGTACATTTTGATTATCTTTCTAAATTGCTTGAAAATTACCTGCCATTAATGTGTGTTAGTCATTTTTGAGAGTAATCAGTATAAGATTAGAAAGACCCAATTGTTTCGGAGGTGACATTTAATGTTAACAACACACAGGCAACACAGCTACTGGGATGTTTACTATTTGTGAACATTCATGTGTTTCCCCAAGGCTATAACTTTCAAATGTGAGCTTTTTCTTCACTTCTTACTTTTCATTTCATTTAGTTATTCGCTGTCACCATAATGGATGATTCATAGTTTGCTTTACATTGTAATTTGTTCTAATCACAACAGTTTTTTTACAGTTTCGTTGAGACAACGCAGTTTGTGTTTCCGAGCTGAAGAGAGCTGAAGAGAGCGTCATGCTTGTCTGTGAAATTGAGGGGAAAATTTTGATTACTTATGTTTGTTTTTTGTTTCAATGGGCAACTCCATGATTAAGTGGACATCAGGCCAAACTTTATTTTTGCTCTTTCTCAAATTCAGGTCGATTTTTGGGGTTTAAATAAATACAGGAATTGTTTTTACAAAGGGGTTTCATACTCGCCAAAAACAATTTGTTTAATATTGCCCCTTATAGAAGAATCCGAACCATACTCAAATTTAGACAGATGGGACTTCAGTTTTTTAGTCATAGACAGAAATATACAGCATATTTTGTGAATTTTTCGATTAGATATAATTATGTAATTGTAGGGCATTTAGTCTCACCAATTTAAAAGAAAGTAGGCAATAATAAGTTGTTGAAAATGTATAAAAATCTCAAATATGTAGTACTGGACAAACTGTAACGTGACTATTAAACCGTAATGTTACTAACCAAGGTTTTGGGCTCTATTTAAACAAATTGAGTGATACAATCTCTAAGCAAGTTGGGGTAACATTTCTCATCATTTAAGAAGTAATACTGATATGACTACAAGTTTGACGTACAATACAATAAGGAGGAATATTTTTTTCAAAAACTTTGGTTTGTTTCTCATGTCCTTTTTTTGTAATGTTACTAACTGTCATCAACCATTCTCATTACAGCTCTTATTTTATTTATTTACTTTTGGTTTCTTCATGTACTGTAGACCTTTGTTAGGTGAATATATATTTGCAAGAGTAGGACTTCAGATGAAAAAGCTATTGAATTATCTGTATCAAAAATATTAAAATTTGATAAAGTGTAACGTTACTAATCATGAAATTGCCCCAATAATTTTCCCCATAATTTTCCCCATAAATTTCACAGACGGTCCGGAAGCAAACTGGTCTCATATATCCTTATAAGGGACTGAAACTGGGAAAGGGAAATTAAGGAAGCATATTATTTCCTTGAAATTTGAGTGCTGATAACCAAATTATGTGATTAAACATTGTAATAACGAAAAACCTCACCGAAATTATACTGAGATCTAAAGTCTAGAAATCTTGTTTTGGACCTCTCCCTTTCCAGTACTGGGGACTTTGTTCCTCTATTTACTTAAGTTGTTATTGTTACATAACCACAACAATTTTAAAAATACAATGTCATTAACAGTCCATCTTTTATGTGAATAAATAAAAACAAATAAAAATTCAAGAAGAAGTTTATCATGTTATTGTTTTCCAATAACATTACATGGTTATAACATGTGTACATGTATAAAAAATGACATTCAAGTGAATACATTTTGCCAAGTTTTGTGCAAAATGGACCTTTGACAAGATGTTGCACCAAATATTGTTGTCAATATCAAACTCCTTCCAAGAGAATGCTAATGCCCAACCAATGGATTACTCAGTTCAGTCATTATATTGACTGATATCAACATTAAAACTCATTTAAAATTAAAATTCCAAGTGAATGCTAATACAGAGTTGATTGATTAGTCATTTCAATCTTAAACATGAACAGTTGTCAACAATAAACTCATTTAATATTCAACTTCCAATTGAATGTTAATTAATTTCCCTGTGAATGATTTCTTTCCCTTCAGTCATGTTCTTCATTTCAAAAGGACTTACAAACAACAAGTTCAATAGACTAATTATTTCTACTTTCAAAACAGAAACTATCCCATAAATCATTCAAAAGTTTGCAGACATAGCTGGTCTCCGAAACCCTTTAATAAGACCAAAATGGATCAGGAAATAAAGATATTGTATTAAAAAAAATATGGTTATCATATTTGGGTATCAAAGTAAAATATCACAATGAACCAGAGCAGTCACACGAGCCATCTTTGATTTGAAATGTCAATTTAAAACATTGATTATACTAGTCTGACTTAAGTTTATGCCTCTAAATGGTTGACTTCGATGGACCACTGGGTGTTGCAGGCATGCCACTCAATAGCTTCACTTGCAGTTTTTATTTAGTCTTCCCCATGGTTATAATGCTGATCTATCATTTTGTTGATTAATAAGAAGGAATTGTAGTCGCCAGCTCATAAGATTTAAGCCTGGGATTATTTCCATGTGCTGGTAAGGTACACTTCTAGGACCTTTTTTTTTGTTACATAAAGATTGTAGAATAGGACATAAACCATCACATGTATTACCATGGTATCCAGATAATTCTGGTGAGCTAGGACTACAAAAAGCACTTCTGTTCTATTGATTTAGTATATATTGAATGTGTTAGAAAATGTTACCTAAGTAATGAAAAGGAATTGAAGTCTTGCCTTTCACTTCCATGTAACAATATGGTGTTAACAAACAATGTCACCTCCGAAACACAAGGAAAGGCAATATACGTGGAAAGCTGTTTTGCTAAAATCTTCACAACTAAATTGTTAGTTGGAAATCATGTATTTGAGGTTAAAGCATTTAGATGTTTACTGAACTGGAACAGGAGAATTGATCTTGATTACAGTATCATGTATACAACAGATAGATGCATTTTGTGCATGCTCTTTGTTCAAAAAGAGGAAAAAATGTAAATTTGCCCTAAAACATGCAGTGAATTAATCAAAAAGAAAGTTAGAGTGTGTTAGTTAATATCTCCACTTTGAGACGTAAGTTACCAAAATAAATGAAACTATTTGTGAACATAATATGGTTTCCTTTCAATAGAAATGAGCAAAAAGTCTTGTTAACAGTATTTTGTCACCTCCGAGACGGCAATTTTTCGTTTTTATTATATCCTACATTAATCTATTGGAAATTCTCACTTTCTGTTGTCATATTAGGATTCTCATCCAAAGGGGATTTCTGTCAATTGGACAATATTTAACAAAAGTGTTTTGTCTTTAAGAAATTATCAGATATTATACACTTGTTGTTTCGGAGGTGACAGTTGTTTCGGAGGTGACACGTGTTAACGGAAATGTGTAAATTGCCCCAAAATGAAAACAGCAGGCTCTCTTTCTATTTCTTTCCTTCATAGATAGTGTTAGGGAATATGTTACATTTTTTATAAATGTAATGTATAATTGATGTCAAGAATATAAAATCAAATGTATAAAAATGTTGTTTCGGAGGTGACATAAAAGTTTACGGAAAAGTTAACATAAATTTATAAATGCTAACCAACAAAAAAAAAACTTGTTTAAATGAAATAATCTTTTGACCAAAGTAAAGTTAGATCGCTTACGTTTTGATAGTAATTAACAATGTTCACTGTTATTAATTATGAACAGCAGCTTACTCAAAAGAGGGGTTAATTGTTAACGGAAAATGTCACCTCCGAAACGTAAAGTTTGAACAATTTCAGTCTTGAAAGAAGACAAAGCAGAACCTGGAAAACATAATGGCATTTAATATTGGACACTTGTCTATCACAACAACAACAAAAATAATGGAAAGGAATAAACAATTTAAAATGCTCGCTCTGACAAAAAAACTATGTCAGAGCGAGTACACCAAAAGTGTCTGATTTCAAGCACATAAGTGTCCATCACATCTGAAAGAAAAACTAAGAAGTTTCTTAAGGTACCCAAGGTAGACACTAGGGAGGGTAAGTTTATGGAAAAAAATAATGCACATCTTTCAATGTATATGATAGTTCTACACCAATTAGTGCCAATACTGTGTTGTACACCACTGATTGTGAAATTGGCCATATAAAGAACTATATATTTATTACCAAAATGCCCCCATCCCCCACATCCCTCCCGACCAAAACCCCCTCAAAAAAACAACAAACAAAATAATAAAATCCCAGGTTATAGTTTGACATTGAATTTTATTAATCTTGATACCTTCTACGCCAACTTTTTATTTTGATATCTGAAGACGTATTTTATTTTTGTAATTCAATCTTATTTTGGAACCATTTGTTCAAACTTAGACATCAAATGTGTCAGTTGACAGAATATCACTGACGTAGCATGACATTTCTTTTGATATAATTCCACCTATATCTCATTCACTTTCAGGCTATGAATCCCAAGAGAGCAAAGGTGTGGCAAGGAACAGGTAATTATGAAAATTGTTGATAATTATTATGATGGTGATGGTGATAATGGTGATTGCAATGGTGGTGACATTGGTAGTGACAATTATTGCTGTATATCTATTATGCAGTATTGAGACAACATGATGTGGAAATTCTTTGTAGTAAATCCTTCGGAAGAAGTGTAACTTCTAACGCAGTTGTAAATCTTGTCAGATACATGTATACCATACATACAGAAAATTATATTATTGGTTTGTAGTAACACAAATGATGAATAACACTCCATGATGACATAATGAAATGTGTGATCTAACAAGTGGGTTCAGGCCATATCCTTTGGTCATGTTGGACTGGTAGACTGGTTATTCATTCACTGTTTGCTGTGCTGTGACATATCTGTTTTATCACTTTCAGCTTTTGCAAACCTGGATAGTGCAGTGAAAGCTAGTGCCTATAGCTACACTCCGTGCCTCAAAGTCAGGAACATGTTTGATCCCACATTGTAAGTAGCAATCAACCCGTCTGGAAATAGAAACTAGTGCTAGATCTTTATGGTTCTGTCCAATTAGAATGATAAGATATTTATACCAGTATTGCCATTATAATACCATTGGTAAGTCTTTTGTGTCTTCCTATTGTATGTGGAGAAATTTAAATCAGCCTGTGTCCTTTGTTTTTGTTTTTACTTTCCAATCAATTTACTCTGTAAAATATTTTTAAAATCTTTTAAAGGAGAATTAACCTCAAACAATAAAGACGATAGTGTTCAAAGGTGTTATTTATTCCTACTTGTTAGACTATATGGCTTCGCGTCAAAATATACGAGATCGATACGAATCAAGATTTTCTGAGCAGAATTTATCATCTGCTAGCAATATGTATCGTCTGCTAGCAATACATGGGGGCTGCCATTTTTTTTATGTGTACAAGAAGATTTTCTTAATCCAAATGCCCAATTGCCTTTTTCAAAATTAAAAACCCATTTGAGATTTAAAATATAGAATAGATATGTCAATTTATTTTTAAACTGAAGATTTCCTTATATATTTCTGTTGAAAATCGATATTCGCTTAATATAAATCTATTTTCTAGATACTGTGACGCAATGGACGGAGCAAATTAATTCAAATTTTATGGATGCTTCTTCCCTGAGCATCTATAGCGGCAAACTATGCATTCACCTGCTTTCGGATAATGGGACTTGAAAAGTCAGAATGCATGCTGCATATATTATGCTCTGCTCTGTTTGGCAAACCCAAGAAAATAGATTTTTGTTAAGCAAAACCAGACAATTTAAAAGTATCATTATAAAGATTTAATTTTTATAAATCATGTAAACACCCACTTTATATTTTTCGTCACATATGGGATTTTAGGTAATGAAGAAAATCAATTTAGGTCTTGGATTCAAAATATCTTCCTGACCGGAACATTTCTCGATGGTTCATGTACAAATCCAAATCAGCAAGAAAATGGCAGCCCCCATGTAAATGAGTAGTAGACGATACGGGTGTTGGAATATCTTTATTATACCCTTTTCTGATATCTTATTGGAAAATGATTTAGGCCAATAAGTAGGAATATACTACACCTTCCAATATAAGTAAATTTGTACTCAGGGGTTAATTCTCCTTTAACCTCTCATTGTAACAATTAGTGGTCTGAATTTGTGTTTAATTGTTTATTCATTGTTCAGGTGTACTTTCATGTTCATTTTAAATGTATGTTTTTGAGCTTGTAGCAACAATATATTAAATCACTAATTATCACAATGTAATTGATCCTGTGTGACAGGGAGTCTGGTAGCAACTGGCATGTAACCATACAAGATGCTATCTTAGAGAGATGTGGAGAAAACAGTGGTATCATGCACATTGCTGTGGACAAGAACTCAAGAGAGGTAATTATGTCCCATCCAATGTGGTGCTTACCACTTCTTTATATCAGTTCAGGAAGATTTTGTTGATATATGCTGTACAATCATTTCTGCAACTGTAATTGTTAGAGGACAGAGATGGGTAGGTTAAAACCTTGAGCTTTCATAATCAAATTGACATTGATGTCTTTGTAAGCACATTTACAATTATCAAAAATTTTATTTCAAGAGACCTATTATGAAATTGTATTTCTTTTGTTTTATTGTATAATTTGGCATAGAATATATTCCATATCTTCAAGTTTATCTGGCATGTTGACAGCTTTATTTCAGGAAGAAATACTAGACTTTGAAATCCAATAGTAAAAAAAAATCATACAGGTGAAATTTCTGCTTAAAGTAGAACTTTAATGATTTTAAATATTGGCTTAATACTTATTATTGCATAGATGGCATAAATTAAACAAGGTTATCCAAATTCAACGCTTGGAAACATTTGAAGTAATGATTATTATCAATTATAAAACGGTAAAATACAGTCCCCGATATAGCAGCTGAAGAGCTCCTCGAACGCTGCTGAGATATGTGACGACACACCATGGACCAGTCCTGTCTAAGCAGACGATGTCCCGTAACATCTTACACATTTTTCAGAGCCTATTTTGTCATCTCCTCTTCACTTATTTCTCTTCCTTCACTAGCGTCAGTCTTAATGTTAGTCTGTTGCCTCACTCTTAACTTCGTGTATGGTATTATTTTGATGAAAAATGCAGCGTTAAAAAAATAAAGGAATCAGTCACTTGTAAACAAAATAAGACGCCATTGTATTTTCAGCTGCTTGCACCGGGGCATGTTCGGCGTTTCAAGAGGCAACGAATACCATCCTGCTATTATTCGGAGGGCTTTTCAATTTGAAAGTGGGGTTTATTTCATTGATCATTGACCCTTCTCCTGTGTATTTACAATCAAACGGTTTTAGCTATCAGAATCAGTTTCACTTTCCCTTTATAATGGTGTGAAATAAGGTCATGTTTAAATACACCAAACTCTTTATAATTTGATAAATAATTGCATTGCAATTACGTTCATTCATTATAGGACGTCGTCTGCTTAAGCAGGATCGATCCCGAGTGTGACGACATCAAAACATCGCTATATTTCTGGCGAATCCTCGGATATTCCAGATGCTGAGAAGATTTATTTGTGTTTTTTTTATAATCATCAGATACGCAGTTGACATAAAACTTATACGATTGCCATCTGTAAGCTTCCCAGTTTCTAGTGATACATTAATTGCCATATTTGTGATTTTCTTTGAATATCTACTTTAAATTACATATTGTAGTATTTAGTGGTGCAATTATTAATCGTGCTTAGTTTTTTCATTTTTAAATTTTTTTTTACAGGGTTGTGTCTATGTAAAGTGTGTATCCGCAGAGAAAGCAGGTATAGCGTTCAGATGTCTTCAAGGGAGCTGGTTTGATGGTAAGAACATGTCATAAACATATCGGTAAAAAGTGAAAAGTTTGAGAAGTTTGAGAATTATTGATAAATATTGTATGCAGAAAATAATAACTAATAAATGACACCAAATGTGAAATTGAAGAGAATTGTCCTTCGTATAGACCACTCACCTCACCACAATTAAGTATCTAGTTTATTTTGTGTTAATGTTAGCATTAATACTCTTTGGATATTTTTTTACCTTATTTTCCGTGGGGATATGTATAAAAGAATGAGTTGGTCAAATCTAATTATATTCACCATCAGCGATTTTTGTTATTTCTCATGCTAGGCAAGCTTGTGACAGTCAAATACATTCGACTTGATCGATACCATCAGAGGTTCCCATCGGCTCTCAACATCACATCACTGCTACAACCCTCTAACAACCTATGTATGTCTCTTCAGTCACCTCCTAGCACGTCTAGCTGATCTGCTCCTTTAAGTACATCTGATGTTGTGCGCTATGATGTACTTTTTATAAGCAGTCAATATGGCCTGTCTGTTTGGGTGATATCCCGGTTAATGGAAAGAGTCACTTTTAATCTCAGTAGCTGCTTGCTCTGAGCATTTAAGTGTGATCTCAACCACCTTGCCTTCTCGCTCAGGCAATCAAAATATGTATGGAGGTGATCAGATTACATCACACTTGCTCCATTGGGCAAGTGAACATTTGGTAAAGGATCAGTTGCCCGGCCACAATTTTCCAAGCCCACTGGCCCACTTGCCACTAGGCAACCAGTGTGCTACAACAGATCATCAAACTAGAATTGTAAATATGTGAAAGGGAAAAGGGTGTTACATCAGGTGCTGTACTGAAAAGGCTTAGTTGACCTGCAAGGCCATTTTTGAAAACTAATTTTTTGGAGCACGCTGTAGTCATACATGTAAAATATGGGTAAACTTTGGTTGCCTGAGAATTATTTTGTTTCTTTTAATGCGTTCACTCTATTTGAGTACCAAGTGGAAAGCTCCAGGTCTTTTAAGAAATAGATTGAATAGTTTGTATTGTATGACAATAGGTTTTTCAAATGAAATGTAATTTAAAAACAGCTGACAAATTTGTCCCACCTCTGTTGTAAATCTTTACTCTTACTTTTGGAAGACATTCCACCAAATAATCAAGAAAAATGTTTCTTTGGAATACCACTTTGTTCTTGGGGAAATGATTATCTTAAATCTTGCTCATTAAATACTATAAAATGCTTGAAATTTATAACTTATGAAAGATTTTTGTACTTTGAAGGATATTCTATAGTAAGAGTTAATGGAGGTGAACTTACAAATTGACGTCAGTTTCAAAGTTAAATATTTGTTTCATGAATATCAGATAAGAAAATTAATTCCACACTGATTTGAGACTATAGCTTAGAAGTTGTTTGATTATCTACCTCTTGGAGATCAGTTGGCATATGGAAGCTAAACATGTATAGATTGTACAATGTTGGTTTAATCTAAATGAATGGTTATGGAGAAGTCTTTGAAGTGAATATCACACAGAATTCATAATCATGCTGATGGCTTGGTGTCCTGCACAGACAAAAATTTTTATAATTTGATCTTTGAAAAAATGTCAGAAACACATCTTTAAAAAAAAAATCCTGTGAAGCTATTGTTGCATAAATTAGTGAATAAATATTTAAGTGGTAACTTTGGGGATATGGATGTATTTAGAAATGGTTGTTATTTCCAATTTGCTTAATTTTCTTTGTTTTCTCTCCTTTTATGTAAACCTAGCGATTAGTGATTATGTAATTCTGTGTGATTAATGTTGATGGTTCTGTATGGTGATTTTATATTGTGTCTTGAATTTGCATTGTAATCATTGTTTAGTATAGTTTTCTAATGGAGGATCAAAGGTTGTATATTTTATCCAATACATCAGTTTAGAGGTTTGTTCATACCTTTGTGTTTATTGCTGATTTTTGATGATTTGAAAATAGATTTATTTATCTGGAGGCTGAATGAGGGTCTGCTACATACTTCAGGTGTATTCCTATCATTTCATGCAAGTCTGAGAATCAGATATTAAACTAATCTGAATGAATGAAGACGAACAAACTTAAATGATATCAGAACACAAAACAGGTCAAAGTATATTATACATATTGAGTAAGATAATCCTGCTCCTGCATGTCATCAAGTTTTCATTTAACAGGTGAATTAAATATTCTATCACCAGTTGACAGTTCTTGGCCAAAACATCCATAAATTTGAATACAGCCGTGAACTCATTGATATAGTACATGTAGTTCATTATATTTTCATATATTCAATCATACATATATTCAAAATGCTTTTAAGCTCAGATAGCATGCTGTTACACAAAATATTACTACCGGTACATGTACATGGAAGAGATAGTATTGAATTTTCTAATTTGGTTGATAACAGAACAAATTCCCAAAATCTTAATGCGCACTGGTTGTCAACTGTGGAGGTTCATTGTATTTATCAGTATTATTCATTGTCATGTTTACTTGTTGGTTGTTTATGTAGTGTATATTTGATATTTCCTGTTTTTAACTGTGCTACATAGATTTCTTGTTAATCTTAATTTTGAAGATATATTCATTATACATTGTATCATGTCATGGTCACATCATAGCACATGTATTTCATTGATTGATGCTGGGGAGCATGGATATTTATTCCTAACAGTGTTACAAGTTCATTTCTTGTCTCGGGAAATTACCTGGTTTTTAAAAGCTGTTATATGAAAAATGCCATTGGCGTAGAAGGTATCAAGATTATTTTGTTATTTAATTTATTTTCCAAACTAGTATGTTTGTTTATTTGTTATGTGAGATGATAACTACACTATTTTCATAGTTTAATGTAAAGTCATCCAAATTGATCTTTAAAAAAAAAATATTTTTGTGATATATATATGTTGCTATTTATAAGCCAAGCCCAAGCATATTCCCAAACCACAAGACGTTGGTACTTCATCATACAGTGGTACATGAATGAGTTGATAATCCTATAACTAGTGGTATGAATGCCATTCTATGACTAGTGAATGACCAGTTGAAATATCTAAGCCATTGAACATGTCATTGACAAAGTTCGGAATGCAATGATTTGGTGCTATTTTTTAGTTAATTCTGATATGGTAATGTTATGATTATTGTTATGCTGTTCAGCTCCATAGCTACTACTCTCAAAGAGTCAATAATATGCAGTGGTAACGTACTAACGTAGAAGTAAATAACACAAACAATTAATTCAATAAGTGTTCCTTTTTCTTACTGATACATGTATGTTCAAATGCCTTTTGTTAATAGCACCATGCAACGTTTGTTAATGAATTGATATCGCCTGTACACATGTACTCTAATGAATGTACTCATAAGTGTATCCAAGAATTATGACAATATTTATCCATGCTTGAAGCAGTAAAACACTTGTAATTATCCTCACACTTTATTATAAAGTAGACATTTGTAATCATTAGGGAAGTATCACCTTTGTAATTCCAAGTATATTCAGTTATATTATCTAATGGCCAGGCAAGATATGAAAAGTGTACACTATGTATGTTCCGAGCATGAGTGTTCTGTATGAAAAGGATTGTGAAAATAAAATGTAAATATTACTAGTCTGTATTTGTCTTTGTCTTCACTCTCTAATGGATTGTGCCTGTGTGAAAGAACAAGTCAAAAATTTGTGTCCTGTGTTTAGAAAAAAATAGAGTTAAAAATTGAACAACCATTGGATTTGATTTGATTTTGGTAAACTAGCACATTCAGTAGACCCACTAGCTTGAGTAATCTTGGGCCTAGTAAAAACGGGAAATTGTTCGAAAATACTAGTTGGGTTTCTTTCATAAGAAACTGCACTATACTGCAGCGGTAAAGAAAATAATCAAGACGGCAGTACTGAAATTAAAGAACAATTTTTCTCTTTCTGTTTCGGTCATATGAACTCTATGATGAAGCTTTTATATCCCAAATGAGCTGTAAGGAGAAAGTTTCTCTGAATCTCGTATTCATGAGCATAGCCTTATTGGTGAATAATCGCATTGAAACTTTTCAAACATTTTTTCCCCCTACTGCATCCACGTTTGTGACGTGATTGCATTTTTCAATAGATTCATTAATATGATAAATGTTATAATCTTTGTTAAAGCTCTGAATAAGAAAGCACCAAAGAGGGAGCTACGTCATTGTCTGTCGGCAGTATATCAAAAATATTGCTTCGGAAAGCCCAGAGCGATTGAATATTTCTGAGTTCAAGAACAGACGGCCTTGATCAGAGACTACATCCGAGATTGCGTAATCATCGCAAGCAAAAGCGGTCCAGCAAAAGCAAGTAAGGATGTTTTACAGCAAAACTCTAACAAGAATCCTGAAAAAGTGGCCGGGAAAGAAAACATTTGGTGTATATAGGTTCTTACCAGTATTTTTCATCACAGGGGCTGGTTTGGAATGGATCATGATCAATGCTAGAATAGCACCAGGACGAGAAACGTTTTGTAAGTTACTATCAGTCCCATCTGTGCATGTCTATGTTACTTCGTGCGTGTTACTGAATACTGACTGTTACTTTGTTAGTTATGTGTTTTGATCTGCTGACTGCTGATCGAGTGCACTAGGCATAGCCCGGTGTCATAGCTGAGGCTTTATAGCTGTCCACGATCCACATCCCTCATCATATTCATTCATGATCACAATTATATTTACTCAATCTATTATCTTAACTTATGAAGATCTATGTATATTAGGATTAGGAATAGATATTCCTAGATGATCTATTTGACTATTTCTGAAATTCTGTCTTCTCGGTCTCCACAAAAACGCCATTTGCTTCCGAAGCTATGACTGAGTTGACCATGAATGGCATGATGATGACTCATGATCATTGTTTTCTGATTCACTGTGCATTTATTTTAAGGTCAATAGTTGCCACTATATGAATAGTGATATTGATTTGATAAATTAAATTTTGATCTTTCAATTTGCTTTTCTTCTTAATTTCAGATGATGTGTACAGGAGAAAAGAATCAGAACGTCGCTATGCCAAACAACTTGAGGAAGAATATAAAGAGTAAAAATATAATCTTAATTCATTGTGCATGAATGTTCATCGTATGAAAACGAACCTTGTTCATTCAAGAAGAATACAACTTAAGCCTCATATAGGAGAGTGGAAAGAAACTTGTGAATGAAGTTCAATGAACACTGAATTGGTAAGGAGTTCAGCACCTCCGTCAAGAAGCTTTTGTCATCACTGAACTGTTTTGAAGGAGTCTTCCAATATGCCGGCTGGTGTAGACTGGTACCCATATATTAAGTTCATGACTGCCAGTATGTTGTCCATGTTTCTTGGGGCACAGATGGTACACTCATACTATAAGCCAGAGCTAGTAAGTCATTTTTTGTGTGTGTTTTGTTTCGTTTGGGTGGTGTTGTTTTTTGCTACAGATATTTATATATCACCTTGTCCATTAAAGTGTTTATCTGAAATTTTACTCTGAGCAATACTACATGTACATGACCCACAATGTACACATTCTTATATTTTTTCCACACAATATGTGGGCTATCATAAACACGCTGATCTCTACAAAGAAAATTTGACTTTTTACATTGTATATTTATATGTACAAATTTATTTCAGTCATTTTGTTTTTATTACATGAATTCAAATACCCTTTACAAACCCTTATGTAGGTAAGAGCAAACTAATGAGGTCATATTTATTGTCATATTCAATGTAACAATGTTAATGTAACATTTGTTATGAATATATTTCAGAAGTTTAAATATTTTTCTTTCTACTATTTTTGAACAGCATTGAAAATCACTAGTACTGATCATGAATGTTCTGTTGTAACAGTGGCGTATCCAGGATTTCCCAATAGGGGGGGGGGGGGGCGCCAGGAATTATTGATCGCCGTCATGGGGGAGGGGTCTTTGGAAAATTTTTGCTTCTGAAGAAGGGCTGAGATGCAAAATAGTGCTATATGTGACCAATTTTGAAGCCTATTTAATGAAAAATATTTTCAATTGGTATGAGGATTTTTTTTTTTTTTTGCTAGTTTTTTTTTTTTTTACGACGGCCAATAGGGGGGGGGGGGGGGGGGGGGCGCGCGCCTCTTGGCCCCCCCCCCCCTGGATACGCCCCTGGTTGTAAGATGATAACATATAATATTAACTGTTTTTTTCTTTCTATCTTGCTTTCTATTTAATTAAATGCAGGAGATACCCGAGATCCCTCCAACCCTAGGTGAGCTGGGAAGGATGAGGGATGAAGCAAAGAGGAGACAACAAGAAGAGAGGAAGAAGAATTCAGAAAATGCTTCATGACACCAACAAATGTTTATAGCATAATATGAACTTTCAATTAAAAGTATATTGTATTATGAAGAGATGATTAACTGCAGATTTTCACTTAATAATCTGTTGTGAATCGAAGATAAATAATAAAAAGGCCTATACTGGTAATAATGGGTGCTTTTTTAGCACTTGCGTCTGTCATACATGATGGAGGCAATCCAACATTATTACCCTTTCTTTAGCCTGGCTGCTATTACTGATTGCAATTTGGCTCTTTTCATAATCGACAATACTGTATAATGTTCATGTCAAAAAGGCATTGTATTATTTTGGGAAGCACTCCAAATACATACATGTAGTGTTTAAATCTCATTTTGCAGTGATTATGCTTACTCATGAATATATTGGCTATAATTTATGTTCATAGGATTATGTGCTGGATACCTGTATGCATTTGGGAAAGCAATATGCAACAAACACATTTTGCAGTTTACGTGCCTGTAGTCATTTTGAACTGATCTTTACAGTCTCAACTGAATAAACGGCATGATAGCCTTACATATAAATATATCTCTGGGGCAAGCAAGGTTGCATTATGCTTTGATGGATAATGCAATGAAATGTGAGAGAAATATAACTTGAACTAGCCTTGAAGTGATGGGGAACACTCATGGGAACACTATCCCCCAAAATTAAAAATATGTTTGGAGGTGGTGTTCTCTGGCTTTCCTGGAGCTCTGAATTATTCATGTATTTGATTTATATCTGGGCCCCCATCTTGTAAAGACTTGTAATTGATTGCAATCGATCCACTTAAAATTAATTGCGAAGATAGGAGGGTGTAAATTTGCGATTGATTGGAGGACTTGCGATCAATTTGGCCCAGGACTTTGTCTTATAAAACAGTTGTGATTGATTCTGATTAGTACTAGGTGTTTATTGAAACACTTCTGATTGTTAATATCTCAAAAATTATACATTATATCAGACTGAGGTTTTTACCTTGTAAAGTTGAAGGATGTAAAATTTATTGGGAGCAAGTTTCATGACATTTCTCAAAATATTGCTCTGAATATTTACTTACATTTTTCACTTTTTGAAAAATCAAGGCCACAAAATATGTGTATCAGTAATTAATTCAGAATACAACAGTTGCCATTGTTCCAGAACACCTTTTTAACCCAGAGTCATGAAACATTTTTGACGATGGACACCAAAAGGTAGGCAGAAATGACAGCTGCAACACACAATGACACTTGTTGTATTCTGAATTAATTGCTGATACACACAAATTTTGTGACCTTGATTTTTAAAAAGTGAAAACTGTAAATATGCCGAGCAATATATTTTAGAAAGAAAAGTATTCAGAGAAATGTCATGAAGTTTGCTCCCGATAATTTTACATTCTTCAACTTCACAATGTAAAAACTTCAGTCTGATACGATGTATAAAATTTTTAGTTATTTTTTTTTCCCCCCAACACCTAGTAGTTCACTCTGTGTGCATGTAAGACAGGGCCTTGACACTATGAACATGATGACAAAGAGAGCGGACAATTTATGCAGCTCCTCATTGTACCCTCCACAATAGCTCTAGTAGACAAAAGGACATCCCTTCACTGCTATTATGTGACACCTGAACTACATATTTTTACAGGATAGCAATGAATGGATGTTCTTTTGTTAACCAGTGCAATTGTGAAGGGTACAATGAGGAACTGCATAAATTGTCTGCTTCTTTGTTCGTCATGTTCATAGTGTGATTTGTATTTTTGCATGGGATTACCCAATTTGTCATTGATACACTGGAGAATAATAAATGTGGATGATTTAGAGTGAAATGTTCAGTTAGAAAGTGTACATGTGTTATAGATTTTCACGATGTGGTCATTTTATAGATCAGAGTGATGATGAAGAGAGATGTAGATGTAAGTGCTGTATAAAGGTAGGGAAATGTGGAAAGGAGAGAGAGAGAGATAGGGAAGATAAGAATTAGAGATGAGAGGAAGAGAAGAATTAGAGATGAGAGAGAAGAGAACAAAGAGGGTGTTAAAGGAGATAGAATTAGGAAAAGATAACAATACATGTAACATGAAATTGCTAAGAGTGGCACAAAGATCTGTTTGAAGGCTGGCAGAAAGAAAGGTTGAACAGCTGAGGAAATATAACAAAATTGAATTCATAATACATGCCTGAAGTCTGTGAATAGTGTAGAAAATACAGAGCTATAGTTAGAAGTAATAATATACTGGCAATTACAATGCAGGATCATACATGTATTTATAGGCATTTTATTTACAAAGATGCTTTCTCATCTTTAAAATGTACAAAATGTGTTCTATCCATATACAGTGAATTGCAATATCCATATTGCTCAAGGAGACTTGTTACAGGTGCCTAAAAATTCTGATTATGAAATTATTAGAGGTTACAAGGTGGGTTCTAGTATCTAGTACAAAGACTTCTCGAGTATTACCCTCCTCCCCCCCACGCACACACACACACACACAGGTTTACATGGCTTTACTTCCGAGGACAACTATTGTTCCTCTATTGTTACTCGTCCTCGGACAGTCAACGGAATAAGGCATAAATTCATTGTTCGACGTTCAAGGACTATTGTCCGCCTTCCGAGGACCATTGTTGTCATGATTTTTTTTTTGTTCTCTGTCCGAAAATGTCCTCGGACATAATGCTAAACAAACGCACACACACACAAACTCATATTTTAAAAATAGATGTACAACGTATGTGACAAACAACATGGGATTTCGGTCACAGGAAACAAACTTAAATTGGATGCAAGTAAATTATGGTTAAGAAATCAGATATATCAACTTCTTTTTTATCTTTCCAAATAGTGTCATTTATAAGCTTATTCTCATGAATCCATCTCCTCAATTCCTAAACTATTGTATTACATGAACATGTTATCTGCTTTAATAATGTACATATAGTTCTCCCAGTTTGTACATCATCAAGATGAATTAGTGAATAATAATAATACATTACATTTTCACAAAAATTCCTAAGCGCTTTACAAAGTAAATTTACTAAAATATACAGAAGTACTGTACTTAAACTAAAAGTGTGAAGCACAGCCTAAAAAATAAGTAATGGATAAGTGATGGATATAACAATCTGATGAAAAAGGACAACTGGAATATACATTTACTTTTACATGTACTGTATAATTTATATCACAGGTAAATTGTGTGACTGAAAGAGTACTGCTAGCAAAATGTAAATTGATTTGGGATACATGCTTATTTTTCTGATTTCAAAACTAGTATCTAATAAACACAAACAAATCCCACAAAAAACAAAGATATAAATAAGCACAAAAACTGTCACATGCATGAATGAATGAAAACTATAAATAACAATGCCATTGCAGCTTTAGTTTTCCAACTCTTTATCATCTGTAGGCCAATAGAATTAGATGAGTAGGAACCAATCTGGTCCATGCAGTCCATGTTTAGTAGTTAACACACCAGCTCTTTAGAGTCTGTGGACCAACAGACTTAGAAATGAAGAGGAAACAGTCTGATCAATTCATTCTACATTCAGTCGTTGTTGTTGTTGTTGTTGGTTGGTTTTAGTGGCCAGTCAATTTCTGACTACTATTGCCAATTACTGTTACAATTCATTTTTAACTTACAATTTCTTCTTCTTTCTTTTTTTTTTATACTCAGAGTATGCGAGTACCACTCCAGCAGCTTTTTTAGAGTTGAAGGACTTAGAAATGAAGAGGAAGCCTTTTGGTCCAGTGTAGTAAAATTCAGCTCTTTAGAGTCTATAAACCAACATATTTAGAGATGAAGAGGAACCAGTCTGATACGGCTGGCATCTTGTGGATGTCGAGATGCTATGTCACAGCGAAGTAATAGTTCAATGTACGGAGGCCAAAATGCTTCATGTATGGAGATGTATGGGTCTGTATCTCCATCCATTCCTTTGTTCATTAAGAGCTTGATAGAGAGAAAAATAGTAAATACGTGAATTGTGAGATTTAACCACTTAAAATACACTAAAAAGGGCTCGGTATTCGTGTCACATAACTATTACTGATCTCAGCATTACTCAAAGAACCATTATTCAAAGAAAATACATTAGAATGACCTTAAAAACCCAAAGCTTTCATTTGTGTCCTGTCTGTTAGAAAGACATTTTCTAATGGAAGACATTTTCTAATGCAGGCTGCTAATATCATGCCCAAACTTTGAGCACTATTTGTAGCATGTGGGAGTGAGCAAAAGGGTGAAATGTTGAACATTACAGAATTAAAAGACTAAATGATATGGATAACCAGTTGTAAACTGGGTCCAATAATACACTCGACCATATCCAGTGGGAATCATACAAACTAAATGAAAATGAAGTCTTGACACAGGTCAGTGCAATATTCTTGATCACAAAATTACTCATGATTCAGGAGGGAAATCTACATACCTCAATTATCTCTAGGAGTGATATGTACTTGATTTGTGCTTCCTGCAAATTGAGAGAGTAGAGTATTGATAATATTGAAATAACTTGTGAATCACATGATCAAGATAACCAAATACAACCACAACAGTATGATTTGTGTGACTACTACCACAAACATTATTTCTATTCTTTTTGGACATTTCTATCACAATTATAGGTCTAAAATTGACCTGGAATCCTAAATCGGTGATTATAGAGGATTGTATTATCCATAGCTTTTATTTGATTGTTTTGTAGGCTGGCCTAGTACTCTGGTATATACTACTGTACCTACGAGAAAAAACGCACACCAAACAAACAAACAAATAAACTTTGTGCCCCTGCCCAAGACAAACCATTTGGAACAAGAGAATTTAATATGATATTGTAAAATGGAAGATGTTGGCAAACTTGAGAAGCAGTCGTTTTCAACAATTTGAAGATGGTTTTTAAGCTTACACATATTTCAGGAATTTATAATCAGACAAGTACAAGGAATTACCCGTTTGTTTTTAGATGCATCAGGCAAGGGAAAATGATTCCCAACGAAGTCTCCAATCTGCTTCAAGAGAATAGTCTGTATTTCACCAGCCTTCTTCCGCTTCCTCTTCAATATCTTAATTTGGCTGAAAGAAAATAATATAGAAACTGTTATAAACAATGCCAAAAGAGATCAAAGAAAGAGACCTGTGTAGGCAATAAACATTCTGCATGGCATGACTGTAAAAAAAAAAATGTTTCAGCAAATTCTTCAAGCAGATTTTCTGTAAAATATGTATAGAGCACACAAAACACTGATGCATTCTCTAGAACTTTGGGTGGGATATCAAGCCTTGCTTATAATCCAAGTATCTGAAACGTGAAGGAATCATCCATAATAAATCGGTCTAATGGATGTTAGTTTAATTTCATACATTGTACTTGAAGACTAATAGACTTAAGATGGTGTAAATTATAAGTGAACTATATATATACAAGGAGTTATCACAGCAATGGAGCCACAGCAGAATTTTTTTACGATCGAAAGTGTTACGCAACACACAGGAAATGACCCAAAATCAAAGTACCGCTCTGCTCTTATCTCTTGATCTTGCCCCACGGCAACAGCGGCCTCACTCTCTGAACAAACTCCTTGATATATACAAACACTAAAGTAAAGAGCCCTTCACATTTCTGCAGCTTTTAAGTAACCGATCTGTGAGCAGGCAAAAGATCTATTGCTGCTTGCAGCTGCTTTTCACTATCCAAAATATTACCTCAAGCCATTCATGTCATATCTGAATATGGTCTAGACTGATTCACCAAGGGGTGGGTGAAAAACAAAGGATTGATGTGAAGGTTCCCAGGAAACTGGAATAGTATTTTAACATAACTGCTGATATTTTGTAGTGCTCTCAGCATTTATAAGCTCTATAAAATGCTTCAAAAGAGGGAGGATTCTGATTTCAATGAAGACATAACTTGGATAGGTATCCATTAAAACACTGCATCCTCTACAGTATAACATAACTATCAAAATAATGAGGGGGACATACCCATCTTCAGTTGGCCTAGATTTGTCTCCTCCTTCCTCAGCTTCCCTCAGCCTAGATTCTAGAGCTCTGTGCATATCTTGATGCTGTGACAATAACTCCTTCTGCCTGTAGGGAACACACCATTTACAGTAGTATCAAAAATACTTTTCTGTTCACAGGAGCTTTTTTTGTAACTGGCATATTAAAATGTGACATTTTTATTATTTTTTTTTTACTGGAACTCTTTCTCAGTTTACCAGAGCTATTTGGAGGTGTCCAGAGCTAAATCGTTCACCGTTTTTTTTTTTTTTGTTGACTTACAGCCAACACTATCATAGATTATTACCACAGAGAAATAGAGGAAATGGGGGGGGGGGTGTCACACACCCCACTCAAAATTCTTTTTCGGCAAATGCACCACCTCTGTCGGCAAAAAAAATAGGGGAAAAACGAGAGAGAGGGAAGAAGAAAGAGCAAGGAAAAGGAGAACAGAGAAAGGAGAAGAAAAAAGAAAAGAAAAAAAAAGGGAAAGGACAAAAAAAAAAACAGATAGAAAAGAAGAAAGAGAAAAGGGAAGGGATGAAAAAGAAGGAAAAATTGACAATTCTTTTTTGCTTGCTCGCTTCACTCGCAAGAACGCTGGAATTTTAATATTCAGGCAAGAGCAACGGGCTGCAGCCCCCTCGGATTTTCAAAGTTTCGATATTCATATTCGGGCAGCAAGGTGCTAGAATATCCAAATATTTGGGAAGCAAAGTTCCCAGACGATAATAAACTTCTGTACGTTTTCAATACGAAATTTTTTTTTTTTTAATTTCTCACTCGCTTCGCTCGTGCGGAAGAACACTGGAATTTTAATATTTGGGCAAAAGGCGTCCCCTTTCGGCAATGGGAAATGGGATGCATCCCCGCATCCCCCCTTCCCCCAAGGATTTTCAAAGTTCCGAAATATTTGGGAAGCAAGGTTCCCAGATAATAAATATTATGCAACTTGTGAATGAAACTGTACATTTTCACTACAAAAAGTTTTTTTTAAATTTGCTCGCTCGCAAGAACACCGGAATTTTAATATTCGGGCAAAGGTGTCCTCCTTTGGCAATGGAATGCAGCTCCTACTCCCTCCACCCACCCCCCCCCCAAGGATTTTCAAAGTTCTGATATTCATATTCGGGCAGCGAGGTGCTGGAATATCAAATATTTGTGAAGCATTGCAAGATTCCTAGATAACAATATTATGTAACTTGTGTATGTAACTTCTCTACATTTTCACTACGAAAAGTTTAACAAAATTTTGCTCGCTCGCAAATATCTAAAAATTGAAAAGTTTATATTCGGGCAAAAGGCGTCCCCTACAGCAATAGGATGCAGTCCCCACCTCCGAGGATTTTCAAAATTCTGATATTCGGGCCACCACGAGGTTCCCAGATAATTATGCAACTTCGGTCTGTAACTTCTGTACATTTTCACTACGAAAAGTTTCAAAAACATTTAGAAATTGAAAAGTTGATATTCGGGCAAAGGAGAGATCAAGATCTCTACACCTGCGATTTTCTTTTATTATCATTAATCAGTGTAGGGGGGGGGGGGGGTTAGGGTGCAGCAATTTTGTCAGCAAATTTGGGTGTGGAATCGTATTACCGATTCATGAACATGACATAATATAATTTTACTTGAATTCCCTCTAATTCAAGCTCTTGTTGGGCCACCACCTTGTATTCAGAATTCAGAATTCAGAAATACAATATTCAGAAGAAGGATATAGTAAAATATTTGATGTGGCATGTAATGTGCGGGACAAAATAGCTTGGACTTGCCCCACTTTCCTAAAAAATACATTCAGCATGGTTCAATTTTGGAAATGCCAATGCCACTTACTCCTAGGGCAGAACCAGGGTTTCCCCCTTCACCTTCACCTTTCAGATGAAGTCTGGGTGTCATGCAATTAACGAGCCTGTCCAGCTAAACAAGATATTAGACTCCTCAGTTACTACTGTCCTTACCTTGCCAGATCATCCTCCAGCTCTCTCCGTCTCCCTTCCACCACCGACAGACACTCCTCCAGCTCAGACACATTCCTCTCAAGGTCTTCCTTCAACAATGACTCTAAAATGACTGGATCATTGGGAAGCACTAGAAATATGAAAGATAAAGTTCTATTAGAAAGGATTATGCATTCCCACTAAAAAGCCAGTTCGTAATAGACCTTTGTTTGAAAGGTATGCATAAAATCTGCATACATTACCAAAGCGGTCTATTAGTAGATGATACAAATGACTTCAATCTGTGCATGTTAGCACATTGTATTGGTGGATACGCTACTTATCTAACAATTAAAATCACAGTGGTGTGCGCACTCTTTGACAGCGTATACAGGTCATATATATACAGGTCATTCATACTCTGTACATATGACCTTATCTGCACATGCGCATGTTGTAATTACTAACTGGATTATTCAAAGAGTTATGATACAATAAATGTAAGGGAGGGAAAACATAACGTCTTTCGGATGGTGATGTTAAAGGTCGGTCCCAGACATAAATAATCATATCTGATTGATACACGTCTGTAAAAACCCAATTACACACACACACATAATGAGATTACTGTATCAAATATTTTAGATTGCTATACTGACCACAAATATTATGTTGTTCTTTGACAGTATAATCACTGAGTAATTATGGCTAGAGCAAGAATATTTTTTTCGAGGGGAAAGGAAAAGGAGAATGAAAAAGAGGGATATGACAAGAAGACAAGAAGAGCAGTAAGTACTGTGATAAAATGACAGAAGAAAAAAAAGAGAAAATAAATGTACCTCGAACTGGTTTGGCTTTAACTGCATCTATTTCTCCTTTGAGACATCTCGCTTTCATCTCTGAAATGGAAGACAGCTGTTATAAGAGATAAGGAAAATATGCAATCTTATTTCAAGAATATTATTTTTCATAAGTTGGAAATAGGCTTCAATTTTCAATAAACGAAGTCCAGGATGCAATATGTTATACTGTACAAAATAGAATTTTTTTTTTTTTAAAGTAAACATATAATGGGCATATATCTGTCTACAATCTATAATACATACAAATAAACAATTTTAATTTCACAAATATGGGGCTCCTATCTTATAAAGAATGCTATTGATTCAAATCAATCACAAATTCCTCCAATCAACTGCAAATTTGCAATTTGAATTGTGATCAGTTAATGTCAATGATACAGAGCTGTGTTCTTACATATCTGCAGGTAACAACAAATGAAGCACACAAGGCTACAACAAATTTTCTTCACATGGAAATTCCATAAGACAATCATAAGGCTCTTACTTACAGCATTTTGTGCATCTCCAACAGGTCCATGCCTGGGCTGTGATATCAAGACCGCTTGGTTCTAAGATAATCAAGAAAGAAAGGAATCTTTGTAGAATTTTATGTAAAACTTAATCATGTCCAATAATAAAATAAATTATGAATTAAAGTCTTTTAATATTTCATTCAAAGAGACCAAAGACAAAGTCCTTTGTGTCTGTTAATTTTGTGTATAAACTAACAAACACTATAACTACATGTACATGTACATCTCCACAATGGTGACAGCTCTTTAGCAATAATGGAAAGGACCTACATTACTGCTAGCCCATGCCTTTAGCCCTTTACTATATCTGCAGACAACCAATTCAAGTATTAAAGATCACATTACAAGAAAATTCCATCAAAGTAAATATTGGCTTAATACTTTTTATTGCATATATGGCATAAATTAAACAAGGTTATCCAAATTCAACGCTTGGAAGCATTTGAAGTAATGATTATTATCAATTATAAAACGGTAAAATACAGCCCCCGATATAGCAGCTGAAGAGCTCCTCGAACGCTGCTGAGATGTGTGACGACACACCAGGGGCCAGTCCTGTCTAAGCAGACGATGTCCCATAACATCTTACACAATTTTCAGTGCCTGTTTTGTCATCTCCTCTTCACTTATTTCTCTTACTTGACTAGCGTCAGTCTTAATGTTAGTCTGTTGCCTCACTCTTAACTTCGTGTATGGTATTATTTTGATGAAAAATGCAGCGTTAAAAAAATAAAGGAATCAGTCACTTGTAAACAAATAAGACCCCATTGTATTTTCAGCTGCTTGCACAGGGGCATGTTCAGCGTTTCAAGAGGGAACGAATACCATCCATGCTATTATTCGGAGGGCTTTTCATTTGAAAATGGGGTTTATTTCATTGATCATTGACCCTTCTCCTGTGTATTTACAATCAAACGGTTTTAGTTATCAGAATCAGTTTCACTTTGCCTTTTAGAATGGTGTGAAATAAGGTCATGTTAAATATACCAAACTCTTTATAATTTGATAAATAATTGCATTGCAATTACGTTCATTCATTATAGGACGTCGTCTGCTTAAGCAGGATCGATCCCTCGTGTGACGACATCAAAACATCGCTATATTTCTGGCGAATCCTCGGATATTCCAGATGCTTAGAAGAGCTTTTATTTATGTTGTTTTTATAATCATAAGATACGCAGTTGACATAAAACTTATACGATTGCCATCTGTAAGCTTCCCAGTTTCTAGTGATACATTAATTGCCATATTTGTGATTTTCTTGCAATGTGATCTTTAATAAGTGGCAGTTGTAGGAGAGATGAACTCGGGTTTTGATAAAAATAGATGCTCAAAGATATTTTTCCTATTTTATTTTGCTGCACTTTTGCTGAGATTAGAAATGATGAAAAAGTGTACTTTACCTTATTCACCATCTTCCACGACTCCTCACAATCTTTTTTTAATATCAATTCAGAGTCCTGGATTGGATTTTGAGATGCCATGATTCCAAGATATTGAGTTGTCAGGTATCTGGGTATCGCTGATCATAGATGGTTTAACCTGAAGGGAAAAAGATGAGGATGAGACCACATTTATTCATGTGGTACAACATAAACCTATTCTAGCTTCTAAGTATCAGAGATTTGCCTTGGAATTAAGTGGGAGAAGGAAAATCAGAGAAACTATCATAGAAGTTTCAGAAAAAAAAATTGATGGAGAATAAGATATAAAATTCATAGACTATACATGTGTACTTCCTACTGGGCGATTCTGTGCAGTGTTCTGTACGACAATTCATCCATATATATTTCATTAATAAATGAAAAACTCTTCATAAGACCATCACTAATGGTGCTATACCAGAAAGAAACATTATTCATTGGTTAGAATATGAATAGATTCTTCATGTATGGATGAAATATATGGATTAAAAAAAATGTTGAAGGGATACACTGCACCGAATAGCCCTACTGTAATTCTTCTCATAACTGATGAAAATAACAGAGAAACAATCAGGGGGGCAGACTTAACAGTTTGTAAAAGAGGGGTTCTCAGCAGCTGAGGGGGTACAATATTCCAAAACATCCCCCCCCCCCCCTGTCTGGGAGGGAGAGTCCTAGAATCATTAGGGCACATCATTAGGGCACATTTTTGGGGTTGCTTACAATATACGATCGGCCTGTGATCCAACTGCAGAAGAAAAAGTTTAAAATAGTCATGTTGATAGCAAAATCAAAAATACGACCAATTGCAAGCTTTCTAGTCCGAGGAAAGGCCAGATCAGCTATGAGCAGTCGTGACATCAGACCAGACCTACAATAATCCACGATTTTAAACTGATTTGACCCTTATTCTGGGTATACTATAGTATAAGGCTGACAGTGCACCAAAATCCTGTTTAGTATTCATATTATTGTTCAGAACCTGAATAACATGAATCAGGTAGTTTGTTAAAATGCCCAAAATATCCATAGGGTCTAGTCTATCTATCTATATATTATGCTCAGGATTTGGGGCCCTTTATTTAGGTCGAATAGGCGCCTCCCCTGGCTCTTTCGGTCCCGACCTTTTGGTACTTACGGGCGAAGTATGGTTCTTAGAGGGTTGGGAGGTATTTTTTAAGGGCTGACGTGCCGTCCATATTTCATAAATTCATTTCTAAACATTGAATTTCCGGAAGGAGTAAGAATTCTGCCAATGGAACAGCGCACTGCCGTACGCACGAAAAAGTACCTTCTGCAATGCCCCAACCCATACCCTTTACCTGTGAAGGGGAGAAACCTCAATTGGTGTATTGCCAAAGAACAACGTGACGTGTGTACTCCAAGGCCATATCCGCATGCTGTAGTGTGTATGCATGTTCAATGTCTACTGCGCAAACGGTACATGCAGTACACATATGACTTCAATGTATACGCCGCATCAACACACAGCGCACGTGTACTTCTACATGTACTGCATATACTATGTTTCACGCATAGAGTTACATTATTATTTTGTAGCTTCATGGTTACGCGGGGGGGGGGGGCATTTCTCATTGAGGCTGGTACAGCAGGCATCATCCACGTACAAGAAAACAGATAAAAAACGGAATCTTTTCAGCAATAAACCATAACCCAGGTTACACGTTTTTAGTATCAATAAAAAGGGTATCAAATTCAGAGATGACAAGAAGAAGATCCGCGGAAGGGGGGGGGGGGGATATAGTATAGTAATGTGTTCCACATTAGGTCAATTTTTTATGGTTCCTCTTTGGCTAAATAGAGGTCTATGATGATGATGTAATCCTCAAAGTAGGCTGTAAAATACCAGCAAGATATAAAATCGCCGTTAATGGTATAAAAATCAGGGATAGACGAGTTTCCCTGCTTAGGGTATCAAAATCTGCCCCTACTGCAATCTGCTTTTTAATTCAACAAGTGATTTAAGCGGATGATGTACAGGTCTCAATGAGACATCCCCCCGGGGCGGTCGTTGCGATCGATTCAGATCGATTCAGGTGGCTGTAAACTTTTCTGCCTTTTATTTGTGAAAAGTCAGCTCCTCTGGAAGTTTGATTTATGTAAGCATTCCATTACTTAAATTGAACTTTCAACAGTTTTTTTTTTTTGGGGGGGGGGGGGGGAGGCTGTTTCTTAGTTGAACTTAATTCTTTCTGTGCTTCAATTGTTTTTGTTTTTTGTGGGGGTTGATGTTCGATGAGAGTGAAGGGGAGGAACACGTAACTGTTAGAATGTAAAAAAAAAAGGGGGGAGGGGGATTTCGACCACTTCCTATGTAAGGACTCTTTATTGAAATGTAATCTATTTCTACTTTTTACTCATATCATGGAAGCATATACTAGGTTACACTCCTTTTGCGACAGCCACCAAAAATGAAAACAGAAATATAGGGTTAGGGTTGGGGTTTGAGTTTAGGGTTTAGGCTTAGGGTTAGTGTTTAGGCTTTACCCTAACCGGACATTTGGATGGCTGTTGCATAAATCATTCCTATTATCAACAACTAAATTGACATGAATGGGGAAAATGGCCCTCATACCGTTGGAAACATGTTATTGTATATCGCCTGAAATATATTAATCATTCCCTTAGGACAGACTAAACATCATTCGGGGGAGGGGAGGTGTAGGAGATCACGTCACTTAGGAATATCAGTTGCCACTGTGTAAAGAAGGAGCCCCCCCCCCCCCCACCAAAACTTCTAAATATTTCCACTATGATATTGATACATATAGGATATTACTCCCGTCTCCCCTCGCGCTGGGGTGACAGGAGGGTAGTAGGGAAAAGTCAATCTGTCGGTCCTCCCAAGACCCATATAAGGGGGCCATAATCCCCCTGATAAAGAAAATGACAATAAATTCATTTTTTGCTCATTTTTGTCTTCTTTACAAAGGACGCTATTTATGCATGTTATGTTTTCATGACCTTAATTTCTCAGAGTATTACCCCACAGAAACATGGCAAGATCAAATATCACTCCCTCTAGCTCTATGCATGGATATAGTACTACCGTACTCAAACATAATTATATCCATATCATTTAGTCTCCATCAAGATGAACATGTATTTTCATCAGAACTCATGCAAGATTTGGATAAATAACACATACTCACATGTATACTTCTTGGTAAAAAAAATACACTTTACCCCACTTTTTTTATTCACTTGATTATTGTGACAAATATACAGTACAGTGATAAACACAGCTAGCGCCCATGGATGTCCATGGGCCGTTTAGTCCTGATATAGAATGCTATCATGATTTATTTCCAAAATCAGATCGCAGTCGATCTGATGGGCCAGTTCATTTGTGCACCCTCTAACTCCACCAGTGAGTCAAGACAAATGGTCAGATCAATGAATTGATTTTTCAAATATCTAACCTACACTTGATGGACATCTAACTTAATTGTTAAACTTTAAAGGGATACTCAACCACAGATTGTGGACGTTTTAACGCAGCGAGAGGGCACCGTGATCATTACCGGATCATGCCGTTGCCCCGCGGGGCGCAAACTTTGGATAGACTGGAACATGCACGCTCCACCTGAGCTCGGCTCTCGTGTGAGATTCGGTCTGCTTCGTGCAGTCGAAATGTAATCCCACTTAGTCCAACGGACGTGTTCGACGCACAAACTTTGTGTACGAGTGAATGGGGCTTACGCAATCCTGACTTTCCCCATGGCTGCCCGGTGGCGTATCCCTTTAAAGTCTACAAACTGATCAACAACAACAAACTGCATATGGATGTTACTGTTACCAGTTACGGTTGTTTTTTTTTTGTTGTTTTTACATAGGGCCTACCCCATTCCTTTCATAATGTACGTATTCTTAGGTAGTTATTAATGTATATACTCCCTTTAAATATATTTATTTCGTTGTTCATCATATGTACCAGCCAATTATTTTGGCGCAGATGGAACCCTACATCTACAACTACAAGCATTGCTTTTAGTAGGGTCTCCTTGTATTTCTTTCAATCATGTCAATTCACTCATATTATTGTCGTCACGCATGATTTTGTTTGCATTGTAAATGCGTAATAATCGAGTGTAATGTTCTATATGACTTGTAAAAAGGAAGAAAGATGAATAAATATCATATCAATCATATCACCGTTAGCTGGTTAGTGTAAGTTGTAACTGTTAGTTCTGATTTCTCAATCTCTCTGAGACTATTATTAAGCTCAACAATGTTGACAACATTTCAAATGACATTTTCTTCTCTCATTTCATTTTCTCCACCATTCTCATTTCTCTCTTTCTCTCTCTTCGAGTTTGAGTTTGACTCCCGGTAGTCAGTAAGTCTGTTTCAGCTCACTGTTCTGAAATGCTGGTGAACTTGTCTTGAACTTGGTCTTGGAGTTGAACCCAAATCTGCCTTTCTGCCTGGAGTGGTAGGCCTATCAGTTGCTCACCTGGCTTGACTAAACAAGTTTATTCTAACTTAGTCTAACGTTTAAAAAAATCGGCCTAGACCCTTTACGATAGCTTACCTATAGTTTTAAATCCAAATAAGAAGATGACAGACCCTCAGACTCAGAGATGTCAGGGTTAACACTGCCCAACTAAAAAACGGGAAATATACTGGACGAACTACGTTGGAGTCGGAGCTCGGCTATCGGTCTCGCCGCGCCGCCGGCTAGCTAGCTAGCTAAACCGCACAATTCAAGTTAGCCAGTGCCAGGATCGGACAAGGCGGTCATGCACGTCCACCGACTTGGAGTTACCAGTACCATAGGGAGTTACCGGCTATACTTTATACTACCAAAGGAAATCAAAGACCCCGCGCGCGCCCGCGGAACTGTGGACGAGAGCCAATTCTGTTTAGGCCCTCTATAGTCTATGAAGCTGTATTTTCATCGTCAAAATGTCCCATCGCTAAAGATTGTATGAAATGTTTCAAATTGTGTTCAATTTTCTTTATGAGAGAAAATAATAAAAACTTCTGAAAACAAAAAAAAGCCTAAAAATTTGTTTACAAAAAAAAAATCTTAGTTACCCATTATTATGACCAGCAATTTAAGAAATTTGAAGTCCTGAATTTATAGTTTTGAAGTCATTCATAACTTATGAATCTCAATTTATTTCTTGAAATAACTGAAACAGTTTTCTACAAGACTTAATATTCTATTAATTTCACTTCTAATTTTCATTCTTGAACTCTGGAGTTCATATAAACATTAGGCCTATATTATGTTATTTAATCACTACGTCAAATATTGGATTCAGTCATTTAACAATACAGCACATTTACACAAAATCTAAAACATTGTAAACTTGTAATTTGATTTGATGGATTGAAATGAGTTATTCAATATGTCATACAAGTAGAATTTAGATGCATAAATATTCGGGTCCGCTTGCTATTCAGAGAAAACCGCTATTCATTTAACACGCGTTATGAATAGCGGTCCTTATGAATGGAGGTCCTTATGAATAGCGAGGTAATTTGTCTATGGTTTGCTCGCTATTTAAAAGGACCGATATCCATACAAAACCACTATTCATTTAGTCAAGCGTTATGGACAGCGGTCCTTATGACTAGCGAGGTTACCCCTAAATATCAATCTTTGTAGGCTATAGGTTATCAAACTGTCTTAACAATTTTCATTGGATTTGGGATTCCTCTACTGATAAAAGCGTAATTGAAACTTAAAATTTTACATCAAACCAAGATAATAATTCGCAAAGTTGTAACATGTACTCCCATATATACTCCTTTGTAGAGGAGTCTACCAAGCAAACATACATGTACTTACACACCCAACACTGATTCTTTGCTCTTCAACAAAATAGAGAAAATAACTTTCACACAATAATGACCCCTTTGGTTATGAAAAGTTAAGTGTATATGATCAAATGGAAATTTATTTGGAATATCCCTAATTTCAAATAATAGTTGGACAATGTTAAAAAAAAATACAAGCAAAAAACTATTGATAATCTCTGAAATCAATGACAGATAAATACCACACCGTCACGATACAATTTTTATACAAGAAATTACATCATGAAGATGAAAATGACATTGATAATACATAAAAAGTTAAACAGTAGATCATGTTTGTTTCTTGACTATAGTGATGGTGATGTGCATATAGTTTTTGTTAAATTTGTGTACCTATTGTAATTTTGATTTTGTAGTTATGCTTTGTAGACCTACCAATGAGTGTTTTTATAATACCAATGCATTACACACTTCATGTATATATGTACATACATTTGCTTCTATCTATTCTGGCAGTGAAAACCGTGCAAACTAATGTTTCCCATGTCACATATGCAATACATATATATATATATATACTAGCAGAAGCAGCCCGTGGACATCCACGGCGCTAGCTGTGTTATGATTAATCACCGTACCGTATATTTGTTACAATAATCAAGTGAATAAATAAAAAAGTCGGTAAAGTTATTTTTACCAAGAAGTATTTACAACATGTCCATTGGCGGACCCGGGGGGGGGGGGGGGTGCTTCTGGCCCGTGCCATCCCCACCCCCCCCCCCCGTTCAATGGCAGGAATGTATGCATTTTGACCATAGACGATCCACCCTTTTGATTGTGCCCCCGCCCCCTTTTAGAATGAAACCTTCTTTTTTTTTGCTTGTCAGAGAATTATGGAGGGACCCCCATAACCACCCCCTCCTGAGCGAATTTTCTAGGTCTGACGAAAAAAAAATTCTCGCCACCCCCCCCCCCCCCCCAGGTCTGCCTTTTCCAAAAGTTGACAAACCTGCCCTTGTTTTCCCCGCCTTATACTAAATTCTGGATCCGCCCCTGATCATGTGAATATGTCTTATTTATCCAAAGCTTGCATGAGTTCTGAAGAAAATTCCTTAATAATCTTGATGAAAATTGATGATATGCATAGACCTAGAGGGAGCGATTTGATCTTGCCATGTTTCTGTGGTTTATTAATACTCAGAGTAACTTCCATAATTAGCGGTACGTCCCTGTAAAGGATGCAATAATGAGAAAAAATGAATTTGTCATTTTATTTTCAGGGGGATTATGGCCCCCTTATATGGGTCTTGGGAGGACCGACGGATTGACTCCCCCCCCCCCCCCCCCCCCTCCAGCTCCCCCCATTCCATTGTCATCCCATCACCCCCAGGGCGAGGGGAGAAGGGATTAATATCATTATACGTAATCATAATCATTATGGAAATATTTTCGAAGGAATTTTCTTCGTGTCAAATTACCGGTAGCGAACGTCGTGAAACATACACACTAAACTGTGTGTGTGACCATGAAGCTTCAAATGATGTAACTCTATACCTGTATGATGACCTGTACACGTACGTGCGAACGATCTAACACGTGTGTATAATACTGTACTGTACACTGAAGCCATGCGGATATATGGCCATGCTGTTCTTTGGAATAGCTCCCCTTCACAGGGAAAGGTATATGGGTTGGCTGGGCCTGAAGCTACAAACCCGCTTCATGGGTTGGTGGAATTATTAGGCCTACTCCCTGCGGAAATTCAATGTTTAAAAATGAATTTATGAAATATGGACGGGACGTCAGCCCTCAAGAAGTGCCTCCCACCACCCTAAGAACCCTTCCCCACCCGTGGGTACCAAAAGGCGGGGACCGAAAGGGCCAGGGGAGGAGCCTATTTGAACCAAAAAAAGAGCCCGAAATCCTTAGTGTATTATATTATAAGATATATAATTATGTGAAAGAAAATTGCGAGAATAACGTTGCGTAGCTCAATCAAAGTTCCCCAGAGCTGTCCTCCCTTTTTGAAATTTTTGCAAAGGCTGAAAAAATGTCTCCGCCGGGAATCGAACCCGGGTCGTTGGCTTAGAACGCCAATGCCTTAACCACTAGACCACGGAGACGGGTTAGTGGTTTCGGCGACACCAGATTCAATTGACCGACAGATTGTTAATAATTATTCTAATGTATACATGTATTCAAAGCATTCGCTTGGATCCAGCTGAGGCACGCGGCTTGTCTTTGTTCAAAACTCACCTGCCCCCGACAAAGGAATTAATAAGGTTGAGGATTTGTCAATCTGTCGGTCAATTGAATCTGGTGTCGCCGAAACCACTAACCCGTCTCCGTGGTCTAGTGGTTAAGGCATTGGCGTTCTAAGCCAACGACCCGGGTTCGATTCCCGGCGGAGACATTTTTTCAGCCTTTGCAAAAATTTCAAAAAGGGAGGACAGCTCTGGGGAACTTTGATTGAGCTACGCAACGTTATTCTCGCAATTTCTTTCACATTTGTATTTATTTCCACGAGATTTGCCAAAGCTGTTGTATATGTTATTTCCTTACACTTATATATATATATGTATATATATACATATACATTTATGAGCACAATTATATATTGAATCCATGGCATTGAAGGCTGAGCCCTCTGCATGATCAAACACACTTTCAAGAAATCAACTCAGGACAATTCAATACCTTATCGTATTGCCTATAGACATTATGCCAAATATACAATATAAAATGTCACAACAACCAATTGTACAATACAATAGACAGGGCTGCACACTATTTTTGTATTCTTTTCTGGGGTTTGCCAGCCGTCTGGAGTGAAATTTTGGAAGTCCTGGGTGTAATTTGGGAGGACTGTGAGTATCAGACCTCAGTTAGTGTAACTGCAATGAGCCCAGTGGTACATGTAAATGATGCCCTAGGTATAACAGGATTATGTTTGTGACTGTATTTATCTAATTTCACATTGGGTTCTTCTTCAATTACAAGCAGGTAAATTTGTTCATGATTTCAAAATGAGACATAAGATTAGCCTAACATGAGCTAGCGACTGATTTAGCCCTTTATGAGGGCAGCACAACTGTGGAATCATTCACTTTTGGTCTACTCTCACTGCTATGATATCTCAATCATGATATTTGACCCAAGCTTTTATTCAATCATATTTCATGAATTCATCTCTCAATAGCAATACACACTTTCAGTACTAAAATTATAATTCCTTTGAACAATAAATATACATGTACAGTAAAACCAGAAATTCTTGTGCGGTACATATAATGTCTACTTACTTTAAAAGTGATCCAGATGAATAGTAAATGTCAAGTGCCACTAATCAATAGCTGCATCATAACCTTGATTTTTAGCAATTTAGAAAATTCATTGCCATGAAAACAGCCATTGTAAAAAATCTACATAAAGTTCAGTTTATGAAAGCTTCTCTGGTTTGACGGTGATATATGAATCATCACGCAATACTTTTCATCAAACTCACATCAACTATATTTGAAAAAAACAAAACCTAGCTAGTTTTAATACTTCTGATTTATTTGTACTTTACATTGCATATATATATATATATATATACAAATAAAGTGACATCGCAAAGAACCACCCCCCCCCCCCCACAAAAAAAGGCACAATTTAGATTAAACACCAAATCCTCCACAGATTCTTTTCAGTACAGTATTGTATTTTTCATTTACTTTCTGTATGTACAGTAAAATTAGACCCAAAAGTGTCATTTAAAATTATTTCATCCTTATAGATAGAAAAAAATGTGCCAATATGAAATTTTATAGGGGTGGTATTTATATCATCATCTATACTATTGCAATATAACATAAGTCATTCCATAAGCTTTTTCATTAAAAACAAAGCTGAAACTTCTATTTCCTGGCAACTACTTTTATGTCACACAGTCAATTGCTCTGTAACAAATCAAGTCTGATCGATCAATCTGGTACAAATATCAATCACTGCAGTGATTTTGAGGACAACATCAATTGATAAAATATATCTTGTGAAAATGACAAATGTTTCACCTGGCAAAAAAAAAGACCATTCAATCATCAAATAAACTTGAACACTCAATATGGTTTCATGTTTTTATGCATGACTGTATGGCTGATTTTCAGTGTTTGCCGTTTTCAGCATATTTTAATATTTTTTTACAGAAAAAAAATTGCTGTCCAAACAACCCTATGATGAGAATTCATACTTCATGAATGATCCTCATTCATATTTCAAGTATGTAAATATGTACATAATTCACTAAAAAACACTCTAAAATATACACATATTTCAGATCAAATAAAAGTGGATTGTGACAGGTAGGATATCTGGAAACACTTCATCACAGAACATTGAATTGTTTTAGAGTACCTGATCCGTTTGCATGAATGTTTTCAGGTTCTACTTGGTAAATCTGGTAAAATATGAGCATAATCGTCTAGTTTACGGATACAGTTGAGTTCTGATCATGCAATTACATGGAGAAAGGAACTGTCTAGAAGTGATTTGAAAAGATTGATTAGGTTGTACAATTGGTGTACACTGTGAAGGTTTAGAATCATCAAAATGTTGAGAACTCAACTCAGTTTTGCTGTAAGTCACATGCACTGCATGCACACAGAAACAAAATGGACGACACACACACGTGGCATGAAAGTTTGGTCAAACATTTCGGCTATATCTAGTCACAATTCAAATATAAGGGCAGTTAAGGATAAATCCTTTCTAATGATATTCAAACTGATAAAAAAAAGAATAAGAATGCTCACAAAATATTACTCACCTTTACCAGAATCAATCTCCTCTTTAAACAGAATTACAATTCAAAAGAATAAACATGGTTCTTATTTTTTTAAATACTTCTTTCAAACATGAAGGCAAATAAAAAGAATAAAGTGTTTTAAATGTACTGTAATTAACATTCCATGTATTGCACAGGTTGATAAAGGTCACACTCTTCAAATAAAGATTGTATTTTTCTTTAGATAGTAGCCCTACTTAATACAAATAGTTCAGAAACATTATTCAGAATTATTTTGACTTGGCTTAATCAAGTGAAGTATCAGAATGTACTAGTATTTTAAAATGCATGTTTGGATCTGGTTTTTCAGTCTCATACACATTTGTTGAAATCTATAATTGAAAGGAAAGGATAATGTAATTTCACTGGAAATTCAACAAAAGTTTACATGAAATCATACATGTGGATATATCGTACTGAATAGCACAACATCCCAACACTTAGCCAAAGACTGATAGAGTTGTTTGTAGAAGATAAAACTTTCATAAAAAGGACACCTCAAAATATCTAACAAGAAAGGTTCAGCATATGCCGTCCAACCTGATCCAATCCGGGAATTTATAGAGCGCAAATATCAAGTTGCCTAATCAAGGGTGTAATTATAAAAGACTGACTATCTCGACGGGGTAACCTCGCTAGTCATAATAACCGCTATCCATAACACGTGACTAAATGAATAGCGGTTTTGCATGTATGGCAGTCCTTATGAATCGCGAACAAACCATACAGAAATTACATCGCTATTCATAAGGACCTCCATTCATAAGGACCACCATTCATAAGGACCACTATTCATAAGGACCGCTATTCATAACGCGTGTTAAATGAATAGCGATTTTCTATAATAGCGGTCCTTATAAATAGCGAGCAGAACCCATCTCGATTGCATACCCTTGCTTTGTATCCTGTCTCAAACATTGCCTATCAAAGCTTTCTATCTATGTCCATATCAGGGCTGTCAACCATCCCGCCACCCTGCTCTTTCTCCCGCCGTCCCACTAGCGCCGTGATGGGAGACTCCCGCCACCATGCCCTTCATCCCGCTCTCCCACTTTATGAAAAAAACTCCCGCCAAATGTGTAAAATGAGTAAAAAGCCAGCCGCAAGCACTGATGACTTTTTTTTTTCTTTTCTTTTTTCTTGCTTGTCAGTTGTCAGATATTTTTTGGAGCTTAAGGGCAGCTGAAAACGCTGATGACCTTTTTTTTTCTTGTCAGAGAATTTTGGAGTAAAACGAATCTCCCTCCAAGCAGTTCCCCAAAGTTGACAGCCCATGAGCTGGTACTTCTCTTACCAGTCATCCTTATGAACAGATCCGTGTATTTGATACACTGACTATCTCTGCTTCTAAGTTCTACTGTGCCCTATGCTCTCATTAAGTGACCTACAAATACTACTAAATCAAGTATTAGAAGGTGATGTATATTAAAAGGAGAGCTCCTGACATATACCTTTATAGCATTATAAAACATGATTATACCATGATTTGCATTTCAAAAGATTGAAAATTGATTAATAAGAGTTACAAAATATACCTCTTTGCAGTTACCACACTCCTGTCACAAAACTATCATACATATAGATATCTTGTGTTGATAATGTCAAAATAAAAAGATGATTGGTGATGCACTACTAAAGGTCATATAAGGACTCATAAGCATCTTCTCCGAGCAGTTTGATTTTCTTACATGCCTCTAGCATGGCAGATACTGTGGCCTTTTTCCCTTGACTACACTTCCACTTGTACAACATATCAAAGATCTGACTCTGGGTGTTGTATCTGTTGTTCTCTTTACACTGATAGATGACAGCCTTGCTCATGCCAAGTTTGAGGGCAAGCATTTCCCAGTGCTCTCCAAGGTTTTGGGCTAGATCCAGTAGGTCTGGATCCTTTAGAACCTTGTTTGGGTTTTTAGGTTGATGACCTCTCTCTGTAGCACCCACGGGTATGAGCCCAACACAACCCTTCACATCAAGATGCTCTGCATCAAGCATGTTAACATCACTGATAGAGTCAATGCCCTCTGCAAAGGAAACATATTGGAGGGATCATTTTAGTCATATAATTATCTAACAAGGCAAATGCCAAGGGTTGTCTCGATCTCGCTTGCATCTCGCTACAACAATGAGAATGTGAACTTTGGTCTGGCAGCTTTATTATACTAAGCAATAATGATGATGTTACATAATTTTATCCCTGGATAATGAGACCAAGGAGGTTCAAGCAGATGGAGTCATAACAGACAGCTTCCCTTTGAAGCAAGCTTTGATGCCGCCACAACAACAAACATGACAAATATGCACTCTCCGAAAACATTCTTCCAAACGAGGAAACAAATCAAATTCAGTTTTATTGCATAACCATACAATGGAGGATATTCTGTTATAATGATAATTAGTTTTCGCAGACCCAAATGTGACCCTCCACCCCAAAACAACCAATAAGTCGCAATGGGAGTTTTAGAGTAAACAGCTGAAAAAGGTGGTTTGGAGTGGAAATTTTGATTTTAGGTTTTTTTGTATTTTCTAAAAGTTCATTTAGTAATCTACCATCTGACAAGATTTCAGGGTAAAAGACTATGTGGAAATATGTTTTCACTCTTATTCAAAAATGACCATTTTTCCTGGACATTCAAATTTTGAGTGTCAGCTTTCTTGGACCTTACTTTACATCGCTTTTCTGAGAAAAAAAAAAACGTCAAAAACTATGCACTGTCTGATATTCAAAATCTAAAGAAACAAAGAAACATATCTATTCTAAAGGTATGGAAAGTTTCAACCAAATCCAATTAGTACTTCACAGAGTAGGCTAGGGAGTTTTTGACTCAACCTTTAGTGCGACAACAATAGGACACAGATTAAGCGCTCTTAATTAAAGGGTCACTCTTCTTTAGAGCCCGTTTTGGTCGTTAGCCTGACACTTTGGCACTCTTATTGTAGTTTACAATATTTAGTGCCAAAAATACCAGATTTGCGATGACAATGTCTTGACTACCCGCGTGTGCCCACTACTTTGGTTGGCTATATTTCCTAGGGCCATCTTTCATGATGGTAATATATGAAATTAAATAACTGGAATTAAGCGGAAAGGTGTTAAAATTGCCCTTAAAGAGGCAAACATTTGTGACACTTTTAAGGCTATATCTCAAAAATTGTTCATCCAGAGGCAGGGGAATTTCAGAATGAAATCAAAATTATTTACATTGAAACTCACATTCACTTCTGTGTTTGTCGATTTATGAATTTAACTGCGCCACGTAAACATTCAAATGTCAAAACGTCTTTAAATCTTTCCTGTTTACTTTGGCGGCATCAGACATCGACGGCAAAGAATCAAGGCAGTTTATTAATTCAATTGTACATCCTTTATAATCTGCCAGGTGTTTGCATAAATTATCTGTTCGAATCTCCTTGATGAGACAATGCTTTTTGTGCATCTCTCAATACTTTATTTCTTAAACTTTACTCTTACTCAAGTGAAAAAATTTGGTGATACGAAATCTAAGGTACAAAAAGTTATTATGCATTCAGTGGCTTTCAATGAAGTTTACTGACCTATTGACCTTTGACCTAGGTCAGATTTGACTTAGGTATTTTTCGAACTAGATCTGTGCCTTCAAGGGATGTAAATGTGGTATGAATTTGGTGATTCTACCTAAAATCAACAGAAAGTTACTGTGATTACAGTGCTTTTTGCAGAAAGTTCATTGACATTTTGACCTATGACCTTGGTCAGATTCGACTCATTTTCAAACTTGACCTGCACCTTTAAGAGATATACCTGTGCTATAAATTTGGTGATTCTACCTCAAATCCATAGAAAGAAAGAGAGAGAGAGAGAGAGAGAGAGAGAGAAAGAAAGTATGCATACAGCAAATCTGCAGTTCTGACAGGACACATCCCTAAGTAATGCAATTCCAATCATGTACTGGTATATTTATAAAAATGCCATATATTTTCAGTCAACTTTTCTTCTTTTTTTTTTGAGATTATGTAAAGAAATAAATAAAATACAATGCAATTTCTTCTCCAGTCTGTTGTGAATGCAAAGTGAAAAGTAATTTCTGAGAGGCAATTCCAAAGGGCAAAGAATTTTTTTAAAAATCACCTTGGTGTTCAGGCTTCTCTTCCTCTAATTCCTGTTGCATCTGAAGTGATATCCATTCTTCATGTTTTTTTATTGTGTCATAGAGATGCGTTGATCCTTCTATTTTTGTAAGGCTGCTCTGGAGAGAGATATAAGCTCCATTCCCTCTCCTTGGCAAGATGTCCAAAAGGGCAGAGACTTTTTCTCTTCTTGTCGACTTGCTCTTGATTTTCTCAACATCATTTCTGGAGATGGCTTCATCACCCAACAGATATGGTAAGATATCATCACTATCAAGGTCGTTCAAGAGGTCAGGAGCAACCTTATCCAGAACCCTGCGGTTAAAGTCAGTCATAGACATTGTGCCTCTTTGTACCTGCAAGAGTCTGCAATAAAAATGAGAGAAGTTATTCTCGTTGTTCTGGACATGCATCATTTCCACTGAATCTGAATAAGAGTATTCTTGGGTTTTCAAAAGGTTGAAGGGCTAATGTACCAGAAATGTTTAAATTGTTCTCTATAGACAGTCATAAATTCTTCTTCCTCTGCTATTTTGGGGGCTAGAGCACAGTGAGAACCAAGTACAACAAAGGCTATAGAAAAAGCTTTGATTACTGCAACAATTATTAGAATATAGCTAGGTCCAAGTCAAGGTAACAACGTACTAAATCTTGACGGAGTTTAATTAGTGACTTGTCACATTTGTATTCTGCCTATTTTAGTTTTAGTATTAGAATTAATCTATGACGTTGACATTATTTAAACTTGTACTTTAGAAGTAAAATTTTAAAAAATCAGGAGAGTGCAGCAGTCTAGTACATAATGAGTATAACTTCATGTGAGAGCCAAGGCCAGGGAATAGGGGATTACCTTATCACGTATATGATCATCAAATACATCTCAAGTGCTTCTTTCAAGTTCACTTTGTCTTCGCTTTGAATCGCACATGCACGCGCGATACCAAGTTTCTTTGTGGAAAAAAATTTATCAGCCGATTTTAGTCTAATTATCACGGGAATAAGAACAACATGCGATGGCGTAAAATATCGGCAGGATTTCTTTAGTTTTAGACATGATTTTGCCTTGTGGAAAGCAGGGTTCTCGCCAGTGTAGAATACACGTGTCGCAAAACGCAAAATCCGAGCGACGAATGAAAAAAAAAAGAAATCTGTTATCACGCATCGGTACTACGCATCCGTCATAAAAAGTTCTTATTCGGAATATATTTGCAGATTCTTGTCACTGGAGTTTAATAGACGGTATAGAACACCTTACTGAAAATAAGCTCGTACCTGTCCTTTATACGCGTACTCGCACTCACTCAGTGCCACTGCGTTTGCGCCACAGTAGCTTGATCGGTCGAAGCCCTGTCGCCGCGCCGGCTCGTCTCTGGAGCACTGCACCGAGACGCGTATAGCCAGCTCAGCGACAGGCCGACGCATTGTCCGCTCATAAGTGATACAGGTATGATACGGGTATGATTTAAATATACAATTTTATCATGACTTGCATATTGATTTTACTGTGTAATTTCTGATATTCATTTTGATAACTTAATCAATAATTATAAAGTGTGTGTGATAAAAAAAAAATGTTTTGAATCGGAAGGAATACAAGGGATGAAGTTATACAAAAGAATTTTGGTATGGAGTGTGTTTGGAGAGATGATCGGGAGATGATATCACAGCTTGAGAGATGAGAGAGGGAGAGAGAGAGAGAGAGAGAGAGAGGGAGAGAGAGAGGGAGAGAGGGAGAGAGAGAGAGAGAGGGAGAGAGAGAGAGAGAGGGGGGGTGGGCGGGGATCATGAGGCGGGGAGTGAGAGAGAAGACCTTGAATATGTAGAGTGGTCATTTTTCATGGAAGAAACCTTGTGATTCACAAACGAGTGCATGACCAGTAAATAAACATTCTTGCCTTGGGTTAGTGAACTCTTCGGATTGCAGTATACTCATGATTAGTTTTGTTATACATGTACTGCATATTGCCCTTTTGTGACCAATATTTTCTCTCAGAGCACTTTTTCGGTAGATTGTAGAGTTGATTTTGATATATAAAATTATGGTAAATAATATGATAAATTGTTTCTATATTTATTTTAAAAATTTAATACAAAGTTAATTATGATATTTATGATTTTGCATAACAGAATGATGATAAGGTTTTGTGAGGTTCCGTTGATATTTTCTTCTGCTAAAAGAATGGTATCAAAACTATCATGGCGGCTGCGTGCAACGGCGCGCGCTGTCGGCGAAGTATAGTTTCAATTATGGTTGTATCGCGCGCCGTCGCACGCAGCCGCCATTTTATATCTGCATGACAAGAGGAGGCATGGATACACAAACACTGATGGTGAGTTCTCGGAAATTTCTTATGATCTTTTTTTGGATTTTTTGGTAAAAAGACATACTAATACAAAATGTTTCCCTAGACTAGTCATGCTAGTACTATAGGAGGAAACGCTGTGGGGAATGGCCAGTCGGTCGCAGGAGTTATCAGAAAAGTGTTATTTCAGGGCATTTTCATGTCCTGCTAACCCGTGCGCAATTACTGAATAAGATTGCTGGGGATAAACATGGGATAAACGCCTGGCTTCGTGATGTACTAAAATTGGGGTAGGCCCTATAGCCAATTTTTTTTTTTCTTTTTTACACTCACGAAGCTAATCCTGGCTACCCATAGTCATACATACATTCACTGTACATGTGATAGAAAATATGGAGTATTATTATTGGCATTAGTCGCTTAGTGGTCAATATGACCACTATGACTTAGTGTGTTTGAAATGAAAGTGTTGAGGTGTGTGACTAGTAATAGTATGGCTAGAGTGCCCAAGTCTGCGCAGTGCCCATGTCTGCGCACACGCGTAACTGCGCGATTCTAATAAAACAAAACACGCAACGAACACAAACTTTCATTTGTATCATAGCGATAGGTATTCACGCAAAAACGAGTCAAAATAATGAAAAACGGTCTTATTTCAGACATTTTATTCACAAGCCTCAAAATGTTGTCTTTCACGTCAAAACTCCCGAACTGCGTGTAAAATGAATGAGTGCGCACACATGGGCACCATGGGCACCATTGTTTTTTCAATGTTGAAATGACATCGCCACGGTTTCTTGTGAAAATGGCATTGTCATGATTGTTCTTGCTCTAATTTTGAATTTAGAATATCAGGAATAAAATAAAATAAAGCTTTAGAGGAATATTAAAGAAATTCTTGTTCATTTTCAGCTCAAAACCTTAGGTGCGCAGACATAGGGCTCCCCACACCACGAATAGTGGTCATATTGACCACTACGAATACAACGTGCAAAAATAGTTGGTATTTTCTGTCGCGTGTAGTAAAGGTATGGGGGGAGAATAAGATAAATATTTTAAATACTTGCTTTCAAATTCAGCCCTTAAAAATCTCACTCCTACCTCAAATGGCCGTTAGGAAGAACTTTTGATATTTTCAGCAAAATCCAAAGTCAAAATCTTGTCCAAAACCGGAGAAATCCCCGCCGATTTGTTTGGCGATCGCGTGCTGTTTACATCCTGCCGATGTCTTAGACTAAAATCGGCCAATAATATTTTTGTCCACGAAGAAACTCGGGATCGCAAGCGCACATCGATCTTTACGATCGCGCACACAGAAAATCGGGACTTTTCCGTGTATGCCACAGGGACCGAATTTTTAAGGACAAAACTCTTTTGGGGAGATGTCAGCGCCCGCGGCGACCAGGAAATGTACACAATGACTCCGATAGCTCGTTTCGCGAGAATCAACAGTAAATTACGGATTTGATTTTTGGAAATATCTTTTCCAACATCAGTGAGTTGAATTTATTGTATTTCTTGGATATTTTGTGGTCGGTTTTTTTTAAATTAAATGCCGATTTTGAGTGAATGTTTGTGACTTTTGTGCAGTGGTGTTTTAAAAAGGTGAGGTGTATGCACTATGAACATGGCGAACAAAGAAGCGGACAAAATATACAGCTCCTCATTGTACCTTCCACAATTGCCCTGGTAGACAAATGAACATCCCTTCATTGCTATTAATTATGTAAAAATATGTAGAACAGGTGTCACATGCATATTCACCTGTTCTGCTTATTTTACATAATAGTAATGAAGGGATGTTCTTTTGTCTACCAGAGCAATTGTGGAGGGTACAATGAGGAGCTGTATATTTTGTCCGCTCTCTTTGTCATCGTGTTCATAGTGATGACTGCCTACATTATACACACGAAGTATAGGAATGTAGCTATGAGTGGGGCTCCCCATCATATGTGTAACTTACAGGTTTACTTTCTGTACCATACCGGTATTTCAATTAGTGGGACCGAAGGCAAAGTCAGTGACAGTACATATCTTCCGCAGTTCCGGATTACCCTGGCCTAACATGCCTAACATGCCTAACGCAGTAACGGTCCTAACCTTCCTGTGTTGATCTGCTTTTTCTCTACTTCTGTCATTTTAATCTCTGCGATTAATACAAAGGATATTATAATATAGCTCTCTCTACATATAGTCGTAATTTTTCAAACGAATATCATACAAACCTGTATAAAGTCTTGAGTTGAAGACAGCAAATTCTGTCATAAGCTTGTCCGATGTCGTCGCTGTCGTATAGTGGGGAATTCCCGGAATTGCGTCATTGATCAGTAATTAGTCAGCTGGCCTGGCTGGGATGGGCGCCATCGAGTGAAGTTTATTGTCTTGTCTTTCTTCCAACAACGAGTAACAAAAACAATAACAGTAACACTTTCTTCCACATAACCCTTTCTTTCAACAATAGTATCAATAACCACAATAACACTTATACTCTACAAGAATAAAAAACTAACATTAGCATATTTTCTAGTAATATTAAGGGCAACAATATTTTGAGAAAGACAAACGAGTAAGATAAGGTCGCTCTGGAATAAAAAATATATATATTGAGAAAAAAAACATATAACAACAAATACACAATACTACATGGAAAAAGGATACACAAGGATGACTGTACAATGGGGGCCAGGGGCATCGCTAGAACATTTTGAATGGGGGATGTGACACCCAGATTTGCCGACAAATTGTGATGAGTACACCATGTGAGAAAAAACTAAATGTGTACGTGGCTTCCCCCCCCCCCCATTTTCCTGTGCGTGTGTGTGTGTGTGTGTGTGTGTGTGTGTATGTGTGTGTGTGTGTGTGAAAATAACACAATAACACAAAATAACTAGGAAAATAACAGCAATGAACACAATTGCAAGGAGGGCGGACAGGTGTGCAGCTCCTCATTGTGCCCTCCGCGGTTGCTCTGGTGGACGGAGGAGCGTCCCTTCAGTAGAACGGGTGAATATGCATGTGACACTTGTTCTAAATATTTTTACATTAATCAATCAAAAGATGTTCTTTTGTTTGCTGGAGCGGTTGTGGGGGGTGCGGTGGGGGGCTGTATGTTTTGTCCGTTTCTTTGTTCGCCATGTTCATAGTGTTACAAAAGAAAAGAACTTTAACATATTTTGAATGAAAGATCATTTACATTGTATTGTGGGACATAGGGAGGGGGTATAGGGCGTACGTTATTGTTTGTCAATATATTATTTACTTAGTGATTTTATTCCAACATTCTTCCATGCTTGTCTTGTGAATAATTTAACACTAGGCCTATGGTATGAAAACGAAATGAAGATTTGTATTTGTTTGAAATTATTTACATTTATTTTATGTAATGATCTATTTTGAATGAAATCTCTAATAAAATATTTTGAAAAAAAAAAGTGTCTGAGGGTGTACTGTGTGTTGTGTGTGCGTTTGTTTAGCATTATGTCCGAGGACATTTTCGGACAGAGAACAAAAAAAAAATCATGACAACAATGGTCCTCGGAAGCCGGACAATAGTCCTCGAACGTCGAACAATGAATTTATGCCTTATTCCGTCGACTGTCCGAGGACGAGTAACAATAGAGGAACAATAGTTGTCCTCGGAAGTAAAGCCATGTAAACGTGTGTGTGTGTGTGTGTGTGTGTGTGGTTGTGTATGTGTTTACGCGTTCAAACCGATGACATCGAACAAAGAGAACAATGGGTCATCGGTAGTAACTCAATAGGTCATCGGTTGTGACGCAAATCAATAGTGGAGTCATCGGTTGAAATTCGAACACTTTTAGAAAACATGTGTGCGCGCGTGTGTGTGTGTATGGGGTAGGTAGGGGCATATGTGGGTAGGGAGGGGTCCTGGTTTTTTTTTTTTTTTTTTTTTTTTTTAAATAATAGATTCCGAAAAATTATGATTTGTTCACTTTGTTTGGATATACATCATCACACTTATATGTCTAATTCTTATATAATCATGTATGGAATAATTTCAATTCAGTTACAGCAGAATAATGTTGATTGTATAATTTGTTTCATGAAATCGTTAATAAAGATCATTGAAAAAAAATGTGGGTTTTGATAAGATATGTGTGTAATATTTAAAGACCTCAGCCTGACCGAATTTTGAAATATACACTTTATTCATCCACGGGGAGCTATATATTTTCTGAACAAATTGAAACCAACTTCATGAGATTCCGTTTCCTGTGGAATGAGTAACAGCGTCCCGAATGTTGAGCCCCGATGGTTTTTCTGACGAGGGCCCCGTCTCTGAGGAACGCTACTTTGCGGGGGTGAAAATTTGATGACGACATATCGTGTAGACGCACTCGGAGCTGTATACATGACATGTCGTCACACGTCTAGCGACCCCCTGCAGTTTCCTCTCTTGTTACGCAATAGGGAGGGGGCGGACCAAAAAAAATTATCTTTTTTATTTTTTATGGATAAACGGAGACGAAAATTTATGAATACCCAGGGTAATTATATTCTTTGTTTACTAAGCTTTACGTCAATATATGGTTGTTTTGGGTCAGGCTGAGGTCTTTAAATTGGGTGTTATTTGTCTGCAAAGACCGAATTAATGCCCCTATTCAAAGTGTTTTGTTCAAACATCACCGAAACATCACATAAGGAGTACGTTTACACTCTCGCAAACAATGCCCCCTGTTCATTCAAGCGAGCGGGGTGAACTGGGACGCGGGAGAACTGGGACACCACCCCTAACTAAAAAAATAATGAACCTTTTATAAATTAGTTTGAATCCTACGAAAGGCCTTAACTATCAATGTTCACAAATACATCGACAGCTATATACTGCGATTTTGCTTGTAGGATTAATTTTCACTTCTTTTTTTGACCACTATTTTTTCTATTATTCATCATTCATTGTCAAATATTTTATAAGTATACCACTTGGCTATAATGAACACCCCGCGTACAGCATATAAGTCTCATATGACCCTATGAATAATATTTTGAGCGATAAATACCAACACTAATATTTTGCAGGCATTTGTTGTTGTTTTTTTATTATCGGGGTGAACTGGGACATCTTGTCCCAGTTCACCCGGTTACGTTTTGTGTGTGCGTAAAAATTAATAAAGGGTCGTCAACTGAAAGCGAGTGGCAAACATGCATGCTACATCCGGGCCAGGATGGGGGGGGGGGGGGGGTACTAGCATTTTTTTTACCTCTGGCATTTTTTCCTCTGTCATTTTTTCCTCTGGCATTTTTTCCTCTGGCATTTTAACTCTGGCATTTATTCCTCTGGCATTTTTACCACTGGCATTTTTACCTCTGGCATTTTTACCACTATCATTAATACCTCTGGCATTTTTACCTCTGGCATTTTACACCGAACCGCGCTATTGGACTGCAATTAATTAACAAAATGGCTCACCCTCTTCTGCTCGAAGCAAGTCACATATTGATGTAAAATCAATGAAATCATTGACTCCCACCTGTAATTTCTGCAAAATGTCTATCTTGAATCACACACAGTCTCCATCTTGCTATTCAAGCATGTACTGTCTGATTCTGAGCTCGAAAAATTGCCGAGATCAAGTTTTGTTGTAATTATCATTGAAGATAAGATACAAGAAAAGATAAAATCATTTTCAGAATACCAATTATCTCATCTTCAGCGCGCATAAGTAAAAGGATCATGCGCAGAGTGAACAAAGATAATAACAAAGGTTACAACAAAAGTTACAACCAAGAATACCAATTTTTATCTTAACTGTGGAGATACAACAATATTAGAGATAAAACAGTTTTCAGAATACCGCCGGCACTGTGCAGGGGCGTCGATCCAGGGGGAATTGCCCCCAAAGAAAATATTGGTGGTCGGAGGGCAAATATATCGTTCCCCCCCCCCCCCGCCCCAATAAATCCGGAGGTGTGAAATAAAGGAAAATGATGCAAAACTCGAGAAATGGAACCTGCCAAACAATGAATGTATATATTATATCAATGATTTTCGAAATATGCACCACACGTTTTTTGAAAATTTCATTTATTACCGTAGGTCTAGATAATATGTATAGGCCTACGGTATTTATCTATATATCTTCTGTATTTTGTTTTGTTGCTGTAATTGTATTAATATCTTTCATTATTATCAGAGGGCCTCATGGAAGACCACCATTATTGATGAAAAATGTTCTACTCTGTATAAATATCAGAAAATATAGGCCTATTTATATCAGAATATAAATAAATAAATAAATGAATAAATAAATAAATGGAATACAAAAGGTATTACACGATCAGACATCAGTACTACAAAGTTGCTGTGCAAACAATATTTCTTTTGCAGATTAAAACCATCTTGGTTTATTTGTGCTCCTTAACACAATTAAAAACCTTTTTCACATTTCTATTTATGACTTATGTATTTAAACGTACCGTATTTATCGGAGATTTTGAACGGTCGGATTTCAGATTTTTCTGTGAGTTTTCTTATATTTCTTTCCTCAAACCTCAAGCCAAATGGATTGAAATATACACGAGGCACAGGATGTTGGGATACCACCAACGTTTAAGGATTTTTCTTTTGTATATAGAAATCGAGATCCATGTTTAGGGATTTCTTGTGAAAAAGCGACCCATCGGGGCGGGGGCGGGACATGCCTGTATATAATTATATGGAAGTACCCCACCCCCTCCCCCCGGGATCTGCCAATCCCACTTAATTACAGAGATTAAAAACTAATATCGCTTTGACTGGTTATATTTGGACGGGGTTTTTTAATGTCATATAATACTCTCCCCTAATGAACTATGTGAGAAGTTTTAATAATGCATGGATTTTATTTTGCAAAACAATTACTGTAAATCAATGAAAAGTACGGTACTACGCGAATCGGTTACCCATTTTGAAATAACCGGCTCATTGCAGTATCCGGCAACGTGGTAACGAGATGCTAAATCCAAGCATTTTGTATGTACATGAACTTAGCTAGGTGCATGCATGGATCCGGCTAACTCGGCACTAGGGCGAACTCGGCCTGCCTTGGCGGAAAATCGCGGCCGAGTGAGCCCAGATTGTTGAATTGATCGTGAATTTCGCATTAATTACACATTTCAAAACACTTAAATTCAAAATTATTTATATCAATGTGTAAAATGATTAGCAAAGAAGCAATCTTGAAAATTTCAAGAAGTGCAATTATACAAAACATGAATTAAGGCTAAAAAACGGTATGGCTAGAGTGCCCAAGTCTGCGCAGTGCCCATGTCTGCGCACACGCGTAACTGCGCGATTCTAATAAAACAAAACACGCAACGAACACAAACATTTCATTTTTATCACAGCGATAGGTATTCATGCAAAAAACGAGCCAAAATATTGAAAAAAGGTCTTATTTCATGCATTTCATTCACAAGCCTCAAAAGTGTTGTCGTTCACGTAAAAACTCCCGAACTGCGTGTAAAATGAATGAGTGCGCAGACATGGGCACCATTGTTTTTTTCAATGTTGAAATGACACGGCCGCCGTTTCTTGCGTAAATGACATTGTTCTTGTTCGAATTTTGACTAGAATTTTTGCAAACTTACTCTTTAGAATATCAGGAATAATATAAAATTAAGCTTTGGAGGGATATTAAAGAAATTCTTGTGAATTTCAGGTCAAAATCTTAGGTGCGCAGACATAGGGCTCCCCATCATACGGTGCGTATATTTTAGCGTGGACTTCAACTCTTGAAAATAATAGTCACAGCGCAGTGCCGAGTTCGCCCTAGTGCCGAGTTAGCCCTAGCGCCGAGTTAGCCCGAACCCGTGCGCACTGTATATACTAACTGCGATCTCGATGATCCGATCGATACTAGATTACCTGTTATTCGTTTCAGCCTCAGATTTATGATCAAGATCTTACTGCTCTTATTCTTAATATGTAAAAATAAGTTGGATCCTGTGATCTAATCAGAGAGAGACTAACGCGACGTACAACGTTAGAACAGAACCTATGCATTTGACATGTTTGATCAGCTAGGTTAGCTCTACCGGTATCTAGAGCTCTACCGGTATCTAGTTCGCCAGCCTCGTAATATATGCCGTGATGCGATGGTGAGTAGTGCATGCCATGCACTCAGTGCAGTGCTAACGACTCATACTGCAGATTTAATACTGCCGGTGGTACTGGTGGTAGATCTACTCTCTCATGTTTTGTCTCTGTTGTTGGTGTCTCGTAAAGGCGTAAAGCCGTAATGACTCATTTAAAACGCTGTAAAAACTCGCATGACTGAATGAATATTGATTATTGTTGTGTTTGTGTTTTGTGAATTGCGTGGTTTCAGCAGAACTCACATTGTCACAATTTCATGATTATAATAATACACGTCGAAGAAATCATATCCATCATCAGGGATTCAGGCATCAACCCTTTGCAAGAACAAATGTCACTCTGACTTCTTTCCATATGGTCCATTTATCCTGTATTAAGGAGTGGAACAACTTACCTATTAGGAACTCTACAACTCTCTCCATGTTTAAAAAGTTATCTAAATTGTATTTATTTGATAGATTAGGGTGAATTTCCCTAATTTTGTATAATCAATGCATAAACAAATTTTGCCCATGTGACCTACTGTGTGTCTGGGTGGGTGTGTGTGTTTGTGGGTGAGTAGTCATTGTATTATGTTATGCTCTGTACATTAGTCTTCATACCATGTATATATATTGTATTTGGTGTTGTCATTAAGTATTCTGTATTATTATCTTGCCGTATAGGGGCCCCACCTACAAGCTTAGCTTCTCATGGGGTCCTAAAACCTTTCAATCAAATAACGATGTCATTTATACCATTGTTCCATATTGTATTCTCATATATTTGATTCGTTTAGTTTTGAATAAATTTGAATTGAATTGAATTGAATAACATTTTATTACTTTTGAGGCTCTCCTCCAAGACAGACTGACATGACTGAAGCCTCACAATAGTCGCCATAGCTTAGTCGATAGGCTTGTCTCGAATGGGTGGGTTGCGGGAGCGGGATGGGAGCGGGAACGGGCACACCCTTTCGAGACAAGCCCCCCCCGGTTATCTCGAATGGACGCGTTCCCAGCGAGAAGTTCAATGAACGCGCCACTTCGAGACAACCGGGGGGGCTTTCCTCGAATGGGTGTGTTGAGTAGACTTTTGTAACAGACGTTTTAGAAATTTTTGAAAAATGTACTCTTGCTGTTTTTTTTTTTTGTTTTTCTTTTGTCTAAGATGTAGAAAATATAATAAAACAGTATCTAAAAAAAGCTTTTGACAAGGAAATCATTATTTGTGCAAAATAAATAGGAGAATTGAATAATTATGCATTAAAACACACGGGGACGAAAGGGCAAGTGGCATAGCTAGGATTTTTGTATTTATTTATTTATTATTATTTTTGTTTGGCGTGACCTGGGCCCCGTAACATAAAGAGTGTTTATAAACTCCGATCAAGCGCTAATGGCAATCAATCGCTAAAATCCGTAACACAAAGCCCCCCCCCCCCCTTTCAATCAAAGGCTATTAGAGCATGATTCATAGCGATCAATCGTTATTAATTTTTGCAATGAATTTAAATAACACGTAACGACTTGTCTTGAGACTATGACAATTCCACATTTCCCCGCTGATATCGCTGAAACTAGTGAAAGCATGACTGGAAAAATGAGGTAAGTACCTCCGTTTTATTCATATTATATGACGATGTCAATATATTTTAATAAATCATGACAATAATTATGTAAAATTCTAATGTAAGTAGCATTCTATGACAATGAATTGTGCATATATAAAGATGAAAGCTGATATTTTACCGGAATTAAGACGCCTTTTTATCCTATCGCGCAACCCTGTTTCAGTGGCAAGAAGCACACGCTGACGGAACAACCACACCAAGGGTCCTTTGCCCGTGATCTCCGGCAGACCTCGCGTTGCTTGCCCGGTGGGTTGTGTACGGCAGAATTTTTTTCTGACTTGGACGATGCAAATTTCATTGTGCTTGTAAAACTAATTTGTTATGATGGTATTATTATGACCCATGTCTCCTACTATTTCTTAACACACTTGGGCAAACCCACAAAATAGGGGCCGGATTTTTTCCAAGCTATTATAAGGCCAACCAATAACAACATTCAACAGGCAGGCCCACTAATATGTTTAACAACAGTAATAATATTAATAACAACATGCAACAGGCAGGCCAAACATGTTGTTATTGGTTGGCCTTATAATAGCTTGGAAAAAAATCCGGCCCCTATTTTGTGGGTTTGCCCAAGTGTGTTAAGAAATAAGAGACATGGGTCATAATAATACCATCATAACAAATACACAATTAGTTTTACAAGCACAATGAAATTTGCATCGTCCAAGTCAGAAAAAAATTCTGCCGTACACAACCCACCGGGCAAGCAACGCGAGGTCTGCCGGAGATCACGGGCGAAGGACCCTTGGTTGTTCCGTCAGCGTGTGCTTCTTGCCACTGAAACAGGGTTGCGCGATAGGATAAAAAGGCGTCTTAATTCCGGTAAAATATCAGCTTTCATCTTTATATATGCACAATTCATTGTCATAGAATGCTACTTACATTAGAATTTTACATAATTATTGTTATGATTTATTTAAAAATATTGACATCGTCATATAATATGAATAAAACGGAGGTACTTACCTCATTTTTCCAGTCATGCTTTCAGCGATATCAGCTAAACACTCTTTATGTTACGGGGCCCAGGTCACGCCAAACAAAAATAATAATAAATAAATAAATACAAAAATCCTAGCTACGCCACTTGCCCTTTCGTCCCCGTGTGTTTTAATGCATAATTATTCAATTCTCCTATTTTTTTTGCACAAATAATGATTTCCTTGTCAAAAGCTTTTTTTAGATACTGTTTTATTATATTTTCTACATCTTATACAAAAGAAAAACAAAAAAAAAAAAAACAGCAAGAGTACATTTTTCAAAAATTTCTAAAACGTCTGTTACAAAGGTCTACTCAACACACCCATTCGAGGAAAGCCCCCCCGGTTGTCTCGAAGTGGCGCGTTCATTGAACTTCTCGCTGGGAACGCGTCCATTCGAGATAACCGGGGGGGCTTGTCTCGAAAGGGTGTGCCCGTTCCCGCTCCCATCCCGCTCCTGCAACCCACCCATTCGAGACAAGCCTAGTCGATATACCTCTCCGCCTGCCTTAAACTTTAAAGGGGAAGTCCAGTCCAAATATAACTTGGTTTTATAACTTTTAATAGAAGCAGAAAAATCAGGCCTACAGATCAAAAAAAGTTTGAGGAAAATCGGATAACTAATAATAAAGTTATGAATTTTTTAGTGGCATAAAAAACAAGAGAAACAACGAAATTGAACATGATGAACCTGAACTCTGAAGTGATGAATTGAAAATCCACAAATAATTTCTTGGTACTACAAAATTTCAATATGGCACGAAAAAAGAGACATAACAAAGCTTTTCGACCTGCAGGCTACACTCCTCGGGTTATCACGCAGTTATGTAACAACACTGTGTGTGGAGAGATCTATCAAAAAAAAAACTAGATCTAAATATCACCATTTCCCACATACTGTGAGCCATGCAAACCACCCTCGGAGATTGCTAAATGGGTTACCTTCCAGGATCAACTAAGATTGTAAAAATTGAATCAATAAAAAAGACAAAAATCAGAAAGTTTTTTTACCTTGTATGTGTAACTTGTATATATGGGACTACACAAATCTTACATTGCATGTGTAGTCCCATATTTACAAGTTACATGTCGAGGTAAAAAAAACCTGCCGATTTTTGTCTTCTTTTTTTCCCCTTTTTCCTGTGAAGCCAGACGTAGTCTGAAATACTTCCTTCTACATTTTAGGAAGATAGAATATCTAATTTCATGCCAGATTCTTCAATAGGATCTTTATCATTTGATCAAGTGAAATATTCCGGCTGTTTTTGGCGAGCGATCTTGCTCCTTTCCAGCACACATATAAATATCACACACTTGCTATTATAAGAGGCAATTCATTGCGGTACGAAGATACAAAGTGCGAGGTTATCAACAATAACCTCGCATATGTGTGAGTGAGTCTAGGCCTAGGCTCTAGTACTCCTTCAAGAATCTGTTCAACTTACCAATTTTACTGTATAATCCATTTAATGCTCCTTTTTCAGGTAATTCAGGGTCCAAGGTATTCTCTGTTTGAAAATATTGTAGCCGTATTCAATGAAGATGATATCTGAATCGCATCTGTTCTAGTGGAAACGGTCTGATACGGCTGCAAGATATAACGAACTAGAGACAGAATTTTCGGTCTATAAAATGTTAGGCTAGGGCCTCACATAAGTGTGAGTGGGCAAGGGAGAACTTGGCATCGCAACAAACTTGAAGATGGAATATAACTATCCAGAGAAGTGAGGTCGTCAGAGTCTACAACAAGGATAACACACACACAAGTGACCATAATTCTAGATCTGCACTTCAACAACTCCCCTTGCAAGTGACCGTTGGTGCTGCAAACAAATACCGGTAGACCCTATCTTGGCGTGATTATCTTCGATTATAGTTCAATCAATCTTTTGTTGTCACAATTTATTTTAGTTGCATGTAGCTAGTCAAGTTTATGGTAGGTGTAAACTTTGTACACAAATTAATTCTACTTCTTTACTGAAATTAAACTAAAGTTTAACGCTTCCTATGATATTTTGCAGTGTTGAATGCATATGGGTAGTTCATGTATGTCATTTGCTTTTTTGCAGAGTACAGTCATGATCAATATGATGTCAGATATAGACAGCAAGCTGATCACCTTTGATGTTTTCTTTTCTTCTGGTATTTCACTTTGGAAATGGTAAAAACTGAAGATGTTCAAGAATGAATTTCAGGTAAGGAGACTTCGGCCTATATGATGAGAAAAACTTCACAGTTGGTTCATTTAAAAAAAAATATTGATGCTAATTTTGAATGTTAAATTTTATAAATCAATACCATTTTAATTCCATTATAACATGCAAGTTGCAGTTGTATGTTTTAGATTATATCTTTAGCAATTTAATTTATATGACAGGATGATATTACTTTATTTATCACATTGCTGTAGCAATTCATACCACTTGGACAATACATTATAGGGAGTTATTTTTTCTTGATGATTAATTTATTTTCTTTTAATATTTTTGTCAAAATGACCTTTTCTGAATTATTATACGGTATGCTTGGGTAGAATAAGCCTAAGTTGTTTCTTATTGGCCTTTATGTTAAAAAGCTTTTTATATATATGGCATTTATTTTGACATGTTATATCACACACCAATTTGCTTTAACCACTCTATTTACTCAGATGAAAACTTTGATTCAATTCAATTGATTTTGTTTTCTTTTTTCTTTTCTAGGGTGGTCCCTTCGTGGAAGTATTCAGCTCACAGGGGAAAGAACCCTTATCAAAATGGAAATTATCAGGGCAGACCTCGATTCAAAAGGTAAAACACTGAAGTATGATGAAGAGCTATATCTGCTTTCATTTGTTTGTCAGTGATTTTCTGATGCCAAAATCACTATCTTTATAGTGACGGTGTATCAAAAATCATCAAATTGCATTTATCTTTTAACTGTAGAAAGCTACTGAACAGGCTTTTTCCGAAGTGAAAGGACAAGGAAAATGAAATCTGTTGAAAGTTATGTAAGGAGTTGTACATATGAGTCAGTAGTTTTGGCAGAAGAATTGTTATGCATCACCCTTTTTGTTTGGAGGTGTATGGAGGTGTATCTTGGTATAATCTACACACCTATAATTTCTGGTGATGCTGCCCCCAGTGTTCTGTCTTTTATATGGTAAAAGGCCATATTTTTGTGAATAGTTTGTGTGCGTTCTGGCGGTCACATTTCTCAATGGATTTCGTTCAAATTTTGCGTAAAGGTGTCTCTTGGTATAATCTAAAAACCTATAGTTTTGGGTGATGCTGCCCTCATTGTTGACAATAGTCCGGGCCACTGGTGGTAATCTCTACTCCATCCTTTTTATTTTGAGGGGGGGGGTTCTTCGTCCCTCCTTCGAACAAAAGGAGGATGCAAAAATATATTCGCATTGTGCGGCAATGGACATTTCTAGTTATATTAGCATTTACCCTAACACAATCACTTTCATCTGAAATGAGAACTTATAAATGTATTTTCCCTCAGTCATTTGACAAGGAGTGTAAGAGCTACATCCACACTCTTGAGGGAGCATCAACAACCACAAAGATTCAGCTGCCTAAAGACACCAAACAAGCTTGTGAGTTGGCTCTTTACCTTGTATTCAATTAAAATATTTTGAGCATCGGTGTTTGTACTCCATAAATATGGTTGCAGGAGCTTACACTATGAACACGATGACAAAAGGGAGCGGACAAAATATACAGCTCCTCATTGTACCCTCCACAATTGTTCTGGTAGACAAAAGAACATCCCTTTATTGCTATTATGTAAAATAAGTAGAACAGGTGAATATGCATGTGACACCTGTTCTACATATTTTTACATTATAGCAATGAAGGGATGTTCTACCAGGGCAAGTGTGGAAGGTACAATGAGGAGCTGTATATTTTGTCCGCTTCTTTGTTTGCCATGTTCATAGTGTTAGGCTAGCAATTTAAGCACATTGGTTTATATTTCTTTGTGGCATCCTAGGTGCACTTGGTCACAGTAGCACCAACATTTTTTTAGTAATACCACATTACAACCTTTCACAACTAAATAGCCATTGCTTTTCATGCACAACAGCATGGCACAATAAGAAAGTTTGTGCTGTGATTTTTTTTTTTTTTAAACATGGTGCAGTTTTCTGAGATTTTTGCTTAAACTATGAATAAGATTTCTCACAGGTTTATTGAATACAGGACCCAAAGTCCACTGATAATGTGGTGCTGCTTTTACTTTTCAGATTTCATTATCCACAATTATAATTTAGGGAAACTATGGGCCTTTATCTGTACGTATGTGTTAGATCTACTAATACTTTCACACATTGCTATTCTTGCAGTGCTGAGAATCATAGTTGTCGGATTCCTTACTTTTAAGAATGCAACATGCAAAGCTTCTCATACTTTCCTCCGTATTGTAACATTGAATTTTTTTCTTCAGTGAAAATCAGTGAGACGCCAAGATTCAGGGCAGCATGATTATGAAGTGGATTGTCATTTGAAAAATACTATGTGCTACATACTCATTTCACCAATAAGACTATTGCTCATAAATTTGAAGTCTTACAGTTTGTATTGATATCTTTACACACAGTGGTACTTATCCAGCGTTACTTTGTGATACAATCCTTTGTGCCTCTTGGACAAGATTTCTCCATGGAATTGGGGTAAATATGAATTTATATGCATTAATGCTAACAAACACCTTAAGAGGGTTAAAATAATTCTTTTAAAGAAATACAAACAATGCCAGTGGGGAAACGAAATAAAACAAAAATATTCATACAGGTATTGTGTTTCCTGACAGGTCCAATTTATCCATATGTAGCACCACTGATTTTGTATTTTATGTGCATGATATAATCTTGTGTAATGTTTTGCTTGATGTTTTTTGAAAAACCACAAATTAATGTCCTGTGAATAAGATTTGAACTGCATTCATTTTAAAGTCAGTAATTCAAATTGTGTGACCTTGTCTCATTGGAGACTGGCTTTTGGTTTTATATATGAAACAAGCAAGTGCAGCCTAATTATAATAGTGATCTTTCTGTATAGTGTACATCATATTGTCAAGAGAGATTAAAGAATTAGACATAGTAATGGTGGTAGTTACATGTACATTGGTATTGAGTATATAGATATGAAGCTGATACACAAGAATTTTTAATTTTTTTATTTGCAGGGTCACTGACATGGGCAACAACAAGAGGAGGTTGTTTTTCTCTACCGCTCAGAAGGAGACCTCTGCCACACCACTCCATGCTAAAGTACCTCTCACCATCATAAAGAGAGCAATTGTGAGTATCATTGTAGGTCCTACTGAGTATTTCCAAGTGGGATTGTCAGAAGAATACAGAAATTTGCATACCAAATACTGATCTTCCTAAAGAATTTTTGGGTTATTCTATGTAATGTATTTCCCTCAACAAAATATTGATTTTCAGCCAGTAGAATAAACATTTTCAAATAAATGTTGGCTCTGACATAGATATGTATATAACATATTTTATGCAAGTCAGCATACATCATGGCAGAGTTTGTATTGTTCCTTGAACGTTTTACGTGCAGAAATTAAAAATGGACTAAATTTATCCACATCCATACAGAGAAATATTAGCACCATCCATGTTGTGCTGTTGGCTTTGTAAATGGGTGACTTGAAATGATAGCAATGAAAGTAAGATAGTTCAAAAGGTCTGAATTTCATGAAGCACATGCAAAGTTGCTATTCTTTTTTCTAATACACCAAATATAGAACTATAGAAGTTTCATGTTACAGTGGTCAGGTATAGTTTCCTGACAGTTCTTCTGTCTGCTTGAGTGATACAAGCATAAGACCATTAAGTAATCCTTGCAGTGACCAGCTTGGGTGATAAAAGTGGATATTCCTTCTATCTTTGCAGTGGCTTAATCTGACTGTAGACATGGTTTCCTTAGTAGGAGAGATGTTCAGGGGTCAGACATTCAAGTCTCTTGATACTATCATTATCTCAGCATGCTGTAAGCTCAGGAAAATATTCACCTTGAAAGACCAACCTCCAGATTCAACTGATGATGATGGTAAGAAAGAGCGAATTTATTTATTAAAGATGGAAATAAGATTTCTAAGGGGCAAATAAGGAGAGAAAAAGAAAATATTGGAGGAAATCAAACTCAAGTTTATAGAACAAAATGAAAATTTACCTAAATGTAGAAATTGAGAAATGAAAACTCTTCCGAGTAGCTGTAGATATCAGCTGGAGAGAGCATGTGACAAACAGACAGTTATATAGGAATCTCATACAAATTTCATTAATACTTAGTGAATGCTGTTTCCATTTTAGTGGACACTGCCGATGGAGCGAAAGTGTAATCCTTTCACATCTGCTTATGGGTTCCTTCCAAAGGCAAGTTTACCAGGGGTCATCCTGCTGTGATTGAGGTAGATCACTTAGAGAGAGACATTGGTTCAGAGAAGGTTGGAGTTCACAAATATTTAGAGAGTAGCGCAGAGTTTGGAAAACTTGTCAAGTCATTGCCTTGAAGTTTTTGTAAGAAATGAACTTGCCAATGGGACTGGTGAGCGTTTTTTAGTGCCGGTATTGAAAAATGTAATTTAAAAGAGCAACTTCACCTGTTTGTATTTTTACTACAGAATTGTATGACTGTACACCATTAACCAACAGTGCTGCTGATATTTCATCTATACCAAAAGCTTGCCAATTTACTTCAGATGTACCTTATCACACCCAGGTAAAAATGCTCAAAATATCATACATGCAATAATTTAGTTAAATATTGTTTTGGTTTTTGTCTCGCCTGTGTGGTGGAGTAAGACTATAGGCATCACTATTTCCGTTGCTGACGTCCTCATCAGCGTCATAGTCAACAATCATGCTGTAATGACAGTAACTTTCTATGTATTTGAGGTAGAATCATCAAATTCATACTACAGTCTTAAAGATACAGGTCAAGTTCGAAAATGAGTTGAATCTTACGAAGCACAAAAGTCAAGAGGTCACTGAACTTTGATCTCTGGGTCATGAAGTTAAAGTTGAAATTTAAATTTACACCTTAATTTTACATTTGCCATAATACCATTTTTTATATTTTAAAGACATTTTTTGTACAGGACAATTTTGAAATTACCTTTTTATACTCTTAATTTTTACATTTTTGGACCAATAAAGTTAATCACTATAAATTTGGTATGGAATAAATGATCATATATAAAGTAACTGGGTACTTTTGTACTTAATGATATATACTGATGTCTATTTTTAATTTGTACTTCTATGACTAAATATTAATGTGAGACTTGCTGGACATATGTAAAGATATTCCCCCCATAAAATATCTATGTTTTACAAACAGGTTCTTTCAATGTCTAAGTTGAGACATGCTGAGTTCAAATTAAGAGGAGATGGAAGCAGGCCTTCTTCATCCAGTGAACCTGGTAAGAATACCACAAATGAAAACATTTTATATTTCCAAACATCTCTGGAGCATAGCAAGGCACGCTCACATATTTTTTAATGCTCATGAAAATCTAGTGAAACTTACCTTAAATTGAAAAGATTTTGTCACAGAACATGAAAATGTATTGATCTAGACGTAAAATTTAATATAACTATAGTTATGATTTTTTATATGTGACAACCTCGCCAATGGGCAGTCAGGGCAAATTCGTCGGCATTTTGATGTCCGAGAGATCAGCTGATCAGAGCGCATGCGCGTGTTGCATTCGGTTCAAATTCGTCAATATACAGGACTACACATTGCAATGTAGAAAAATGCCCTAGCAGGCCCTCCAAATCTGCCCGCGCGAACTCCGCTGTATACGCGTACCAATGTTGGAAAATTCCCCGCGAAACTGGCTGACAAGGGTTTTTTTCGAGCCGTCTTGGCAGTTAGTGGCAGAAAGAACCGTCACGAATTTGGTATCAAATCAATCCTTACAATTTAAATTTTATAGTAGAATATGTACTTTTGATGTAATGTGTCTGATACTTCAATTGAATTCACGAAATCGGACAAATTGAAGCAAAAGTGGTACTTATAGACAGATTCAGACGCAATTTTCGTATGGATTATGATGCCGTCGTCGGCGAAAAATACTTGCATTGTAAAGCTGACGTCATATTTCTTTTAACCATTGATTTATATACTACCCCTAGAATGGGAACTTTGAAGGGGGTGTGCATGATAGCGAATGGACAGGTGACCGATCTAGCGTGTCGCAACTTTTGTACAGTAGAAATGAACACGGAGAATGCGCCCTCTCGTGCTGGATGAGCGTGCCTAGCATAGCTCCTACAATAATTGTTCTGTGTACAAGTGGACAAGTTGCAAAAAGTATCTTTTTAGCTCACCTGAGCCTATGGCTCGAGTGAGCTATTGCGATGGAAATTTGTCCGTCGTCCGTCGTGCGTCGTGCGTCGTCCGTCGTGCGTCGTCCGTTAACTTTTTACATTTTCATCTTCTTCTCCAAAACCCATGATCGGAATTCAACCAAACTTGGTAGGAATCATCCTTAGGGGTAGGGGACCCAAAGTTGCTAAAATGGTACATGTGGCCCCCAGGGGGGCCCAGGGGGAGGGCCCCCAATTGTAAAAGCTATGTAAATTTCAAACATCTTCTTCTCCAGAACCAGGCATAGCTCAGACTTGGTATTTTGTATGGAGATACCTCTATAGATGAAGAATGAATGTTGTTCATGAAATTTCTCTGAGTGGCCCTATAGGGGCCCTGTGGGGGTAACATACTGGAGGGGGGGGGGGGCGCCGCCAGGCAAAATGTACATTCTGATCTTCTTCTCCAAAACACATGATCGGAATTCAACCAAACTTGGTAGGAATCATCCTTAGGGGTAGGGGACCCAAAGTTGCTAAAATGGTACATGTGGCCCCAGGGGGGCCCAGGGGGAGGGCCCCCAATTGTAAAAGCTATGTAAATTTCAAACATCTTCTTCTCCAGAACCAGGCATAGCTCAGACTTGGTATTTTGTATGGAGATACCTCTATAGATGAAGAATGAATGTTGTTCATGAAATTTCTCTGAGTGGCCCTATGGGGGGCCCTGTGGGGGTAACATACTGGAGGGGGGCGCTGCCAGGCAAAATGTACATTCTGATCTTCTCCAAAACACATGATCGGAATTCAACCAAACTTGGTAGGAATCATCCTTAGGGGTAGGGGACCCAAAGTTGCTAAAATGGTACATGTGGCCACTAAGGGGGCCCAGGGGGAGGGCCCCCAATTGTAAAAGCTATGTAAATTTCAAACATCTTCCTCTCCAGAACCAGGCATAGCTCAGACTTGGTATTGTGTATGGAGATACCTCTATAGATGAAGAATGAATGTTGTTCATGAATGTTGTTCATGAAATTTATCTGAGTGGCCCTGTAGGGGCCCTGTGGGGATAACATACTGGAGGGGAGGGGGGGGGGGGCGCTGCCAGGCAAAATGTACATTCTGATCTTCTCCAAAACACATGATCGGAATTCAACCAACTTGGTAGGAATCATCCTTAGGGGTAGGGGATCCAAAGGTGCTAAAATGGTACATGTGGCCCCCAGGGGCCCAAGTATAAAAGCTATGTAAATTTCAAACATCTTCTCCAGAACCAGGAATAGCTCAGACTTGGTATTGTGTATTGAGATTTTTTTTCTGGGTGGCCCTATAGGGGGTCTGTGGGGGTAACATACTGGAGGGGGGGGGGGGGTGGGGCAAGTTGTCCGCCATCCATAAACTTTTTAACATTTTCAGCTTCTTCTCCAAAACCCATGATTGGAATTTAACCGAACTTGGTAGGAAGCTCAGACTTGGTATTGTGTATAGAGATACCTCTATAGATGAAGAATGAAAGTTGTTCATGTGCTAGAGAGAACATGCACCAGATGTGAATTGATCCACCTCAGGTGAGCGTCGTGCCCCCTGGGGCTCTTGTTTCAAATTTTATCTGATTAAGGAGCTAGGCCTTTGCAATATGTACCTTACTATCTCTTTCACGTACCTTATTAAGGTGAATAAGACATGTGTGCTGCTTTAAAGTGTTTGGTTTTTTTATCATGCAAAAATTCAAATTTAGTTTGTAATCTAATGCAATAGCTCTTAACCTTTTTGGCCACATGACCCCTACGTGACAATTCCCCATGTAAAGCGATTGTATGTAGAATTAATGTGGGATTTGTCTTCTTAATGATCCATTCATTATCCCCTTAAAACCCCAAAGTGACCACTAGATAACCACTGATCTGATTTCAAACTTTAATTGCCCTTTTATTATTCATGGTTATATGGATTTGTAGCTCTGTGTAATTATAAGAGGAACAACAAGCCTACTTTAAAAACTATTTAAACCTTTTGCTTTGGTGTTGTTAAATCAAATACTTCTTTCAAAAATTAAAATAATGATTTATTTTTTACTGTTGGTAGAGATGAATGTACTGTACACACTTCATTTCCAGATTTAAATTCCAGTCTGCGTGCCAAAGATGATAGACCGATGCACATAGCATTTGGAACTAAAGTGTATGCACCCCAAACATCATCTGGAAGGAAGGTATCAGCAAGAGAAAGAGAGGTAGGGAGCAACTTATGTATCATACTCAATCATTATTAACACAAATTTATTGGCACATGGTATTTCCAAAAGAAAGACACGATAGTAACTTAAAAATAAAAAAACGACGAAGAAGACATAAGTCTTAAAACAGAACATACTCCATCATTGGCACATGGATTTACCAGGACAAGCACCATTTATTATTCCACCCATTATGTTGAAGAATAAATTGACATATGTCCCTTTCACATGATAAAGTTTTTTTTTCAAGATTGTTCCTTTTAATAGCAGTAGACACGCACTGATTTTCCCACTCAAAAAAGGTCCCAAAGTAGATTCTCAGACAGTGACAAATGGATACAAAGTAGGTACTGCAGACATTCATGATTATACTCATGTGTTACACGTCTGTAGAAACTTACAACAGCAGCATCTTTTTCTAGATATTGGCATTTGTATGGCAACTGTTGTTCGATTTATCTGATATGTTTGTGTCAAGTTGCTCACCAAATGTAAGAAAAGTAAATCAGTGAATTAAATGCTGTATGTTATTTTGAATATTTCACATGCATATTTTAGGGTGCTGGAATTAGTGTGAGTGGAACAAGTTGTCATCACATTTCATTGTATTAAATGCTCTATTATTTCATGTCTTGAACATTTAACATGTACATTTCAGGGTTCCGGTTCTAGTGGGAGCAGAACAAGTCGGTCATCACATTCCAGATCACAGGCATCAGATGGTAAATAATATTCAACCACTATTTTTCCTTGTATTCCATTAAGGTCTTCAGTGAATCTAAGGATGATTGGAATATGTTGCATGTGGTGGCAGTTTTGATCTAATCATATGATATAAAAAGTTTATTTGAAGTAGTCAGTAGGTCAGGGGACTCAAAGTTTGAGGAAATCATTTGTGAACACACATTGCCCGTTTTTACCTAGTTGGGTACTTTCAATCATGTCGCAGATCCTTCTTGATTAGTGAGAAAGTTCAGAAATTGAATGTCCAAAAACCATTACGTACATCTCAATCAGTCTGGATATTTCATTTTTTATAAGGATGTTTTAGAATATTCGGTATCAATAAGATCTCAAAATATCTTTCCATCACATTTGTTTGATTTTATGCTTGAAACTGATCCATGAGTCAGAAAGAAATGTTCTGAGGTGTTCAGATCACTCATGAAATAGAAGGAATAATTTTTATTGATGTAGCCCATATTAGATCCCCTCATCAAATTTCAAAAAAACACTCTCTTCATTGTGTCAACTGAAAGAATTGTGTTTCAAAGAATATATTATAGTTTAATCAGTGTATATTGGAATCTTGATTTCTGTTACTCCCTCAGATCCTCCAACCAGTGCACGAGGTGTTGCCCCTCCTATTGGAGGAGGAGAAGTCAATAAACTAGTCGTACATGGCCACACCCGTCAGCAGTCTGACCCAGGTACTGAGATTGACAACCCAGATAAAGTGGATAAAGGTATCATTCTTTGCCATCTAATGCATGTAATATAAGATTTTGTATCATCTGATAGATAAGATTGGTTGCTGTTGGACTTGCAGCCAAAAATACTTCATAACCCTGTTAACATGACACAAAAAATGTTAATTCACTTTCATCATAACCAGGTGTGCATTTTTATTGAACCATATATCTTATATTGACAGAACAGTTGTTTGAATCACTGACCAGGACCAACACTCACTTTTCAGATGGAGATGAAATCAGTTTTTAGAAATCTAAGCAAACATTTATTATGAATCTGGTGAATATGTTTATCGTAGAACCTTGAACCTTGATTTAGAATCAAACTAGAAAATGTATGTTAATCTTGTTACTTCTTGTTACATTGTTTTACATCTTGTTCTTCAAGAAATTAGTAAAATCTGCTGAATAGTGGATATTTGCTGAAACAAATGTTGAATTGTGCAATTCTGTCAAAGGTACACTATCGGGGAGTAACACATGGTCATCATCTGTAATCAGGGAGGACTCTGCCAGACATCCCCACCCACCCAGGGAAAATTCAGGAGGAAAGTCACGCAGAGTTGTAAAGGTCCGCCCTACCAGTGGCAAGAGAAGCGATGCCTCTGAATCAAGCGATGTGGATTTAACATCAGCCAGAGGGAAGCAAAAACTGAGCTCTAAGGGTAACACAACTAGTGCTAATAGGAGTGATTCCATGGCTACATTGTCCAGTGGTATGCAGAACATGGCTATAGGTAGTAAATCAGCAGGAAGAGGTAGGACTCGATTAGATAGCCTGTCTGAATCGGATGATCACCAGGAGGTTGTTGGAGATGGGCGCAACGGAAGGCTTGCCTCTGGTCGTAGTAAGATCCCTCGCAGGAAGAAGAAAGACAGAAGCAATGGTAGCAACAAGATGATGGGTGTGTCAGAAAAGGAAGAGATTGGAAGTGGTAGTGTTAGCTCAAGGACTGCTAGATCAAGAGACTATAAGGATTCATCTGAAGGGATTTCATCAGTGCAATCTGTGGAAGGGAGAGTGATTAAAAATGTTGCTGACATCGGTGTGAAGCTTGGAGAATCAGGTAAGAGTATTCTCATCTTGCCTCCTGTATTTAATAAAGTTTGACATGGATGGTAGAATACATACATTAAGAATGACCTTGTGATGAGTGTTTACAGCCATGTAGAAATCAAAATTAATGAATCACTAGTTTTATGAAATTTGAATTTCACATTAGTTAATCTGTTAAAATACTGCCTCTATAAAGATTCAGGTAAACTAATCTTGATGTGATGTCATCATCCAAAAGGATCTTGAGATGGAATGTCAACTATTTTGAATTTTATTCTGATGGTCTTTCATTGTGAAGATTTTCATAATTTTTGTTATAATCTCAAGAACATTTTCGAAATCATTTCTACTTTTGAAAAATGGATGAACCCTGCCATTTCATGTTCAGTGTATTTTCTTTCTCTCTGTCTCACTCTGTCTTTTTTGCTGTCTCTCTCTTTTTCTCTCTGTCTTAGATTCTGGTGTGGCAATCTCAGTGGAAACATCTGAACCAGAAGGCAATCATTCAACAGTGTCTTCAAGCAGGTAAAATTGATAGACAGAATCAACTATTACCCTTTATTTTTATGCCTCCGCCCACAGTAGGTGGTGCCGGAGGCATTATGTTTTCGGGTGGTTCTCGCAATAACTTAAAAACCGTTTTTTTGATCAGTTTGTAACTTGGGCCCATGTATGCAATATGGGAGGGATGATGAACTGATTAGATTTTGGGGTCTCAAGGTCAAAGGTCACAGAGGTCATTATGTACATAAAAATGGTTCGTTCTCGCGATAACTTCAAAACCGTTTTTGGGGGATCAGTTTGTAACTTGGCCCATGTATTCATATCTGAGGGACGATGAACTGATTAGATTTTAGGGTCTTAAGGTCATTATATATATAAAAATGGTTCGTTCTTGCAATAACTTCAGAACTGTTTGACGGATCAGCTTCTAACTTGGCCCATGTATGCATATGTGAGGGACGATGAACTGATTAGATTTTAGGGTCTCAAGGTCAAAGTTCAAAGGTCATAGAGGTCATTATATACATGAAAATGGTTCATGATGTATGGAGTCTAGGCCTACCTATTTTAGAAATTTCAAGGGGACAGTGGTCTATTTCCTCGGTGTATTTGATGATTGTAAGTCATCAACGGTAAGTTTTTTATTTGTACGGGATGGAAATGAAATGAAATAAATTTTCTGTCTCCTGTGCTTTTTAAGTGAAAAGATTTGTAATTTTGTTGGACCAATCCTTTGTAGAGTGTACATGTATGCCATACATTTCCAATTTGGTGATGGCGGAGGCATAAATTACGACCGCACGCCGTCAAAGATTCATCTGGTTTAATATTAGTTTACATTGCAGAATTTTTGTTCAAACAATGTACTTGAGTAAATTCTAGGTTTGGTATATTCGGAAGCATATCCAAAATCATGTAGACACAGATATAACAAGAACTTGAGTAACCTTTTTTTTCTCACTTTTGCTCTTTTCGCTCTGAATATTTTAAAATACATGCAAAGAGTCATTTTTGTAGGAGTGATAGGTAATTGCAAACTGAAAATGACTTTCATGGCTGCTTAAAAATAATTTTCATTGTTCATGAAATGAGTAAATTCTTCAGTATAAGCACAATCTAAATTTAGTCTTTTTTTATGATAGAAATAAAATTGCTGTGTTTGCCCTTGCCAGTAAACAGATGTTGCACATGAAAAAATCAACAATTAGGCACACTTTTGAAAATGTTTTGGTAGAAACATTAATCCTCACTAGAACTTGTTTTTATTTACAATTTACAGTGAGCTACAGTTCTGTTATTTTATTATTATTAAATCTCTTTTTCAGATCAATAAAGTCAGATATCAAAGATAAGACTGCCCTTTATACATTCATGTCACCTCCACATACTGTTCCAGTCAGAGCACCAGAGAATTCAAGACAGTTAGATCCAAGTAAACTTCAGGTAAATGTTTGTCATTAATAACTGCTTTCAGCCCCACAGAGGAGTACTGTAAGTTGGAAAATTGATTGAAGCAATCAAATAATTTACAAACATTCGGGACATTTAGGCATAAAAAATGAAAATTGTGAATCCATTGACAACATTATTCCTCCCATTTTTTTCATTTGGAAATGAATCAAGTTGATTTTACCAGGTGAAATGGTGGGGGGGGGGGGGGGGGGGGAATAAGATTTTGGAAGAAAAAAAATGGTTGGTTGAAATGTCATTGATGTTTAAGATAACAGGGATATCGATATATTATCCTTTGGTAGTTTTAAAGAAGATTATTCATATGAATATATCATATTGTAAATTTTCATTTACTTTTCATCGTCTTTTTAGAGCTAGATACAATGTGAAATAAATGAAATGTGGCATTCAAATCATATTTTTGTGTGGCATCTCAATGGAATATCTGTTTGTGTAATGTTTATTTCAGATGAAAATGCAAGCCATTGTAGATAGCTCAACTCCAACTAACCTTAGTGAAAATAAAGACAAGGACAATTTTGACACTGTCAAGGAATTCTCCAGAGAACTCATAAGTCCAGAGACAGATTTTCTGAGACATGCTCAGCTGAACGATGATTCTGATCTTGAAGATGACTGGCATGGGAACGGGAAATTAAAAGTCCAAAGAACGATCGAGCGTTCGCATTCCCCAAAGAGCAGGGCTAGAGAAAACAATGGAAATCCTTTCAGTGATTCAACACTTGAGGGCAGCAGACAAAACCAGCAGAAGCCAGCACTGAGTCTTTCGCCGACATTACGTCGTAGCAAACTTGCAGCTCTTGCTCAGAGCCAGGGAGGGTCATCACAGCATCCTCCTAGGGGGTCAGTGTCAAGGATGAGTATCAGATCTAAGCATCTCAAAGAGATACCAAAGGATGATCCAAGGGTGTCTGACGTAAGTATTGATGACAAACAATGTACAAATAAAATTGTCTAATTTTAAAGGTATTATCAGCCTTTTACAATTTTCAAATTCATATAGCACTGAGAAATGACACACCTTAACCAAGAATATGCAGGTCAATATCACTAAGGTTAAGTTCAATTGATTCCTGGAAGTTTTATCAAAAATGAGGAGGTGGTTCCATGTCATGTGATATTTGATATGTCTCCTTCACATGCAAATGCTATTGGGGTAATTGTCTGGGCACTAAAGTGAATCAAAACAAGTTAAAATTGCGATGTTTATGAGGATTTCTGTAAATTTATTGCCTAAATTTCCTCAAATGTTTCTGTAATTCATGTCTGAACGAAATTATCATATAATGAAAAAGGAGGTGGTTGGTAGAAAAAAGGAAGCAGAAGGGGACGACAAACTAGGAAGAAATGTATTTAGCCTGAAGCTAATGTTGAGTTCTTGTGAAGACATGGCATCTCCAGAGTAACTGGCATCTCCAGAGTAACTGGCATGGAGTTAATTGATGTTTGGACCAGCTAAGTGTATAACGTACTACTGAAAAGTTGCTGGAAATCATTTTTTGACCTACTTGAAGGCCCTCATTTTCTCATGGGATATGCACCTGGTTGATTTCCTTGTCTTTCACAGCTTATTACTCGGTTATTAAACATTTTCTACCAAAATCGTTCTTCAGATATCATTTCTTTGTAGTTTGAATAATCATTTTTGTTGGATTCTGTGCGAATCTATTTTCTGTCCTCTCCCCTAACTCAAGATGACCTTTAAAGACAGATGTTTTTATGTCATCATCTCATATGTTGATGTCATAAGAGGAAATTTCCAGGAAGCATATGTTGTCATATTGATCAGGTTCATACAAACAACTCAAAATAGCTTGCAGTTCCCTAAGCTATGGTGTGGGAATAACAATTTGCTAGAGGTAGCAATGTCTTAAAGAATTCAGGCAGGGGTCATTTTAAATGTGATACTTGAATTAACATCCTAGGTTGATGCATTGTATTTACTATCTTGAATTTTATCTTTCTGTTCTTCTTTGTGTGTTTCCTTTTGCTCTCAATGAACATACCTTCAGAGATTGTATGAAGTGTATTATTTAATATTTTTGTTGGAGGCCTCTTTACCAAGTTGTTCAAACAGCTTTACATGACGATCAAATATCACACCTTAAGAATATCAATGTTGACTGGGGAATATTTATAAGTCCCCAAATAAAGATTGGAGGCAATACCAGTGAATAAAATTTCACACAATTTTTTTTCATTCTTCATCAAATTTAAAGCCAGCCAGAAAGCATATGCAGATCAAATATTATATCTTTGAAGTCACTGTGGATATTTAAATGTCATCATACTGATCATGAGTTGTTTTCATAAAGGAGATTTCCAGGAATCATATGTTGTTGAGCAGGGTCATAAATACAACCTCTGTTGATAGAACAACAACAATATCTGAAATCCAGGCAAAATAAAATTCAAGATTCAGACAAGAACCCAACATACAATTTACTCCCTTGAAGATTGATATTTTCTTCCTCTTTCTCCTCTAGCTTTCTATGAACAAAAATTATTGAATATGTTCTTTATTTGCAAATACATATGGATGAATACAAAACAATCATTTAAAATATAAAACAAAGAAACCCAGTATACAGTTATGAGACAGAATATGAAATGAGAGAAACGGCCATAAATATAATTTTGGAGCCAACACATACCCAACACAGGAAGGAAACGAAGAAGAAAACCTTTACCAATGAACTACTCACTAAGGATTGGCATAATGAATTGTGCGATTTGAGTCTGTATTATTTGCATGTATTTACAGAATTATTCTTCATTATGTTCAGTCTGCCTACACTGTCTTATTAAATATCTTTAATCCACGATAACATAATAATAACTTTTAGATACTGATTCTTAGTTTCATTAACCAAATCAAATTAAATCAAATCAAATCAAATCAAAATCATTCCTTCACAGGACTATGACTGGAGGAAGTACCAGTCCAACAACAGTTCGCTGGCCTCATCATTAGAAGCCAACATGCTGGCAAGCCTTAGGAGACAACAGCTAGAAGAACTCTATGAAGAACGCAATGAGGGAGCAGCGAACAACAGCTTTGAGATTCATAACTATGGGGATGATGATGAGAGTAGTTCAAGTGATGATACCAATACCACTATTAGCACTTGGAAACCACCAGTAAGGTTCCTTATTCTACCATTAATGACTTACAATAAATGTTATTAAACACTTGTTGAACTGAGCAACTACTGTAAACGTGGAATATTTCGCGGTGTGGAAACTTATGAAATGTGCGCAAAAATAAAAACACACAAATATTTTTGTTTATGTATTCTTTTGCCCATGAGCCTAGTGCGTCGGCAAAATTAAAAACATGCAAATTCACTTTACTCAGCCAAGCGCAAAAATTTCCACTTTTACAGTAATTTATAACAACATTTGCTGGAACCTATCAAGCACAGATTCTTGAACTCTTTTAGAGTTGGCTGAATTGTGCATTTAACTCTCTTGTATTGCTTGAAAACAACATGGAACATTTTAAGCCAAATATCATTAGTTTACTGTCCAAGAAATTTCCTTGTTTTTAAATCTCCTTATTTTCTATATCTGCTTGTAGACAGATATGGGCATAATCATCTTAAACATTTAAAGTTTTGTGAATTTGTTTTCTTGGTTATCATTCTGTCCGTAATAATTCAGTGGGGTGTTTCATCAAGTGTTTTGTCAGTGATTTTTACCAACAACTGTTATAAGCTACTGAAATCCTTGCATCTGATTGGCTGAGAGCAAATTTGTCGGTAAAAATCACTGACAAAACACTTGATGAAACACTCCCCTAATTGATGACACATAAAGACGTATTGTAATGCCGGCAATTAGTTTTTTTATTACCATCATTTGCAAAAGTTTAAGACTACTATTCCAAAATGCAATAAGTCAAAGAAAGGAAAAAAATTTAAAAACTTATTTTTCAGACATAAATTATTTTCATGGCATAACCTATGTATCATACTTGAACTATAGACTTATACCATTACTCTTGTGCTACTGATCACTGTAGTAAACATGTTATGTAATCATTCAATGAGACAAAAGGAAGTATTCCAAATTATTGAAATACCCACAAATCCCGAGGTGGCCTTAAACTTTTGCAAATGATGGTAGAGAGCCACCAAACTAACCAAAAAAAATAAATTCTAAGCTGATGTTTTGGAAATCCATTATGGAATATGCTCTAAAGGTCACACGTGATCAGAAATTAGCATATTTTAAGTGTATAATTGTTTTTTGTTGACTTTGAGAAGCAATTTCAAGGTCATTCTCCTATAAAACAAACTTACATTAGTATATTTTCTTTTAGTACCTATAACATACTACCAGCACCGCTTAATATCACTGTGCTTGGCCTTTTTATCTTGAAGAAATTAACATTTGAAATATGATCTTAAGCCCATATGTCAATTTATGACCATTTTCGACAGTGTACATTTGCCATTGAACGTTCCGGACGCGAAATTTCTTTGGTAACTCGTTAAAATATAGGTAAATGCCTATCCATACACAAGAATTGGTGGTGTTCCGAGATTGGACTAAGGGTGATCCATGACCTTGAACTGGCTTATTTTGAAAATATCCCAAATTTGAGGGCGCTCTTTAGCAAAACCGCTTGGACAAATGTTCTGATTTTTTTTAGGTTTGTTCAATTACTAAAAGTGTTCAAATATACAAAATATTTGGTCCTATAAAGCTTATTTGATTTTGAAGCTATGAACCTCCAAACATACACTTGAAATCACAGATTTTACAGTTCACGCCATTTTCGGTGACCTTGTACGCGAAAACGGAAAATCGTATTTGTGCCATGATTATTTTTTTTTGTAAAGGGCATAAAGTTCTCTCAATATCCAGACAATGAGCTCTCTGTGTGAAGAATTTTGGCTACAGTTGTCAATCAAAAATGCATAAATTTAATTAGCCCTATTGGTTTGTCCGTGCATTGGTTGCTAGACGAGGCCATATCTTAGCAACCGTTTGACTTGGGGGCAAAATATTTTGGAGTTTTCCGTCAGACACTTGGGGGAACATTTGGTGCGAGTTTAAAGAAAATCAAAGGGGGTCGGGTGACAACTTGTCTGAAAATCCGTTGATTTGATGTGGATTGACCTACTGAATATATTTTCAAGAGGATGATAGTTTGCACACTTGAACTTTATGTTAGTTTGCTGAGGAATATGTCATTTATCTCGGATTGAAAGGATGTATATTACACAGGAAATACCCGAGTGTGAAATTTACACAAACATATATGAAACAATGGCAAGCTTGAGACTTTGTAAATTACAGCAATTAAGAAATCTACATGAAATTAACATTGAGTTATCTTCTGGCCAAAATATGTAAACAAGGAGGAATGTAGACATACAAGAAATCAGTGTTCATATAAAATTACATAAATGCAATATGGATTTTTTTTTTTAAAGAGAGAGATTGGAAACTTCAAGAAGTCATTGTCAAATCTAAATTTGATGTTGTTTTTGGAGACCTTTATAACAAAATGACTCCAACTGCAAAGCTACATGAAATACTGAGATCATAAGCCTCATGCCCTGCAAAATATGTATATTCTTTAGGCATGATTTTCCTGATATGTAGAAGGAAATTATATGTTGTACACTAGATCTTCATATCATATTCCTTTCACAAATATTGCCAGGTCATTTTGGGGAATCTATTTGAAAGGACACTATGTTTAAGTGAGATATTACTTTACGGTATTGAAATATACATGTACGCTAACTAGCTTAATGAACGTGGATGAAGTTTACAGTTCACCATGTGTGTAATGGTAAGCCTGTAACGGACTATTACGTTGGAGAAGGACAGTAGAGCAAGGAGAGAAGAGGAGATATCAAAAAACGAGAGAGAGAGAGAGAGAATAGGAGTAGAGAGTATCTTTCTAGAAAAGCTTAATGAACTTTCCATGTGTAATGTAAAAGAAAAAAAATTGTGATAAAGAGAATATAGTGGGAGGCATATTTTGTTCTCCTTTTAAATACATGTACTTGACTTTTAATAGTGTACTATTTTTACAGGATAATTTGAGGAGAGGCAAAGGTTATCAAGAAGAAATGAATTACGCTCCAACTGGAAACCCTCTCATGCAGTCAAATCCCAGGTGAGAATTGCTGGGTGGACTCCTGTTTCACTCGCCTTTTATTGCTACATTGTATTTAGAAAGAGGTAAAGTGTACTTGCATGAACTAGTATGTAGCCTGATTTTTAATATCTTTTTCTGAAACATATATATTTCTAAAGAAGTGCTGTTTTTGTATTTTGATATCTGAGGCATATTTGGTAGCAGAGTACATGTCAGATCAACATTTTGTACATAAATACCTGCTACTACCATGTTACTGGTAGTAGGGTTCAGATGTGGTTTAATTTTTTTGAGTGTTGTAAATGAATAGTACAAAAAAATGGATGCTGTGGGAAGTTTATGGCATTCTTTGTTGCCCAAATAATTGTCTCAAAGGCAGACAATGTTAAACAAAACCTGGGGAGCATTTCATCAAGTGTCTTGTCAGTGATTTTTACTGACAAATTTGCTCTCAGCCAATCAGATGCAATGATTTCAGTAGCTAAATATAAGTTGTTGGTAAATATCACTGACAAAACGCTTGATGAAACACTCCCCTGCTTCACAATGTCTTTCTGATTCTCTGTGTTTCTTACTTTGCCATCAGGGCCCTGTTTCATAAAACTTGTTATCAATAACAAGTTACGATATTTGATATAAGCTACTGAAATCCTTGCATCTGATTGGCTGAGAGCAAATTTGTGATAGAAATCTGGTACCAGTAGTTGTTACTGATAAGTTTTATGAAAAGGGGACCCTGATCAATCTGTGAGTCTCATTCTCAGTTTTTACCATGCTATTTCGTTGTCCCAAGAAGAGAGTTGCTGATTTCTTCACCATTGATTTTGAATCCATGTTGTACAGAGACTGGTCCAACCTGTTCAGTCCACCTATCGTGCTACCCAGTGAGAAGCTGCAGAGTGAACAGTCTCAACTCTCACCAGTCAACGAGTTTGGATCAGGTAAACATCATTATCGTCTGTTGAAAGTCAGAATGGATTTAACTCTGTCTAAAAGGATATGAATTACTGAACTTCCTGGCTGTCAGCAGAATATATGAGAAGTGATAACTTCATTTATCTCTTGACATTGTCAGGATTTCAAAAATTTAGTTTTATGCATATTTCTCCTTGGAGAATCATTCAAAAATTGGCATGTTGTGGTCTAGAGGATAAGTCCCCGGACTTTGAACCACAAGGTACGGGGATAGAATCCCTGGCCCAGCACTAGTGACTTTTAGCAAGACATTAATTTACAATTGCCACAATTGACCCAGGTGAGGTAAAGGGGTACCTGGCAGGAATTAATTCTTTGCAATGCAATGCTAGAGCGCCGTAAGTGCAGCCATGCTAAAGCCAGGGTAATAATTGAGGAGTGTCAGGAGTGTCAAGTCTGACAGACATGTGCGCTGTACAAAAACCCATTATTATTCTTATTATGATTATGTCATAGTTCAAAAGGGGATGCTAGTGTCGACTGTTTGCAAACTATTACCAATCTGGGTAGAATTTCATGTAAATTTGCAACATGAGAAAATGCAATCGTTGATGAAACATTTAGGATTAATGGACAGTTTAAAATCAGCATTATGTACCAACGTAATTTTTACTGCAAAACATACATTCATGTAGCATGTTGAGGTATCTATTATGCAAATTTTGTGGTGCATAAAGATGCATTGAAACATAAAGGGCATAACTGTTGGTGATGTTAGTGCATCTTAAAGTGTAATGTGAGTGTGACTCATCTGAAATGACAGTTTCTGTATTGTTCAGCATAATTAGGATAGCAGGGATGTAAACCCTGTAAACCCTAATATTCTGGTTCTGTCTCTATGCAATGAAATTATGATTCTCAAAAGTGTTTGACTCTGCATTGTCTGCTCTGAGTCAGAAGGGTATAAGTCAGGGGAGCGTTTCGTCAAGTGTCTTGTCAGTGAATTTTACTGACAAATTTGCTCTCAGCCAATAAGATGCAAGGATTTCAGTAGCTTATAACAGTTGTCGGTAAAAATCACTGACAAAACGCCTGATGAAACGCTCCGCATTGTGTAATTACAATTTGTACATGTGCAGATAAAGGTCATTTCTACCAAGTACAAATGATCTTTATACATTTTCATAGTGTGTGCACAATGATGGCCGCACCAGTATGATTTCTGTTGTTAAACAAGTAGCGTGTCCACCAAAACAGATGCTTGGGCGCGTACAAATTGGGGTGATTCAAGAGTCATTTGTACCATGTAGTGATAACAAACTGGCTTATTAGCTCATATTATTTTATGTTAACGCCCTCTTCGCTCTCACCACACGATATGGTTATAAAGCTGTATGTCAAATGTCTACCCTCGTTTACGTGTGAATCAGAAAGTGAATGTTATTGATCTGTACAAAAGCATGATTGATTTCTTGTTTTTGTCCTTTATAATTAAATTGCATTTGCAGGGGTCGATGGTACATGATAATACCTGTCCTTCTGTCCCTATCGCATGGTGGTACTGAAAAAATATAAGATAAATTAGTTCCATCATCATCTAATTTCCGGTGTTAGTTGCATACCATGGTAGCCCTTATTTTACAGCCCTGGAAGAATGGAGAATGTGATTGTCATGTGCGTAACAAAGCATTTCCAATTGAACGATGAAATCAGTGATGACAGCAAAACACTGATATGCACTCTGGAATATCCATCAAACAGTTACCATGAGAAAGATATGTGTCGAGAGAGTGTTTAATTTACCATCCAGGGGTATTTATCAATATGGTATTTACATTCTCGCACAGACAATAACTGAGTGAATTATGATGCCATCCATACAAGGCAAGAAATCGCCACCTGCTAAAGAATATCCTATTATCACTTGTTATCCATACGTGATGTGAACGTATGGGCCATGTGAACTTTGTATACGCCCAAGAGGACAGCTTTTATGTGTGGAGTGATTAATGAGTAAAGCATCCTGGAGTAGTGCAATGTTTCTCATGCTTGTTTAGAAGATTCATCCATATTTTGAACTCATTTTTTATGACAACTGCTGCTTTTCAGAATGCTGATATCATTTTGTTTTTTCCTTTTCTTTAAATGCATTGACTATATTTAATATATTATTTTAACAATTTCATTCAACCACCTTATTCCAAATTATGTGAAAAAATAAAGGAAAATTTTGAATTGAAGACTCAAGGTTTAAGCTTGTAACTCGTACAGAAAGATTATCACTATGAACACGGTGACAAAGAGAGCGGACAAAATATACAGCTCTTCATTGTACCCTCCACAATAGCTCTGGTAGACAAAAGAACATCCCTTCATTGCTATTATGTAAAATAAGTAGAACATGAGAGCTTTTCATCAAGTCTTTTGTCAGTGATTTTTACTGACAAATTTGCTCTCAGCCAATCAGATGCAAAGCTTTCAGTAGTCGGTAAAAATCACTGACAAAACGCTTGGTGAAACGCTCCCCAGGTGAATATGCATGTGACACCTTCTTTGTTTGCCATGTTCATAGTGTATAGGAACTGCATCTATGGGTTAAGTGAAGTCATACTGCAACTTCACTTGAAGAGAATTTGTCAAGTTTTTACAATTCACTTTTTTTTTGTAAATCATGAACATCATTTACTTATGACAGCTTGCAAAATTCATTTTAAAAGAACATTTATGTGTTGTTTTCTAAGTTAATAATGGACGTCACTTTTCTGCTAACAGAGCAACAAATTTAAGTTCTTTTGTTCTTGTCATACTAAACAAGTATGTTTTATTCAACAGTTTGATATTTTACATATTGATGCAAGATCAGATAAGCTCCTAAATAGCATTTACTCTCAGTAGGGCACCTCTTTTCCTTACGGCATGCATGAAATTTAACCCTTACTGTACTGAGCTATTTCAAGCTCCTTTCTGAGCCCCCCCCCCCCCCCCAGACATGTGCCACGATATGTTAATTTTTTCAAGCTTTCATTGCTTTTTAGTCTACACATCTTTTGATACCAAATTTATAACATTTTGACCAACGGGTACCGCACAGTGTCAGAATATTGCTGCACTACGCATTGTACATAATGCCGAATTGTCAATTTGCGAATGTGTGGATAATCAATTAGCAATAATTAAAAAACCTTTGGAGATATAGATATGAAACTTACAGCTTATTCCTTATAAGATACTCAATTTGCAGAAATTTTCGTCACTCCGTGGCCAAGATTGGGGGGGTAGAATCCATCCCCCTCGGCTGAGAGAGCGCCAAAATAACCTTGCCTTTTAGGGTTAATATAATTTATGCAAATTATATGCATAAATGTACATTTTGATTGATAAACAAGTAAAGATTGGAAGAAGTTCTATCTAACTATAAAAATATTATTACATAAGAAGAAGCCATTTTGAAAGTGATTTCAATTATGTATTCTATTGTTTTACAAATTTGTTATTTATTTCTTTGTTTTTCAACTTTAACTTTGTTATTGTTTTTAAAGTCTACTGTTTCAGAATGTCATCTGAACCAACATTCAATAAGAATAGATGATAATTACAGCTTGAAGAAAAAATCATAGGTGATAAAGGAGGAACATAAGGAAATCCAGTTTCCCATTTGTTTTAAATACACAAAATTCAGAAATTCTCTGTTTTCAGGCTGACATGGGGTCACAAAGGCCCGAATTCACAAAGGAGGTTTGGTTTAAACAATGGTTTAAACCCCCTCCTGGTGTTTTAAGCGTACGTGCGCACAGTATCCGATCCAATCATATACTTTCTTTGAGCGTGTGCATGGGCAATGTGCGCTTATTTGCGCTTATTTTAGTACGTGTACGGAGGTTTAAATCTTAACCCATGGTTTAAACCTCCTTTGTGAATTCGGGTCAAAAGGTCTCGTGACTCGGTAACGATGTGACCGATTTTCGTAAACCTGGTGTCAAAAGATGCACAAGACTTCAAAAAAAGGTCAGAAAGTGGAGTGGATTGAAATGGAGCGGTTCAAAATGCGCAGCGGAATTTTTTTAGGAGGGCTTCAGACCTTGATCTGTTTCATTTGTGTCAGATATGTCAAAACGAAGTATACGTAGCATTGATAGCATAATATAAGAATGAAATTCAAAGAGTCAAATGCCCGCTCTAGTGATTTTTTTTTATTTAATGAAGAAAAGGAATACACTCTTGTATGTTTAGCTACTTTCTTGAATCAAAATCACTTTCATACAGTAAGTCTTATTTTTCCTCCCAAAAAGTGTAAAGATCTTTTTGGTATATTTTTGATGTTGGAATCGGTTGAATATTCTTGCTAATGCTTCAGGCTGTCAACTTACACTATCTGCTCTCCTGGATCACTCTAAAGATTATTTATCCACCATACAATCTTACAAATTTAGAAATCATTTTATCAGTGGTAAATAATTTAAAATGATGTGTCTTGATATCTTATGAGGAACTTAACACAATTCGGATTTGGCCCGATACACAGTTGCAATCAACCTTTGAATTGTTAGTCTAGTTTTACTTCTGATGCCTGACTAATGCATATCAGACCACAGCTTCAAAATGGCAGCTGAAATAGATTCCTTAAAGGAGAATTAACCCCTGAGTACAAATTTACTTATATTGAAAGGTGTAATATATTCCTACTTATTGGCCTAAATCATTTTCTAATAAGATATTAGAAAAGGGTATAAAAGGGTATATTCCAACACCCGGTATCGTCTCCTACTCATTTACATGGGGGCTGCCATTTTCTTGCTGATTTGGATTTGTACATGAACCATTGAGAAATGTTCCGGTCAGGAAGATATTTTGAATCCAAGACCTAAATTGATTTTCTTCATTACCTAAAATCCCATATGTGACGAAAAATATAAAGTGGGTGTTTACATGATTTATAAAAATTAAATCTTTATAATGATACTTTTAAATTGTCTGGTTTTGCTTAACAAAAATCTGTTTTCTTGGGTTTGCCAAACAGAGCAGAACATAATATATGCAGCATGCATTCTGACTTTTCAAGTCCCATTATCCGAAAGCAGGTGAATGCATAGTTTGCCGCTATAGATGCTCAGGGAAGAAGCATCCATAAAATTTGAATTAATTTGCTCCGTCCATTGCGTCACAGTATGTAGAAAATAGATTTATATTAAGCGAATATCGATTTTCAACAGAAATATATAAGGAAATCTTCAGTTTAAAAATAAATTGACATATCTATTCTATATTTTTAATCTCAAATGGGTTTTTAATTTTGAAAAAGGCAATTGGGCATTTGGATTAAGAAAATCTTCTTGTACACATAAAAAAAATGGCAGCCCCCATGTATTGCTAGCAGACGATACATATTGCTAGCAGATGATAAATTTTGCTCAGAAAATCTTGATTCGTATCGATCTCGTATATTTTGACGCGAAGCCATATAGTCTAACAAGTAGGAATAAATAACACCTTTGAACACTATCGTCTTTATTGTTTGAGGTTAATTCTCCTTTAACTCTTGAAACCAAGCCTGGGAAGTTTCAGTATGAGTCTGCTGTGCTGCTGCTGTTGGACAACCTTAAACCGTTTTAGATGTCTCCAATGTGCATGTGTTATCAAGACATGCCAGAACCCATGCAGAACTTTCATGACAGAATCATTCATTTTCATCCAGAGCTAATTTACCTACTAGTATATGCTGTCAAACCAGAGACTATTGCAGCAAGTAACTTCCATGAATTGCAGATATAAAATTTCTTGTAATGAAACTTTTGTGCATTTCAAATGCTCGCAAGATCTGCAAATGTTTCTGACTTTGCAGTAATTGATTGAATAATATTGTATTTATTTTATTAATGCATGCCCCACAAAAACATTTGCTTCCTAGGATCTACGCCCCTTTTCTTGCATAACCAAATACATTTATTTTATCATATGATTAATGAGAAAATTGATGTTTTTTGACAAAATCATGGAAATTCAGTTGATCTGGTGATGGAATAATCCAGACCACACTGCAAATTTCTCAGCAAAAGATGTGTAGTTGATGTTCCTTGAATCCTCGGCAAATAAGAGTTGACAGGTAGTCCATATGGTGAAGTCATCCTGTTTACTATCCCTAGTACCTGCGTCATCCCAGGGACCTGATGCATCATGAACATCAGATAAATTATCTCATACATTATCACCACTTGGTCTTTTCACTGATTCCATTGTTTCCGGTATCCTTTTATTCCATTATATTTGTTAGAGGAAGTAATTAACTTCTCTATCATTTTGTGTCTTTGGAAATTTGGGTGGAAAAAATTGAAATGAGGTTCATGGCTACTGAAGTTGAAGGATACGTGTTGTTTATCACACATTTCATATGAAGATGAGTGCACTAAACTTGAACATTGGATAAATGTCACCTATTATCTAATATTAACACCATGTGTTCTTTCCATTGGTACTGATATTTACAGTAACTCCTTCTGATGTCTTCTGTAGAGGAAATAACCGGTTTCTCTATTCTTTTGAAATCTTGGAAATGGAGAAAGTCAAGAGTTATTGAAATGGGCTTCATGGTCATATGATTTCAGGGAAGTCGAGTGTTTATGATATGTATTGATCATCAGGTGTATGAAATCAAAAGTATTAATCTTCATTCTGTTTCTCCATCTGCTTTTACCTTTCAATGGATGATGTGGTAGGGACTAAGGAGCCTGGTCATGAGTCTAAATTTCAAACAGGTAGCGGCTTTTATGTTATTATACCCCCGCCAAACGAAGTTTGAAGGGGGTATACAGGAATCAGTCGATGGTTGGGTGGGCAGGCGGTCCGTTGCAAATATTGCGGATCGAACTACTTCCTCAGTTTTTGACCGAAAGTCATGAAATTTGGTACACACATTGGTCTTGGTGGGAAAATGTGCAAGACATATTTTTCGGATGAGTCGGAATCTGCGTTGCCATGGTAACGGCATATTTATGGCAGAAAATCAAGGAAACACCTTGCGGATCGAACTACTTCCTCAGTTTTTGACCGAAAGTCATGAAATTTGGTACACACATTGGTCTTGCTGGGAAGATGTGCAAGACATATTTTTTGGATGAGTCAGAATCTGCGTTGCCATGGTAACGGCATATTTATGACAGAAAATCAAGGAAACACATTGCGGATCGAACTACTTCCTCAGTTTTTGACCGAAAGTCATGAAATTTGGTACACACATTGGTCTTGGTGGGAAGATGTGCAAGACATATTTTTCGGATGAGTCGGAATCTGCGTTGCCATGGTAACGGCATATTTATGGCAGAAAATCAAGGAAACACCTTGCGGATCAAACTACTTCCTCAGTTTTTGACCGAAAGTCATGAAACTTGGTACACACATTGGTCTTACTGGGAAGATGTGTACATATTTTTTTGATGTGTCGGAAGCTGTGTTGCCATGGAAACGGCATATCTATGGCAGTAAATCATGGAAAAATCTTGCGGATCGAACTACTTCCTCAGTTTTCGACCGAAAGTCAAGAAAGGCTGTTGTCACGGGGCGGGGGTATTAATCATCATCTTCAGTGATATTTCTAGTTAAACATAAAGAAGAGATGAATATAGAAAACCGAAATTCATCCTATCGTGTTCTGATAATGAAATTTCATATTGAGAGGAGCTGGCAATAAAATCATTCATGACGAGTTACCAGCATGTAAATGAGTTGTTTGGACCTGGAAACTTGTGAAAACTGCTTGAAAATCCCAAAACAAATACATGTACATATCAACACATTTTTACTTATTTCATTGCTATTTCAATACTCTACACTTTTCTTTCAAATTCATAAGGTTGATATCCTTTGTTTGTAGTCTTGAATTCCAGGAGTTTCCTGCTTACCATTAAAATAATTTGAAGGTCTCGGTGATATAGGTTTTTAAAGATAGAAAGAAGTCAGTTCTTTAGTTTGTTCTATTGGTTAAATACTTATGTCAGGAAAAAAAAACAAGAAGAGAAAACAGGAAAAGAATTCAAAACTTACACCCAGCAGATTTATTGTCTTAACAGAAACATAATGCCTGTGCAGGTTTAGAGGCATTTGATCAAGTGTTGTGTGCTGCAAACTACAGCAGTCTCCTTAACACATGTCTTTAAGCCAAGTTGACTCTCACTCTCCGCATCAGAGACACAGAGAGAGAGAGAGACAGAACAGAACATAACAGTTTTCTTTGATGTCATTAAGGCAGAAAGTTCTTAGAATCTGTGCAAATGATTTTGAAACTTACCATTCTGGCAATGAGCATGTTGTTTATCAAATCAGTGACATTTATGCATTGCCTGACCTCCTTATTTGCTAACTTTGCAGTACTATTGAGTGGATATAGTCTAGCTGACTGCATTTAGCTTCCATTTAAACTTAATTTTTCTCTCATCGATCCATGCCCCAAGCTATTGCAAGTATCAGAGGAGGACAGTGACCTTTAATGGCATTTTCAGATTAAAGTGACCTGTATCAGATTAAGGGTCACTTGTTACAAGGTGTAAAGTTCAGAGTATCAAGGTTCGATAATGGACCTTGTCAAGTGTAATTGGTGATGTGTCTTATATGGGCATAATGTTTTCTCTGATTCTCATTTGTTAGAGGTGTTTTTGTTTTCCTCTTTGGACAAGAATACATCCTTCTGTATATCATAGAATACACCGTATCATGTGCTTAATAATGATTATATGATTTTTATGAGCATATATCAGGGATTTATCTCAGTGGGGTTTTCAATCTGCCTATGCACAAATTTATAACTTTAAACTAGGTCACAACACATTACTTCAGCATATCTCACTGTAATTCATGATCTATTCTCCTATATCATTTATTTTTTGGTTCAGGACTTCTTAATGATGGTGGACGACACAAGTCAACAAGCAGTGATGTTCGAGGAGACACAGACGGTGAAGAGGAATTAGATCTGCTCTATGATCCATGCCTTAATTGCTATTTTGACCCAAGGACTGGCAAGTATTATGAATTAGCATGAAAAAGTACCTTGTTCTAAAATTGATATTCATATTCATAATGCAACGTTTGGTATTCACGAGACTCCTACTGCAGGCAGCTGAGTCATTATGCAGCTTTTTTTCAGTCAGTGTTCTTTCTGTGTTTTTCCCCCTTTTCAAATTTCTCTACAAGGGTACACATTGTTGCTAAGTGATCTCTTTCTTATGCAACCTTTAAATGTAAACAAGTGTTGGTTATAGTAGTAATGTCACACCTCAAGCTTTTGTGGACTGTATCCTCGGTGTTATGCATCTTTTGATACCAAATTGATAAACATTCAACTGTGGGTTACGGGCAACCTCAAAATTTGCCTGTTGTGCAAGGCCAAAACTACCCTTTCCCCTCTATGTAATTGTACACAAGGACAAATTTTATTCCAGAGTATATCAGATATTAATTTGTGATAATTATAAAACCTTGATAAAGCATTTCATGGGCATATTCAACATGAGATGGTTTATATGCCAAATTTCAATTTTAGCTGTGGATACTTTAATAGAGATATACAACTTTTTATATGTAAAGGATTTACAATGATTTTGCTTTCAGATTGACATTTATATTGTTATTGTGAAGGGGAAAAAAATGGAGAACTCTGCCATTATTTATTTCTATATTGTTTGCTTCTTTAAATAGAAGAAGAAGAATGAGATCTGATGTTTAAAAATTACACTTGATATTTTTATGCCTCCGCCCACCGAAGGTGGTGCCGGAGGCATTATGTTTTCGGGTTGTCCGTCCGTCCGTCCCGCTTTCTTGTTCTAGCGATAACTCAAGAACCACATGAGGTATGAACTTCAAACTTGGTGTTAGTATGTATTACCATAGGAAGACGATCTGATTAGATTTTGGGGTATGTAGGTCAAAGGTCAAGGTCTCAGAGGCCAATTTCTGAAATTTCAGGTGTTAGCTTCGTTCTCGCGATAACTCAAGTCAAGAGCCATTTGAGGTATGAACTTCAAACTTGGTGCTAGTATGTATCAACATAGGAAGAGAGTCTGATATAGATTTTGGGGTATGTAGGTGAAAGGTCAAAGGTCAGGTCAATTTCTGAAATTGCAGGTGTTGGCCTTGTTAACACGATATCTCAAGAACCATTTGAGGTATGAACTTCAAACTTGGTACTAGTATGTATTAATATGTCATAAAGAAAATGTGAGAAAATTACAATGCCCCGACCGGGATTCGAACCCGGGACCCTGGATTACATGACCAGTGCTCTACCAACTGAGCTATCCAGGCTCCCGTCGAAGCAAAGTAACAATCTCACATATAGCCCCTCTCTTTCCATCGAGCGTAGGGGGTACATCCATACCAAGGTCCATCGTACGCTATAATGGCCTACCAATGAGTATGTATTACCATAGAAAGAGGATCTGATTAGATTTTGGGATATGTAGGTGAAAAGTCAAAGGTCATGAGGTCAAGTCTGAAATTGCAGGGTTTAGCCTTAACATGATATCTCAAGAACCATTTGATCCATTAACTTCAAACTTGTAACTAGTATGAATCACCATAATGAGACAAACTGATTAGATTTTTGTTCACGTAGGTCAAAGGTCATATAGGTCATTATACAGGTGTATGTGAAATTAATGTTTTTTTACCTTTGTTATCACCATATCTCAACTATTTTGTATTCATGACTAGGAGGAAATAAATGATAAAATGATCAGACTTTTGGGTGTAAGGTGTAAGGTCAAATGTCAAAGAGGTCATTAGCATTAACATAATATTATTAACATGTAATTAGAGGCTTTTTATTCTGGTTTACCTATGTTATCAGCATATCTCAACTATTTTGTATTCATGACTAGGACATAAAGTGATCAGACTTTTGGGTTCTAAGGTGTAAGGTCAAATGTCAAAGAGGTCAATTAACATGTAATTAGAGACTTGTTATTCTGTTTCAATCAAAATTTAAAACAAACAAGATGAGCGTGCGATATATTTCTGATCTGGCGAGGGCCGAGGCATATTTCGTTTTTTTCTTGCTGTGTGCCACTGACATGATTGTGTTTAATGAGCTCTTTCAGACAGAGATTGATATACATGTGGAAAGTACTTATCTAAATTAACTTTGCTATTTATAGGATGTATCAAGTGTGTGATGTGAAGATTGCCTTCATTGAAATATAGTGCCGTTTTACATGATGGCATAATAAAAAAATAAATAAATATAGGTCACATTCTCACCTTTAACACGGAGGTGTTTTGTACGTACATGCATCAGAATTCATGCAACAAGAGTAATGCCACCTTGGGATTAGATGTTTGTTTGCACTTTGACACAATATTTTTTATGACTTCGCAGGTTATTTTATTACTGATTTTTTGTGTGCATTTTTTGAGAGGAGATTCAGAAGTTGCAGTTTGAGATGAATTTTGTCATATTTTCAAAATGCCTTTAAGAATCAAGTGTTTTTGGTGTGTCATGCAACTGATGGAGTTTACTTGTGTGATTTGTAAACAACAGTTGACAGCTATTCTACAGTGCATCCCGGAAAAAAGTTGGGAAAAACAGTTGGGAAAAGTCTACCCAAATAAATATTTCAAACTATTCTAAGGAAATATTCATACATGTAGATAGCTTAGGGTCTGTTCTATCAAATAACACCAAGATATTAACCAATATTCTACGCTTGAGGGAGCAAAAGCTTATTTTGTAAAAGGGTGCAAAATCAAGACTTGACAAGAATTGATTTTGGCTCTGGCTGGTATCAGCCAAGCTGAGTCATGAAAAGGCTTAGAAATTTTCATATTCCGTTCAGTAAAAGGCAATTTATGAAATAACAGGCTTTGTTCTATGTATGTCTTTAAACATTTTTTGCATGAGTGAGCAATTAACTACTTTGTTGAGTGTTAAATATGTTACTTTCGGTGAGTCTTTTAATTTTACCTGGCTTGCTCACTCAACCATAAAGTTTTGATGGGATATATCAGGACATTCAGTGAACAAAGTGTGTTCTCTCATAAATTGTCTTTTAATGATCAGAATAGGACATTTTAAGCCTTTTCATGACTCTCTGTATATGACTATTGATCTTTGTTTTTGTTATACATGTAAATATATCAAACATTATTTAACCTGCAATGGACAGATGTAAAAGAAATAGATGTATACATTCCAATAGTCTTATCATTTTTACCGTCCATGTGATCTCTATGGTGTGGCATTATAAGCTTTGATTCATATTTTGTGTGGGAGCATGTTTTTGTACGAAATGAATGTATTCATGGCTATGTATTACATGGCCATTTTATATATAGGGAGTGCCTACATGTATGTCATTTTTCTTGGGTAGATATATTATAATAACATTGTGCCTCGTCATATAAATTGCCTTGTAAGCTGTTCCAAACAATAACAACAAAAATGTTCATTTATTCTGTTTAATCACTTCACTTGTTGATGATTACTTAGAATTTGATATTGTCAGATTAAGGGATTTCATAAAAGAACACCGTCTTTATGTTGGGAAGATTTTCTTTCAGCTGGACTAATAAATAATATCCTTTGAATGGTTGTAAGGTTAATTGCAAGCTTCTATTGAATGGTATTATTAAAAATTCTTATTGCTAGACCATACCCAAAACAATACGATGAGTGTACTAAAAGCTGAAGAAAGTGTTTCATGTAATGAATGGGATTGTTTGTCTTTAATATTCAATCAATACTACTTTAGGCTTGTCTTTCATAAAGTCTGTACTATAATAAAGGAAATACATGTATATATATATATATATCTGTGTTGATGTGTAGGGCTATTACATATGTGTGTACTTGATGGAGGGGGGGGGGGACTTTGTAGCAAATTACTTTACCCTTTCTGTGTGGTTGTCATAATTTTTAAGCAGAAATATAAATAATGAACCGTGTCTGATCATACAAATTACTACAGTACCCTCTTCCCTTTGTTAGATTCTGGAAAACACATTCTTTTGGTGACACTGATTCAAAGGGTATTGTTATCAAAATGTGAACCGCAGTGATTTTAGTGGTTGAAATGAGGTATGTATATCTGGATGATCAATCCATGTTGCTAGTATATTCTGTTCAAAGAGAAAGATTACATCAAATCTCAGAATTTGTCAATTGCTTATCTGTTTCAACAACATCAAAATTGATGTTTGTTGGGTAATGTGACTTTCAGTTTTAAAAAATTAGTTTTGTTTTTGATATTGGGTTATTTTACCAATGTCATAACCCCATATTCCCAGTTGACATAATTTTATATATTGATGCTTCTTTGATATATAGAAAGCTCTCCAATATCAATAATTATGCACCCCCATAGAGAGGATAATTGTATCTATTTCAAACCAGCGGGAGAGATCTTATCATCATGTTCTCAGGTCAGACTCATGTTTCATTACCATGGTAACATGAATCTTTTAGGGATTTTTCTCTCATTTATGAAGAAAAGGTCAAGAAAGAGGATTCCATGTTTATTTGTACTGCTACTTGGTGAGGAAAAGATATTTTGAAGAAAAAAATAGGAAAATCAAGAAGAACTTGGCTGAGCAAGCATTTTCAGAGCAGTGCACTAAGAGCCTGACTATTTAAAATGTGCAAATAGTACCACAGCTTATTAATCTTAGCATTTGTACACAGAGCATGGTATTGAAACTGACAAAGAGAACTTTTGTCAGGTTTGTGACTGTGTTTAACTTGTACACTTGATCCATTACAGTAGTTTAAAGTCTTAAACCAAAAGGAAATATCGGCTTCAAATTTTTATTCCTGAAATTTTCCATGCTTATCTTTCTTCTGCTGTTTTGCATGGTGGTAGATTAGGTTGTAATAGGTGGGCTTAGTATTCACTGCGTACATAGATAGTCACAGTCACCCAACTTATAGCTTGTAAGTTGTACTCCTATTGTCCTGGAAACATTGAAGGTGTTATGACAATACTTTGCGACTGGAAAATGCCAAGAAATGGATGTGTGTGTAAAGTTGGGTTGTTATAGACATGTATCAATCAGATATGATTATTTATGTCTGGGGACCGACCTGTAGCGTCGTTATGACAATACTTTGCAACTGGAAAATGCCAGGAAATGGAAAGCTAACTAGTTCCTTTTAGATCCTCTAAAAATAGATTTGAAAAAGAAATACATGTATATGAAATGGTTTACATTTGATAATTATCTGTGCAGTGTAAAGTACCAATATTGTGATGCAAGCAAGTCCTTTGGATATATAACTTAACATACATGTTGATATATTAGTTCAGTAAATTAATGTTACTACACTATTACTATTTGTGGTTTCTTTTATTTTGGTGTGAGCCAAGTAAGAACAATGTGAAAATAGGATGTATGGGATTTTGTCATGTTTCAAACATTTTGAAAAGCATTATTTTGAAGTAAAAAAAAGGAAAGAATATCAGTCAACAAAATGCTGTCTTATTTTTCATCCTTTCTTGCATTCTACATCAAAAGTTCTAAAAAGAAGAAACAATATTGGATTATAATTTCCTACATGTTTTCATGTGAATTCATTTAAAAATTAAATTTTGTTGTAAAAGTCGATGAATTCACACAAAATCATATTGTCCACCCCTTTATGTCTAGGGTTTATCTGTATTTCAGTCAAAAGCAAATTTCTTTATTCAAGGCAGTGATTCAAGGAGAAGTCCACCCTGATAACTAGTTTGTTGTCAGAAAATCAGAAAATTGTAGAAACAGATCTTTGACAGTTTGAGCCAAATCCATAAATAAAGTTTTTTTTTAACTTGTAATAGATCAAACACAAGTGGCAAATCTATTACATACGTGTATCTTTGAAGGTACTCTCACTCATTTGCGTTCTACTGGAATTTTCAAAAATTTCCATTTTCTTAGTTGTCGATCTAGGAACAGATTTGTTTCATACAGGGGTTCTGTAAAAATATATGTGCAATGATTATATCTATGGTACATGTATGATCGAGTATTTTCTTGAGAGGAAATGGAAATTTATGATTTTTATATGACAGAGCAAATGGGAGAGGTCCTCGCGAGGTGCGTTACAGAGTTGTCAATTTGTGTTCTATCAATTACATCTTCAAAATTCAATAATTGTTATTGTATCCCCCGGCAGAATGCCGGAGGATACTTAGGATACTTTGGATTCAGCAGCGTGCCGCCGCGTCACATTCTTGTGTGCGCTCTAGCGGTCACATTTCTTGACGGATTTCTTTCAAACTTTATATGGAGGTGTATCTTGGTAAAATTTGGACACCTATAATTTCTGGTGATGCTGCCCCCAGTGTTCCGTCTTTTATAGGGTAAAAGGCCATATATTTGGGGATAGATTGTTTGCGCTCTAGCGGTCACATTTCTCAACAGATTTTGTTCAAATTTTGCATGAAGGTGTCTCTTGGTATAATCTAGAAACCTATAGATTTTGGTGATGCTGCCTCCAGTGTTCCGTCTTTTATAGGGTCAAAGGTCATATTTTGATAGATGTCTTGTGTGCACTCTTGTGTGCGCTCTGGCGGTCACATTTCTCAACGGATTTCGTTCAAATTTTGCATGAAGTTGTCTCTTGGGGCGGTATTCTGAAAACTGTGTTATCTTTTGTGTTAAGGAAAACTGTGTTAATTGTCATAGCAAATTGAAATTGCGCGCAATAAACACTAATCATTGGTGCTTACGCAGATGTCTCTGTTAACTTTACGCGGGCACAGCCATCTTTGCGCCATGCTTAACCAATGACTTGTCCTGATTTTGATTTGCTATGACAATTAACATCGTTTTACTAACATAAAAGATAACACCGTTTTCAGAATACAGCCCCTGGTGTAATCTAAGCACCTGTAGTTTTTGATGATGCTGCCACCAGTGTCCTGTCTTTTATAGGGTCAAAGGTCATACTTTGGAGAATGGTGTAAGTGCACTCTATAGGCCACATTTCTTGATGGATTTCTTTCAAATTTTGTATGAAGATGTATCTTGGTATAATCTACACATCTTTACTTTTTGGTGATGCTGCCCTCATTGTTCCGTCCTTTATAGGGTCAAAGGTCATTTGTCCATTTCATGCACTCTTCTGCATTTCTTGACGGATTTCGTTCAAATTTTGCATGAAGGTGTCTCTTGGTGTAATCTAAGCACCTATAGTTTTTGGTGATGCTGCCACCAGTGTCCTGTCTTTTATAGGGTCAAAGGTCATACTTTTAAGAATGGTGTGAGTGCACTCTGTAGGTCACATTTCTTGATGGATTTCTTTCAAATTTTCCATGGAGATGTAATTTTGTATAATCTACACATCTTTACTTTTTGGTGATGCTGCCCTCATTGTTCCATCCTTTATAGGGTCAAAGGTCATATGCCTTTTGTGCGCTCTAACTTCCACATTTCTTGACGGATTTCTTTCAAATTTTATATGGAGGTGTGTCTTAGTGAAATCTACACATCTTTAGTGTTTGCTGATGCTGCCCCCAGTGTTCCACTTTTTATAGGGTCAGATGTCATATTTTGGTTTCATGCATTCTGGAGGACACATTTGTTGACTGATTTCTGTCAGATTTTGTATGGAAGTCCATCATAGATTACTCTAGACCTCTACAGTTTTTGGTGATGCTGCCTCCAGTGTTCCGTCTTTCATAGGGTCAAAGATCATATTTTAGTGGATATCTTGTGTGCGCTCTGAGGTCACATTTCTTGACTGATTTCTTTCGAATTTTCTATAGAGATGCATTATACTCTAATCTACACACATTGTAGATTAGGGAAGGGTCTTTGTCCCTCCTTCGAATCACTGCCATTGCCGGGGGATACATTCGCATTGCGTGGCAATGGACTTTTCTAGTTTTCATTGGATTTTGCTCAAAGTTTCACTTTTCTAATTTTTCTGCTTCTATTCAATTCAAACCCACTTAATATCAGGGTTGACCTCCCCTTTAACAGGAGTGGGATCTTCATGAAATTCCCAGAAACACACAAATTGTACTACATTATTTCTAAAAAGTAATTTGAAGGATAGGAATCAAAATTCTGTTTTTCCCCCGACGTCATATACATGTACTGTTTATCTTCTGTTGTTGCATTGCCTTGAATATGTTACTGTATCAGAATTGTGACTATATATTAAGTATGGAAAAAAACATGATTTTCATAATTTATGACCAGAGAGCAGAGGTCTAGCATGAAATTTAGGAGTTACGACCCCCATACTAGGTCCTCATTCCGTAACAAGATCTCCATATGTATTCAACTAGCTCAAAGGGTATTTTGGGCGACTGTAAAAAATACTCGGGCACATATAGGAGAGAAGGGTTAGGGGCGTGATGTAATTATGTAGGATCTATTTCTGGAATTTTTTTCTCTGAACTATCTATTTAACATGATTTATGTCTTTTACTCTTCACCACCCCCCCCCTCTCTCTCTCTCTCTCTCTCTCTCTTTCTCTCTCTCTTTATCTGCGTCTTCATTATTACTATCTAACTACCTCCCCCTTCTCTGTAACTCTTCATCTTCATCACCAGCTGCAGGTGTAACTTCACCCACTCTCACTCTATTTTTCTTTCTCACTTTCTTGCATTTATTACTATTGCCAGGTTGCCAGCAATCTGGATTAAAATTTTAAAAAGAAATTTAAAAAATGACAGACTCTATAGGGTTTTAAGAGACTTATTTGTTTATAATGTATTATAACAATGTTGTTTTTCAATTATTGTATTTCTTTTCATAGTAATGTTGTAAATCAAGATTTAGTACTATGCTGTTGTGAACTTTTATAAAATTAAAGAATTTCCACTGAAAGGCATTTTGATAATGTAGCAAAAATGTATTTTTATTTTAAATTTGGATATTGGCATTGTATAAATTGATGCACATAATTTTCACTTGTAATTTTGTGTGAGATTTATCTGTGTGCGAATGATGATGTTTCAGTTTTTGTGTAAATCCTGCCAAGTTTAAAGTGTGTAAAATTGCAAAATTATTCAAGTGACAAATTTTCCTTTCATGTAAGTACTAATTTATATGCTAAATAATAAGTGTGTGTGGTACTATCTCAATGTGACTGAATTATGAGCATCCAACTATGGAAGAAATTATAAGATGTAGTAGTTCAAAGTAATATTTATGTAGGAAATGTAATATATTTGCCTTAATATTAAAAATATACATATTTTGCACTCTTTGAAACTATGCCACTTGTAAATATGTCACTCACTCGTTGGATTGTGATGTATTCGCTATGTAAATATGAATGCCTATTAAAGAAAAATAATAATTTCTGCTAGAATATGAAGTTTTGATGAGGTGTTTCTTCTCATAGCTTGCAAACGGTATGGTGATGTTGTGTGAACCCTTAGCTTTTTGAGCACTGGGCCCTGTTTCATAAAACTTGTCATCAATGACAAGTTGCAATAACTGTTATAAGCTACTGAAATCCTTGCATCTGATTGGCTGAGAGCAAATTTGTCGGTAAAAATCACCGACAAGACACTTGATGAAACGCCCCCAGGTCTTTGGTTCAAGCCTAAATGTATTCAAATTATCTTGGCATTTGTATCATGTAAAACATTGTTTGACCTTGAAAGACTGCACAAATTTGTTGTATCATGCACTGTGTGAGCCTCTGCCACTGTGAAAATGGTCCTAACACTTTGTCACTAACATCGGCTTTGGCCAGGCTTCCTTAATTGATAAGGTGCTCAAGCATACAAGGAATTACATGAGGGTGTTAGAAATAAATATTTCTGCAGCTGGGACTTATTCCGTTCTCCGCTTACCCACAAGACGACGACAATTTAAAGTATTTTGAGCTGTTTCTTTTTAATCTGAGATATTATTGCTGTTATTATTTTCTTTTAAAAATATTAAGGTATATTAAACTAGTTGTTTATGTAGTAAAAGTCGTATTAGTAGCATTGTTAGAAAACACAGGAAAATGGTAATTTTGTTTTTGCTTCTACAAATTTCTTTTTTCTTTTTTTTTTTTTTTTGCGGCTAAATCAATGAGGGAATATAGGAAGCGTGATAAGACCTGAATAGCGGATCCTAACCTGCTCGTCCTCGTTGATGGGTATCATTTCTATTTCGTTTTATCGTTTTTATCGATGAACCCGCCATAAAGTATACCAAGTCTTTGATTCAATGTGTATATAACCATATGCGATAACACGTGCATTAACCAAAGGTCGAACTGATCCAGGTTTTTCATGCATTCTGTCTAGGGTAGATAAATGGCCCGATAGATAGCTGAGTTTTGTATCCCAAGCAAATACAATCCTATTTGTGAGATAAAATTGCAAGATAAACAATTTATTGTCCCCATAAACGCGTTTCCATCCCCATGTAAATGAGAGCATTAATTTAGCGCTCTGTAAATCTCCGTCCCTAACCATGCGAACTGTTGTGATTTTCTTCCATTTTGTATCTCGATCTATGCACGATTTTAGTCTTTTTTCATTTTTTGTCTCTGTTGTTATAACTGTTAACGTTCGATGTTAACTGACAACATAATATTGCAGAAAGCTGATCTCATTTTCCTTAAAATGTTCAACCAGTCTCATCTACGACGGGTCTTTGGCCTAAAGTGTACTTTCAATATCAAAATGTTTGTCTGGCTCTTATAGAAGCTAGGAAAAAGGGTGTGTGGGCTTATATTTTCAGGCATAATCGGCCTTTAATTTTCATAATTAATAGTTTAGAATCAATATGAAAAAATAATCAGCATCTCGTGTATTTTGAGACCGCGCGAAATTGCAAATTGGCAACAAGTACTTGTAACGCTTTATTCGTATAGTTTTAAAAATAAAATAACCTATAAAAAGAGTTATATTGCATCAAGAAACCTCTTTGAAAGTACATTGAAAAAAAGTGTTTTTCATTGTTTTTAAAGAAAATTTGACAAGTTCTCGTTTCCCTGCAAAATAAAGGGCATTTCTGAAAGTTCTGAAACAGTCACTTCCCGTGCATCCGCAGATGAACACCCCAGTGGAGAGAGTGTGTGTGTGTGTATGTGTGTGTGTGTAATTGGGTTTTTACAGACGGGTATCAATCAGATATGATTATTTACGTCTGGGACCGACCTTTAACGCCACCATCCGAAAGACGTGGCTCAGTCTCGAACCTGGGTCCGCTGAATCAGTTTATAACTTCCACTGGTAGCTGGATTACAGGCGCACGCCACAACGCCTAGTTCACACCATATGTTCACACACACACACACACACACACACACACACACGTTTACATGGCTTTACTTCCGAGGACAACTATTGTTCCTCTATTGTTACTCGTCCTCGGACAGTCGACGGAATAAAGCACAAATTCATTGTTCGACGTTCGAGGACTATTGTCCGGCTTCCGAGGACCATTGTTGTCATGATTTTTTTTTTGTTCTCTGTCCGAAAATGTCCTCGGACATAATGCTAAACAAACGCACACACACACACACCCCGGGGGAGCATTTCATCAAGCGTTTTGTCAATGATTTTTACTGACAAATTTGCTCGCAGCCAATCAGATGCAAGGATTTCAATAGCTTATAACATGCAGTTGTCGGTAAAAAAAAAAATCACTGACAAAACGCTTGATGAAACGCTCCCGGTGTCTTTTGCAATATAATATGACGAAATCTCTATTTTCATTCTTTGGATAAAATGGTAGCAAGGAATACGAACGCTTATCTTTACGATGTATATATACAAGACCTTCGTATTGTTTGTTTGCGTCATTAGTACAAAACAGAAGGGTATAAGGCTTGTATATATAAACTAGTAGGTCCATGGTATAATAAGGCACATTGAGCATGTCCTCCTCGATTCCAAAAGTCGTGTTGAAACTTTGAAATGTTTTGAAAAGCTGTGTAAAATGTTACCTCCTTACTATGTAGAAGAAAAAAATATCTCTCTATAATTTGTTGCATTTTCTCCCCAGTTGCGTTTACGGAGCGAAAACAAGGAAAAATATAATAAACAAACCCAAAGGTTATGTTTTTGCTTGGAACTTCCCGATATACTTTTCATAGCAGCTTTTGATAGAGTCGTGAAAATCCATCCACTTTGTATTACTTTTTACTGAAAAACATATAACGAGTACCTTTAAACTATCATAGGTGGTATCTCGTACTTATGTAGTTGACATGCAAATAATAATACGATGATTTAACAAGATAGCAGCTATGCTTCCATTTTGAAGAGAGAATTTTACAGTTGTTTGCATTCCTCAGCTAATTATCCATTCACAGATTGTTATCGTAGTGCGAGACCCTTAATCGACCTTGTAAATTGTGAATTATGGATTTTTTTCTGCGTTAGCAAGATAGATTTTGTTGTACTTTTGACGAGTAGTGTACAAATTGCAACACGTATCGATTTTCGTAAAAAAATAATACACCAAAACATCTTGTTCCTAATATATAGTATACGCGCTATAATAGAATAATGGAGTATCCATACCCGGGATCCATACTATTATTAATAGGTTGATGCGATACACTTTCCACAATTTTATCATAATCATTGAAATGATAATAATTATGGTAATGATTGAAGGCATTAGAACTTGGTCAACAAAGCTTAGGGATGTCATAACTGCTGATTATCTCTCCACAATTTTGGTTGTCTCTTGGCATTATATCTTAACAGTTACAATTTTATTTAGTCCATGCCATTTTTGCTTAGGCAGCAACACATGGTTAAAACCATGAAGCAAAAAATTAATGATAGAAAGAGAGAGATAGTACACGGGTGTGGGTGTGTGTGTGTGTGTGTGCGTTATATTTTACCGAATGTTTTACATGATAATGTGCTTCATTTTGTTATACATATTCATGAAATGTTGATTTATGATTCATGTATTTTTATTGATTGAAATCAAAGTAAAGAAGACAAAAATTGAGAGAGAGAGAAAGATATAGACTGATTCTATATTATGAACTGCTTTTTCTGAAAAGTAAAAGCATATGGAAACCTGTTTAAGAAAAGGGGAAGGTGTTTTAAATGTTTGATTTTTTTTATTGTTGTTTTGTTTTGTTTTTGTTTTGTTTTGTTTTGTTTTGTGGCTGTTGTTTTTTGTTTGTTTGTTGTTGCTTTTTTTTTTGGGGGGGGGGGGGGTAAAGTTTATATGTTATATAGGCAGTTTGAAACTTACTTGCAATTGAAAGTTGTTGTTTTTCGGATTTTTGGCGCACGATCCGGGTCCGAATATTGACGCCATCTACGTGCAGGTCTCTGTACTTCTTTTCATTATTTTTACCGCCGCGCGAAGCAAGGCCGGTACTAATTTCAGTCGATTCTGTCCCGATGTTTGTTTGCTTGTTTGCTTGTTTGTTTGTTTGTTTGTTAGTACTCTAACGTTTGAATGGTTCCATTTCAGTTCACCAAACTTTCAGCGAATCTTCAGGGGTAGGGGACCCAAAGTTGCTGAAATGGTACATGTGGCCCCCAGGGGGCCCCAGGGGGAGGGCCCCCAATTGTAAAAGCTATGTAAATTTCAAACATCTTCTCCAGAACCAGGCATACCTCAGACTTGGTATTGTGTATGGAGATACCTCTATAGATGAAGAATGAATGTTGTTCATGAAATTTCTCTGAGTGGCCCTATAGGGGCCCTGTGGGGGTAACATACTGGAGGGGGGGGGGGCGCTGCCAGGCAAAATGTACATTCTGATCTTCTTCTCCAAAACACATGATCGGAATTCAACCAAACTCGGTAGGAATCATCTTTAGTGGTAGGGGATCCAAAGTTGCTAAAATGGTACATGTGGCCCCCTGGGGGGCCAGGGGGGAGGGCCCCCAAGTGTAAAAGCTATGTAAATTTCAAACATCTTCTCCAGAACCAGGAATGTTTGTAGTCGGCCGTAGTCGCAACCAGCCTTGCTCGCAACATTTTATCACTTATACGGTCATTCTGTGTTCGTCTGTAGATCTAACTGTTAGGTCTAACGACGTTACATCTGTGCTGCTGCAGTGTAAGATCAGCCGTCGTTCGGGTGTTGGCTACGCTGACATTGGATACGACGACGCTCCGCTGAACCCCCTCGCGAGGAGGAGAGCGACCAAAACAATAAAGTGACAAAAGACTCCTCCAAACAGAGGGATTTTCCCGTCTAGCTGCAGTGTAACTATACACAGCGCTAACGCAACAGAAATTGGATATGCGACAGCACTTTTTTTAGCAGCATTGAAATCTGCACAATTTTTCACGTAATCTTAAATCTGGCTCTGCCTAGGCTATTATAGTTTGCTGCATGGATGCAATTTCCTATTGAATTCCACAGGTGCATCTGTTTTTTTTTTTCTTTCTTTCTTTTTTCTTTATTGTTTTGAAGGTGTGTATAGGCAATATTTAAGTCATACTATTACTACTCTAGTTAGACCTAGATCTATAGTACAATGGCACTTATAATATTTTATTATCATCATCAATCAAAAGACACATAATAATGATAATTAGTTTTGTTTACCCGGGGTAGCCACTTCAGTTCTAAGAACAGTACTGTTCTCCCAGCGGGCCCTGCATAACAATTACCCCATAGTCATCAGGTACAATTCAAACCTGACCAATTATCTTGAGCACAATCTCAACTCCCCGGGGAGCATGCAAGCCAGTCTATCAGATGACGCTCACGGCTTAGTTAAAGGGACTGGCAAGTCGTAACCCATGGGCCAGACCAGTTGGCCTGACTCGGGGAAATTCGGATACAATCAGGTCCAATCGTGCGCTACCGAAGGAATGTTATTGCCGAATTACTCGCTTGATCGTTAACTCGAATCCCTACATACGTAACCGACCAATGAGATTCAAATCCTGGAATAAAGAACGGGCGATCTTGTTTACTCAAATCTGGGTCAATGTGCGAACTTTTATTAGCTGCACGCGATAAACTGAAGTCGCTTTGAACTTTGATCCAGAGAAAGGAGCAGCCAACAGTAAAACCGCCCATAGATTGCGACTTGTCGCTCCCTTTAACATCCGACCAAGGTTCCCATCACTCATGGGGGGAAAAAAAGCGAGCGGATAAAATGCCTTGCCCAAGGACATAAACACCAGACATAGTAGGGTTCGAACCCGCGACACTCAGATCCAAAGACGAGAACCGGAACCCGTAAAGTCTCCTCTCATTCCGGTGAGAGAAAAAAGAAAGAAAGAAAGAATTGAGAAAGAATTGCAATTATGAGAGAGAATACTTTGGTAAAGATACAGAAATAACGCAGGCATGAACATAGCTGGTTACGGCGAAAATGTGTAGCAAACGTTTGATGTTTCGTCCAATCAGAAGGTAGCCAAGCCAAGCCAAGCCAAGCACGTAACAGTACACGCCGACATTTTTCATTGGTTGTTAGTTATTCGGAAGAATACATTGTTTACCCATTTTCCAGAAGCTGAAATACAGATTACAAGCATTCATCGATGTAAAATGGAAACGAATACTGTAATGGTCCATTCTAGCACAGCCACACAGTCGAAGTCAGAAATCACGTTGGAGTCGATTTACATCAAGGTATTTACCAGGAAAGGGTATTACACGACATAATTACGTGAATAAAGTATAATCATCCTTTTTTTTTCAGTCACTATTATATCACCAAACTTTATCAATATGTGAGAATGTTAATGGCACTTTCAGAGTAGAATATGTAATCGAACTAATGACGTTTATCACATTATTATTCTTAAAAATAAAAATAATTATTAAAATGATAACAAATTACTACTTTTTGTGGTTAAAAGAAACTCGAGTATCGACAGAATTCGACGGAATAATTATGATAGTGGAATTAATTGCTCAGATTCAACCATTGAACAAAAGGGGAAGGCAACGTGAAAGAAAAGGCAATACGACCCCTCCCACTTCAATTAAAACATAATTATGCAGTCCTATATCTCTTAATTTGATTCGATTAACCCATAACAAAATAAGTTTTTACAATATCAAACCTGTTGAGTCTTGTATGTGTATTTGATAGCCGCAGACCGTTAATCGCTGCAATTATGCGCCATCATTCTGACGTCATGCAAAACAAACGAATTTTAGAATTGAATATCAGTGGACCGTTCTTCCCTTTCTAGTGAATAGTATATTGCGTTTTCATTGATATTCTCATTCTCCCTAGTCCCTTCCATACCACCACAGTACCAAAATATGAAATAGTTTTGAACACAACTATAATCATTCAAGGACAATTACATTTTACGCTTCAGCAACACGCGTTCTCTCTCTCTCTCTCTTTCTGTCTCTCTCCAGCCTGTCTCCGTCTTTCTCTGTATAGTAAATCCCCTCTCTCTCTATCACTGTCTTTCTGCTTTCCCCTTTTAATGTATTTTCCCTTTTTTTTCTCTCTCTCTCTTTCTTTTTCTCTCGCTCTTTCTTTTTCTCTCTCCCTCTCTCTCATTTTGTGTCTGGCTGTCTCACTATACTCTCCCTTTCTCTCAGGATACGGCCAGTGAACCGTCACATTATTTTGTCGAATAGCTATAGTAATTTCCATGTATGCACGGAAATACCTAAGCGAGCCGTGTTGGTATTATTTCGCTCAGGTTTTTTTTTTCTCTCACTTGTGGCTGCTTAGCGCAGAGCGTGTCTATATACTCTTATCTCTCTGACTGAAGTAATACTGGTCGTGAGTAATATTCTCCGCAGTTTTGGACTCCTGATTTATTCTACTGGTTAGTAATTGTGACAACGCTCCTATGTTTCTGATCAGGTACCAACTCACATGATCATGCAGACCAACATTCTGACCTCTGACGTATACCGTTGAGTGACAAATTACTCGGCTACCATTGGTCCTTCACTACTCAGAACCAAAAGGTGCTCTATATATTCCTACACATTGGGCCATTCAGCGTTCATCCACAACTAAAAGCGTATTTCGTTCTTTTCCCTAGGCCCGAAGTTCTGTTGTACCTTTTTTTCTCTGTAGCACCGGGGAGAACCTGGTACGAGGAGAGTATAAATCTCGACGGACTGTTGGTGGCAACCTGTTGATTGGATTTCTGCGCCTGTGTTGCTCATTCCCATGCACTGAACTATTACACAGGCCTCGATCCACGTGATACTACAAAATACAACACGTCACAGCGCAATCACAAATTTGGTACTTAAACGACTGGCTGAACACAAAACTATTCACATCAAGGTTCTTCGCTGTGAGTCGTGTCGACTTGGTGTTATTTAGCACAGCTTTTTATTTTTATTTTCTCCCTTTTCACTGGATTCGCTTCAGTTTTTTTGTAGCAAGACTGCCATGGCTTCTTTCTAGACCAAGGACATTTACCTCACACTATAGGTAAGGACTATGGCATTCATTCAAACAATTAATTGACCGTATAGGTATTTAGGATCAGTTACAATCTATACGTTTCCCATGAGGGATAGATTGATTATATATACTAGCACAGATTGTTTACGATACAAATTATGCATATTCTCATTTTCTTTCTTCTCTTTCGTTCCACAGAACACCACAGCAATTACTCTCAGCTAGATCATCTTCCTCTGTTTGAATTTGAATTGTGGATATTGGATCTGCCGACAACCAGGGCAGTGGTAAACCAAACACCAAACATTGCATGATCCGGGGTTTATTCAGAGTTTTCTCAACGAGTGTTTATACAGTGGAGAGAAGAAGAGTAAATCTGCATTCATCACCCCCTCAGAGTCCTGCTCTGTTGACAATGCTCGACTACTACCGCACTCAGTCCAGTGTTGAACGTGAAAGCTGGACGTTGCAGAGGCTCAATTCTGCTGGAGGCGAAGACGAGATGGATTCAACGAGTACCAGTTCGATGTCTGATGTCGACATGAGTGAACATTCCAGTCCTCTCAACTCCAACAGCAATGACGATTTGTTTCTTGATTACCTCTTCTCTCGAGGCATCGTCGACTCGATCGACGATCAGTCGTCGGAGGTTTCGGCAGCGAGTGGTGTCGATGTATCGTCGCCGGTGTTCCCGTCAACTGCTTCACCCATGCGAGCCGTTACCATGCGACCTACACCGAATCAGACTCTCGGCAACTTGAACCAATTTAGTGATGCCATGAAAAGTAATGACGCATTCCTAATACCGAACCCTGCGGATCCTTCCGGGATAGGAAGTCCGTTGTTAGGACAAAGTGATACCAGTTTAGATGAGCTGCTTAAGTCAACCAGCATGGATGAATTTGCTGGGTTATGCAGCAGTATTCTCAGTGACCTGGACAACGGCTACTTGTTAAACAGCGAACCAGAAATCAACTCGAATGGATGTGTGAATATTTTGTCCTTGTTGCCCCAGGACCCACTTGCCTCAGATCACCAGACCAGTTTTCATAATCTGGAACCCTTCAACGGACGCACCGCCACAACCTCCACACCTGCCCAACACCCCGCTCTCATCCACAACTATGCTGCTAATCAGCTGACGGTTACTAAAGCACCTGACAATCAGACAGCTCCCAGGACTATCTTTAACTCATCAGGAGGCAACAGTAGGCTCCTGATGTCCTCTGAGAACCCACTGCTCTCTGTTGTGGAAGGACAGACCAACCTCCTTGATCGCACCATCCTTCCACCATCAGGAGTCCGCATCACACACATTCCCGTATGTAAGGCGAACATCAGTGAAAACAAAAGCGGGAGTGCGACGCAAAACTCCTCCGTCTTAACATCCTCAAACTCCTCCTCCACATCATCCACAACCACCACTACGACGACGACGGTGAAGACAGGACGCGGTGGTGGTGGACGCGGTCGAGGACATGGCAACAAGATTGCGGACGAACTGAAGATTCACAAGTGCACTTATCCGAACTGCGGCAAGATGTATTCCAAGAGCTCACACCTGAAGGCTCATCTTCGACGTCATACAGGAGAGAAGCCATTTATTTGTACATGGGAAGGGTGTAAGTGGAGGTTCTCTCGTTCAGATGAACTAGCACGTCACAAGCGTTCCCATTCGGGCATCAAGCCATATAAATGCACTATTTGTGAGAAGCGTTTTTCTCGTTCCGATCATCTTTCCAAGCACATCAAAGTACATGCAAACGGAGTTCCAAGAGGAATGCGGAACAACCATGCCTTTGTCTCTAATAAGTAACATTCATCTAAAAACTCGATGGTTATTCATATTCATTTTTGTTTTAATTCTACGCATACAACTTGTGCCTTTAGCATGTTTTGCCACATTATAACTGTTGCAAAGACTTGAAAACTAACCATAAAAGAGCATTTTATGTGCGAATAGAGTTGAAGAATTGAAGAAGAAATGGATTTGTGCGTAAATATTTTGGTAAGGTACAGGGAGCTGCAACATCAATCATTCAAACGGCTAGAAGACCGCCTAATTTTCACTTTGAGTATTATTATGATGTGGATATTTAAACACTGCTTACAAACCAACACATTGGGACTCGTTTTATTGATATTTGTATTTTACCGCCTTTAATCGGCCGGCGCAAGATTATGTCTTGACAAGCTGAGCATATCCATAACAATACTGTCCTAATCAGGTTATCACCATACCGTTATATAACCAGTGATCTAAGCAAGTTTACACTACCTCCTTTGATATCGGTACCAGTTGTTTTCAGAGACCATCACCATTTACCTATATCATTCTCAGCAAGGCGCCTTTGATAACAATATTGATCGTATATCTGATCAGTGCGAAGAGAGCTTATCTGTAAATAGAAGCAAGTTGATTTAGTACCACTGATATTGCATCCGTTATCTTCATTGTAAGGAGTCTTGGAATGGAAAGACAATACAGCCAGAGCATATTAAATCACTGCGTTATCCTTTTAGTACACATGGAGACTGGAGAGCTGCATTTCAAATATTTAGCTGCTTTAATACCTCGAGGACTAAATATCTCCTCACCCCTATCTTTCAGAGTGATCACGAACGACAGAGTCTCAGATTTATCATTATACAGACCTCCATCTTTTTTTTTCTTAAAGCTAATTTTGCCTTTTATATGACGAAGCATTATTACCTCAAAACGTAGACGCTTGTCGTTTAAATGGAACATTCGTCATAGAGACAGCTGATCTTTTACGTAACTTTTAGACACTGATTAAATCTGTTTGAGAGGATGCGATCAGATTAATTTTTTTTCAGGTAATTAACAATTCGTCTTGTGATTGCCAGAAGGCCGTTAACTCATATCTTTATACAGTTATCGCCCTTCTCGCTCTCAGGGGCGCAAATTATTGAACATGAATAATACCGCTTTACCCGACTATTTTATAATCGGGTAAATCGGTTTGTGGTGATATCGTTGTACTTATATAGATTATAATTCGTTTCTTTTCTGCACCTTGCTGTACTATAAGAAAGAAAGGAAGAACATTACTTTCGTGTAGTCACGAAAGTAATAATTGATTTTGTTGTTTCAAATGTTAACATGCCTTTCTGCGGAATATATACGCAAATGTTGGCATCCACTAGTAGACACTACTGCTGATTTGTACTATACTTGGAAGGAGAATTCAAGATAACCCTTGTTGAACTATTCGTGTTTATATGAAGTGCCAAAAGCTTACCTTTGCATGTATGTCGTTTTTCTTTGATTTATAATGTTGAACAAAATTCGAGATCACAGCCCAAGTACAGTATTTGCAAGCCTCCAAAACCCGTTTGTCACGATTTCAGAGGTGAGGGCTCAGTAAGTTCAGAAATAGCAAGATACCCCAATCTTGAAACCTGTGACGGATGTGGGTATTTTTTCAGGAAAGTAATATATTGTAATCTAATATCAGAATACAGTGTATTGTAATAGACGGTTATTTGGGAGGTACCTGTACCTAAAGATGACCAAAGTATTATACCCTTGATAATGTCACACTTGCAATATATAAATTTACTTGTCTTTTAAGATAATATCAATTGTCATAAGAAATTGGAATCTCCATATACGCTGTTGAGTATTAACAGTGTATAGATATTTTAACACCATATTCATGTTACAAATTAAACAATTCTCCGAATGGCGTTATTATGCAGTACTTTCTAGTCATAGGTGCTAAAGTAGGTTACAGTAAATCACTAAAGAGATTATGGGAAACAAACGTGTCTTTTTATGTAATGGAGTGCAATGTGAGGTATATTTAGTAAATATGTGATGGCCACTTTCTTATTTAACAGGAATTATTAACATTTTAAGAGATATCTAAATGTGTGACTTTCTGTCTGGTAGTTTTTACCATATATCCAATACCTAATATAACTTGTGAAAGTACCATTTATTCACAATTTGCAGAGGTTAACAAAATATGGTTATTAGAAAATTGGTGTGCAAAATATCCCTGCGGAATTTGGTGGTAGGGTATGCTAGATTTTTATAACAAGAACATGATGACTGTGAGATCGACCTTTAATCATAAATACTGAGGTATAAACATGACCAGAAGTCAGTTTCAGAAAACTAATTACCTCTTGTTCAAATGTTTGAAATGGAATAAGAGGACAAAAGAACCGAAAAATAGGAGCTCGGTCAAACTTGAAATACTCTGCTGGATACTGAAATATATATTTGAATGGAATGATCAGGTTTGCTGCGTAGCAAGCCGTGCGTAATGTGTTTACTAGATTTGGGTCAATATCAGTCTAAATAATACAGATTACACTTTACTGAAAGGTACACTGCACCATCTTCTGTAAGGTTGCAATGTTATCTCTACAAAGTTGTGGGTGTTCAGTTTAAAATGCTAAGGTACGTTGAGAAGGGATATCCAAGTAGGCCCAATACACATTCTTGTTTGGTAGTTTGCAGTGTTAAGAAGTAATACGCGAATTGCTCAAGAGGTATCATGAAAATAATATAAGATATTTTAAAACTGAAAATTTGTGTCAGTTGTAATCTTGGTGAGGGTGTATTTCCCTCGCACCTCATACAGCTTGTTCCCACCGCCGGGTGCACCATATCAGTGATTTTCTTGAAGAGTTGAACAATACAAATTTGACTCGCGAAATTCCAAAGTCCCATCTGTAATTTTGTGGGTATTCTGGTCGTCTACGCTACAAATATTTGTGCTTTTCAGGAGAAGTCCATTGTAAAAGAAGATCAAATAGTGGTATCCCCACGATGAACAAAAGAAGAAATGAAATAATCCTTTTTGGTGTTTCAATTTGCTTTATGGAATTATCTCCTCGTAAAACATTTACTTTAAAAAAAGAATATATAGTGATTTAGTTCTTTGACCCTATTCTTACGCTCTGTTTCATTACTTTTCAAATCCCATGCACACCAATTTTCTTTAAAAACTCGATCCCCACTTTTTTGCTTCAACGTGCATGTACTTATAAATGAACACCTGAAGTTGGGTCCTTCTATAGATCCAAACTTGGAAGCCCATTACATTTTGGCTTGTATAAAGAGTTACGTTTCTCTATAAGATTGTTATTTAAACTCTTGTTCTCAAATTATAATGATGGTAAACGTATCATTCTATCATTTTCATCCTAACTAATTTGATTCAAATCAAGATAATGTTTCCAAACAAGAAGCAATTTTAATTCAATAATATCATGCTATGCTTGACATCATTATGCAACAGTAACGTTGATGCCCGTTTCTGTGGGGGTTTTGTCCATGGTCTACTTAAAGATTTAGTCATAATTACGAATTATTTGTTTAAGCATGTACGGAAAATTGATCTCTATTGTGAACACGGTCACAGTAGCTTCAATACTTGCTCCTATCATCTCAGCTCAGTGCTCGTATGTCTTTTCAGATTCACTTGGCTGGTTTGCATAGATTGCGGTTACATACCTGACAAGGCGTACTCTGACTAATTTTGTGAAAGTCATTTGCGGTGATTCAAGTTGAGTTTGTCATAATGCCATAAAAGGAAATATTGGTGGTGAGGTTTACCTTTGTCATGGCAAGTGAGGCCTTTCAAAATTATGGTAGGCCCACGGTTCGAAGCCCTATCATAAAGACCAACATGTAGGAGTCAAACATTAGCTAACATGCTATGTCTGAATTTGTATTGCTTTGCGAATTTACATGTTAATCCAATGATTACTGAATTCTCTCCTTCCAATATATATAATACAGGAACCACCCGGTTCCAGTAGACAACGGGTTAATTCAATAATGTAGTCACATGACTTGTATGACCAAGCAGTTTTCAAGAACCTGATTTTGTGAAGTCGTCTCAAGATAATCAATGTTATTTGCATTAAAGTGCATTATGTTAGGTATGCGAAATGGGCAGAAAACTATTACATGTATTTTAGATGTACTTCAGATCAAGCGAATCATGAGTCAATATCATGCCAGAAAAAAAATGTAAGCGTTTAATAATCACTTCATGGAAACACAAATACTGAATGGGATTTTGCGCACTCGTGCAAAAGTGATTTCTCAAAGAATTCAATTCATCTCCATAGAACTCTGCACCGCTATAAGCACATCAAAATGACAGACAATATAATAAGTATTAGAAGTCAGACTCCATTCACCCACAATGTTGATAGTCCCTTTTTGTGTAAAAAAAATCTCTCCAGGCACATGTATATAATCAGATGTGTAAAAGGCACGGAAGCCCTTGACGAGTTAGAGAACTGCATGATATTTCAAGTTATGTACATGTAATATTACTGTATACACGGGATATTTATTGTCTACGTTGTTTTGCTTTACAAATTAGCGAAATTGGATACAGTGATGCATATCATTATTATGATTTACTCTTGGCCTATCGAACAAAACTGGGTTCCGGGGTATGCCATTCTCATGTACGGGCTAACGATTCTCGAAAATAACTTTTTGGTACGTTTAGGCGGTATGATTCCTATGAAGATTATAATGTATATTCATAGGAAATGTTTTATTTGGTAAAGTAAGGCATTAGTTAAAGACGATTCTGCATACATCACGTATATTGAATTGTCATAGTGATGATCCTCTGGTTGGTTTGTAGACCAGAGCCACGCGGAAACATCATTATCTGCCAAACCCTGTCACAGCTCGACAATTTTCTGAATTTCCCATCCCTTTGACTCCAAAATTGAAGCTCAAAGTCATCTTTATCCTCCTTAGATCTGTGGTTTGACCTCTTTTAATCTTGCCGAAAACCGATTCCGAATTCCCAGTCTCTTCCTCAGAAAATTTCGATGTCTAAACGAAAAAGAATGCACATGGTTATTGAATCAACTTGTTACGATCAATTTATTGTTGAACCGATATACGTTCGGGAAAGAGAGGCTCCTCTACCATGTCTACGCATTTACTGGACCTAACATTTCGATGCATTTGAATGTTAGCTCACGATGTTGTTTTCCATGTAAGCTTGCCATTATCTCACTCTCTTTTTTTTGCAGTGATTATCAGTGACATCATGAAATTGCACTCTTTATCCCGTTTTTATATAAAGAACAGATCGTCGGAAATAATACGCTTGATTTGTATAAGCTTCAGTGAAACTGACTGATAGTTATGTAAAGTAATAGATAGGAACATAATTCTAAATGGAGTGCATATTATCATGATGATTATGATGATATTTATCAAGCAAATATTTTGTGAATGTAAATTATAGTCTTAGCTTGGTCAAGTCGTATGCTTCATTTTAAAGAAGTACTGCTTTTGTATTTTATGAAGTTTTATTCATCATGTTCGATAACTGTTTAAAGTCTTTTTATACGAATTTGTATATATACACGAGAAAGAGGAAAGAATATAATCCATTATATGCGAAGTATATTACAAATCTTTTATGTTTACAGATATTTTGATAAGAGAAACATGTTTAAAACTAAAGGAAAATCTGTGTCAGATGGATTTCTTTTGCCGTCGGTGTGTGACATTTTGTTGCTATGTTATTGTGAAAGAGAGATTGAGGAGAATGGTCAAAAGTTAAAACTGAGATTAGAATATTGTCCACATTAACTGCTGACAGGAAAGTTTAAGACCACTCGTGGTAATCTTGCCATTCATTAATAAAATTCAAACTAATTCGGTAATTTTATCGGAGTACTTGCAAATCGATAATGTATAAACGCTTTCAAAGTAAATAGAGAACTGCTTCTCTGTTCATTGTCACATTATCAGGAACAATAATATACCTCGTCAAAGATCAGACAGTATATTCGCAGAGCTCTTGGCGTAGCGGGGGGAGAAATAATGTTGCACTAAGATGACACTGTGGATTGTTCTCTAGGAATGCACTTCTCATTCAGTATTATTCATTCTGCTTGACGACTTTTAATACCAAAACCCCATGCCTAGACCTGTACGTGACTCAATGGAGTTCATCCATCATAATTAATTTCCAGACTAAAATTATTTAGCTAGGTCAATGTCGATCACATTTTGGAAAAAAACTTTAAACATCTGAAAAAAGTGAATGAGTAAAAAAGGTCAATATAATGGTAATACGAGGTGGCATGAAGCCCAGAAGAATATGAGAAAACCTGCACTCGTTTTGTTTTCACTACTATTTCCGATCCCCGGTTTTCAGTTCCTATAAAGTCTCTGAGTGGAAGTCACAAAACCACTGGATAAAAAGAGGTTCGAATTAATGAATGAATTTGGTCACCATCAATGCCACATTTTATCTATTCCCACATCCGCATAGTTCAAGCATTACCTGGATAGCGAATTCTAAAGTAATTAAATACTTCTCCATGCAGGAACTCACTCACTGAATAGACCCGTTTTCCTTTTCTCGCCTGATACACATGATAAAAGCCAGTCATGGGCACAGACAAGTTGTTTATTGCGTGTTGATGCTCAATGATAATTTTCTATATAAATTTTGTGCTCTTTTCAATGTACTTGTTATACAGTGCGTATATTAAAAAAGTACACCCAACTTTAATAGGGTATAATTAAAAAGCAATAACCAATGTGACCTTGAAATTTATTTCATGTTGAAGAGTAACCTGTTTTCTGTCTAATGATACCTCATTCATGACTTTTCTGCCACGGATGACTGAGAAAATTTCATTAATACCTTTTCTGTTCGAATGCACACAATCAATTGAAATAACTAAGCAATAATTGTTATCAAACTGAAGTAGCAAATGCATAATTGGTTTTGACCCCCATCTGTTGCTTCAGCCTAAACCTGGTACAAGGGGATTTTGACTATACTTTTTGAAAAGCCTGCTGCTCAGTCATCCGTTGCAGCACAGTTATGAATAAGGTATCATTTGACAGCTCTTTACTATATAAACTAGATTTTAAGCCCATAGAGGTTATGACTTTTTATTTAGAAACTACCAATGTTGGTTATACTTTTATTTTTATACGCACTGTATTGCTTGATGTTCTTCTGTTTGCTCTGAACTCGATAGTTTCCCTTGAGCGGATATACTTCAATCTATTCATCATGTCTTTCCTTTAAAAAAATATTACTTTAACATTTCAGTATCTCTTTTAATTCTCGTTCCAAAATTACTTTTCAAAACTACATATACCCGCTCGCAAAGTCAATTGCAGATTTATGATTTCTTTTCTCTTGAGCTTTGATACTTTGAGATTTCAGATGATAGCTTATGACAACACGACTTGTTCACATGGTTCAAATGTAATCAGACGTATCTCTCATTAGTAACATAATGGTATATCGATGAGACCTTGGACCACATTAAAGAATGAAAGACATTGCTAACTAGATCCTAAACATGTTGAGTCTCTCGGCCCACAGTTCATGTAAGGGTATTGTAGAATTTTGAGAAATGGATCGAGGAAGATTTACTGATGGGGAAAAAATACAATGTAGTAACAACTGAAATAGATTATATCTCATCAACAGGCAAATTAAATGACGTCATAAATCATAAGGCTTATCAATACAACATTTTATATTGCAATCGTCACTTAAAATACTTTAAGACCTTGATATAGTCTTAGAATACTTTAAAATACCTTAAAATGCTTTAATATAGTCTTATAATACTTCAAGACTTTAATATGAAGAAGGAAACTCCAAAAGGATTTTTTTCTTTAAATCAAAATTGATTTCTAGACAATTCATTACATAATGCATAATCCATACATCATAAATCACGTCAGAGTGTAAACAACTTTTTTTAAGAACCGTAGTTTAGACAAGTTAGATAAGATACTTCATTTGTTGTGTATTATCAAAGAGAATGATTAACTTTAGACATATTACAATCTAATAAAAACTGCCAAACATATAACGTCTGCCTCTTGACGAGGAAATCTTTTCAGATGCTCCTAAGAGCTGATTAAGAGCGATTTTGACCCTCATCCTCTCTTAATCAAGATTTTTCATACCAGTCTATAATGCCCTTTAAACTGAAGATAACACAGAGTATGAGCTCTTGACCTGAATTTAACATTGCTATATGATTATCATATTTATTATCATGTACATTAAACTGATCTCGGTGACAATACCAATTAGCATCATGTTAAAGGCAGTGTCATTGTTTCGAAATACTAACCATTTTTTTAAATGGATGCTTAAGCTAACTACAATAACAGACTAACCATTTATTAGCACTCAGGTATAATTTTGGACACATCCCCTGTCCTGTCCCTCTCCCCTTCAAAGAATTTTGGATTCGCCCTTGTAAAGGCATTCAGAAAACAAACCAAAATGCAAGCGACTGATGGTCTTTAAAAAATTTTAAATTGTAGTTTATGCTGAGTTATCAAGTTGAGAAATCAATGATGAGCTCTTTGTTGATTCAATTGATAAGGTTCCAAAGGATGATATATAAAGGCATTTTTGTGTCGAACTTCTGTTACATATTGTAAACTGATGTGAATGAGGATTCCGTCCTAATGCCTATCCAGCAATAACAAGACAATGTGTGTTATAGGTGTGGCTTATTGTAATCTGACGCATCTATTAAAACACTCTTTTGTTGTCATGATTATTCATAGTTCAAATGTATACATAAAGATTAGCCATATGCAGTTCTTTGTTTACTTAAATATTTTCCTCTCTCATTCATCTTTTCAAATGTTAAGTACAAGGAGACTTCTAAAATAACTTTCAATTGAAATAATGAGTAGCGTGATTGATCAGCAAGTTTGGATTTTGAAATATATTTCAATTCCTATGTATAAGTGGTGTTTACTTGAAACTATTTCTTAGGCACAGTACTAAATGTTGACATTGCTTTGTCTAACACGAGGTAAAATCAATAACAATTTGGAATATATTTTAGTGAAACATAAGCCAAAAGCTATAAATTGGCAAATTTGTAAACCCTGAAGGCGACATTCATCACACTTGATTGGAATGTGTCTGTAAATATCTAACCATCAACAAACAACTTTATGCGTTCATACCACAGATTTATTGTTCTTTTTGTTGAATTTTTCACAATGAAAATGCATTATGTGACGATCTTGTCTTCTGATATATCGTTTTTGTAGGAAAAGCACGTATATTGAACAATTCACATCATCATTATGGGTAATCTGGTAGTATGTACCCAGTCAAATCATTGAGATCTAAAACGTGGACTTCGTACCAGTGTCAAGTTCTTTATGTCACTGTGGATGTTATTGTTGTTGTTGCCTTTTTGTTGCTGTTTTATTACGTATTCTAGAATTCCAGAGTGTTCCCCCCCCAAAAAAAAAAAAAAAAAAAAAAAAAAATTAACACCACAAAATAACAAAACATTTATTTCCGGAATCACTTTGCTTTTGATTTAATTGATTCATTTTGCACAAACTATCAAACTCGCATATCTCGGAGGTGAACCATATTTGTTCATGTTGTTTGAGGAAAGATTTTTTGAACACTTTCACCTCCATCTACCAATGGTATACCGAAGGGGGACTAGGTAGTTCCTATCATATTCATATATGTATATATATATATATACGAAAGTTGAAATATTGAGTACTTCCAAAGAGTGCTCTATGCCTTACAGCAGAGCATATTAATCCATGGTGTACCTGCTCAATCCGACCTTAGGTTATCCCTGAGGAGTGTCTTGAGAGAGGCACGAAACCTAAGGTCGGATTGAACAGGTACACCATGGATATATATATATATATATATATATATATATATATATATATATATATATATATATATATGTATATAATTAAATATCTACCTTGTTTCTTTTTTTTTCATTCAATATAATGCAGAGAGTAGGGAAGACAGAGAGAGAGAGAGAGAGGGGGTGACAAATAATATGAAAGGAGAGTGGTGGAGTGATACTCATTAATACCCCCACAATAGACCTAGTAAGACCAAATGCCCCCCCCCCTCCAATAAAGCCATATGCTACGCCACTGCCCTCTTCCCCTTCTTTACGAGCATGATAAAATGAATTATCACTTGAGCTCTCATAAAATCATATAGATTTATAATTATAACAAACTCATCATAATGTCAATGCCTCTCAAAGTTTGAAGAACGTACGTGATTTATGAACGAAGTGATTTAAACAGAATGGTTTACAGCTTCGATATCATCTTGAGCATTTTATCATGTTTAAGTTGCTCTTCGGATGTAAGGTGAATGTATGCAACTGTTGGAATTTTCAACTTACAACACATATCACTCAATCAAAACAAACAAAAAACGGCAAACATGAACGACATGTCGAACGCAATCGATCGTTTTCATGCAATTATGAAAACCGCACTGCAATTCTGTTTGCTAAAATACGTAATGTTCTCATACCCCCCCCCCAAAAAAAAAGAAGCATTGTTCAACCAGACATGAAAAATTATTTCGTGTCAACCTAAACAATATTGTGCGAAATAGCTGTAACAGCTCTTCATTGTGTGTCCAATTCATCAATCTATATGTGGGATTACAAATGTTTGAAAAAAGTTGAGTTAAAGGTCACGTTTCACATAGCTAACCATGCACTTATAGCGCAATAACTTGCTCATGTATACCCATGGTATCAAAAGGCATATCACGGCCAACACCAAAACAAGACGTGGAATGCGATTATGCTTTGGACTGCTTACGAAATATTTTTCATGCAATGTTGGGAGAATTCTAAAATTAAAGTCTCTTTTGACAGAAAACAGTACTTTAAGCTTGGATACAAAACGAGTTAAAAGGTTTCTCTTTTTAACGTCAATCATGTGTGAAAATTACAATATCGCAATACATATCAAGGGTGTTTGGAGAAAGAAAGAACAAAATGAAGAAAGAGTTATAGAAAGACTGATGATAGCAAAGATAAATAAACTGAAAAGTACTGTAAGATTTAACTTGATCTTCTCTAATAGAAAATCGTGATGAGTGATTATAAAAACAAAATCTTTTTCTGAAACAGAACTATTCAGCTTGCTTTTCATGAAAACATGCGAAAATAATTATGAATAATTTTCCATCGCTAACAAACTTCTTAAGATCTATCACACCCCCTTCCTTGTCTGACCCAACACCTAATCCCTAGTCACCAATATATCAATGTGGATATATACACGAAGTTCCTTTCGTAGAAAATTCTATGAAGAAATAGTCATCTAGAAAGAAAATAAAACGTTATCCGATATACTTTTACTTTTTCATTGAAACACAGAAATAAACTGTTGAGCATACATCATTAGCGGTTAGGAGTTTGTTGAGGTTTATTATTTCTTTATTTATATTTTCCTTACTTTACATCCTTGTAACAGGAATTGAAGTGTTTGGATGTGGAAGTAGAACTTAATAAAATTCAAACATTTGGTCTGTTACCATTATGCTTGTCTAGTTAGCCATGCATATAGTTCATAGTATTGTCTACCCATGTTTAATGTTATCTATCTATCATTCTGTCTACCTATCTATAAAATCTAGTTCTCTATATCTATCTGCCTATGTACCAAGATCATTTTATATAATTCATCTGTATATCTCATGTTGTATAAAATTATATATTCATGAATGTTCCAATCTTTCAATTTTTCCAACTTTTGCTTATTTTGCCCCGAAATCGAGAACGCGTACAATACTGATCTTAAATTCATATTTCCAGTCGACACAAAACTATAAGACGACTTTTGGCACAAGACCTACTTTTCCTCTGAATATGGTAAACACTTGGGAGAAAACGGAATGGAAAGCATGCTTAAAGCCAGGTTACTATTGTTTTGTGATTTTGACGAACTCATAAAGTTGAAGAAAAAAAATGGGGTATTCTGTACCGAAAAAAAGAAGGAGAAATATTAAACTAGGCCTGCATGTAACATTGCACCGAATAAGAAGTAACACGAAAATTATTCGTATCCTCATGATTAAACATTCATTTGAAAAGAAAACGCGAATGTGTCAAGACTTGTAGTTCAGTCATCACCACCATAACAGAATGTTTTACAATCGCGTTTCTTTGATTTACCGGGGAGCAAATTTGACGAGTCTCCCTCTGAGCTTCTTTTTAGCACCAGGAACAAAGCTCAAGTAGAGTTAACAACATATCTTGGTCAAGATAAGGATTGCTGTCTTATCAATATTTAAACTTCTCACTGTCTATTTGAACAGACGAATCATCATCTCCAGAGATCATATAAAGATATATCAGGACAAAAATATGACTGGTTGAGGTTTGAGTTCGGACGCTATAATGCTCGGTTAGCTTGCCTAGTACCTCATTGGTATGCCATAACTGTGTTTGATTTCAGGTCGTATTTCATTTTAGAGCGCTGGAAATTTCACACTCAAAACCCAATTCGATTTATAATCCAAAATATTCAAGAGAGATCTGCGGTGTCGGTGCAGGTAGCCTAAATCATCTATCAGGCCTATTTTAAAGAAGATATCGTTGAATTTTTCTAGATCATGATAGCACATTAAATATAAGAATGATTATGAAACTGAACGAGGATCGATCCCCATGAATTATTTCATTCAAAACTTGTTTTACTGTTTCGTTTGCTTCGTTTCGGGTTTTGTTTATAATAGATTCAAAACAACTTTCTATCATAGTTTGTTTTCCATTCCAGAGAACTAATCTCCACACGTATGAATGTCTAAGGACAATTGGACCTTCGTTTCTCTCTCTCTCTCTCTCTCTCTCTCTCTCTCTCTTACTCACAGAGTCTATTCAAGTCAAATCTTTCTCAAGATCTAGATCATCAGGTGCTCCAAAATCGAGGTAAAGATATTCCTCCAGAGAATTATGGAGAGCTTGACTTTTGACATGATTCGAGTTCACCGCTTTGGATCAAGTCAAGATCTTTCTACACGGTCGAATTTATACTGACAGCCTATATTTTGAAAGAATGCAACAGCCTTTGCGTAATAAAGAAGAAAAATCAATTCTGTATGTTGCCTTGAATCTCTCTGTATACTTTTCCATTTTATTCGAGTTTCATTATCCTTTGATTTCAAACATACATAACCATGATAACACTTCAAACAATTTCGAAGCACAATTTAGACAACTTAGCATTATTCTTGGGCTCACTTTCAACGTTTTGTGATATTTGTGATAATTTTCTATCGATGGTCATGACTGTAACATGGAAATAGCTGATGGTGAAGAACAGAAAAGGAAAAGACGAAGATGAAACTAATCTTGATCGAATGGGTCCTATCAGAATGCAATTTGCAAGTTGTTGTCTGTTTAACGACTTGTATTTGGTGTCAACCTTGCACTACCATAAAGACAGTCAGACCAGCTACCATAAAGACAGGGAGCTAGCTGTCATTGAAGTGCTGCTGTTCATATTGCGATATACACCACAGAGCTCACAATCAAGGGTGTTGCCTGGGGGGGGGGGGGAGGGGTGGTGTCGTTCCAATTTTCTGCCAGATAAGTTCGTATATTTCTTTGGTTCGAAAAAAACCGAATGCCCCCGTTTCAGTTATGTCTTATCGGGAAATGATAGAAATTATTACTCTTTTACTTGTTGAAAATTGTTTTAAACGTATTATTTTGAATAACCTTACAACCAGTTTTAACATAATTATCGGCAAGTATGAAATCTGCATTTGTTTGTCTTGTTGCAAACAGCCTGTCAGCATATTCGGATCCGACACCCTGCCCTCCCACCCCCCCCCCTCCATTTAAAAAGGGGTAACCTCGCTAATATATATAATAGTGGCCACTTATATAGCGCTCATATCCGTCACGCAGTGACGCTCATGGCGCTTAGACATTATTATTACCCTGGTTATAGCCGAGCTGCCAAAGTAACTAGCGCTCAAGCATATCAGGTACCCATTTACACCTGGGTGGAGAGTGGCAATGTAGATTATTGTCTTGCCAAAGGACGTTAGTGCTGTGGTGGGATTCGAACCCCGTACCTTGTGATCTGCAGTCCGGTGACTTATCCACTACACCACAACACCTCTACCTAGTCATAAGGACCGCTGTTAATAAGGACCACTTATTCATAAGGACCGCTATCCATAACGCGTGACTAAATTAATAGCGGTTTTGTATGAATAGCGGTCTTTCTAAATAGCGAGCAAACCATAGACAAATTACCTCGCTATTCATAAGGACTGCTATTCATAACGCGTGTTAAATGAATAGCGGTCCTATAATGAATAGCCAGGCCTAGAATCATCTCACCTCACAGAATTATTCTTCTTTCTAGCCGCGTTTAAAATTTAATTTTATCCTCTCATAATATAGCAACCATTATCGTGTGATTGTGACATCATATTTCTCTTCTTGAAGTACTTAGGCCTACAAATAGCCACATACCAAGATCACCCTTTTTGGTGTGTGTGTGTGTGTGTGTGTGTGTGTGTAAAAACAGGTTAATTTAAAGACCGTATAATGAGAAGCCAAAAAAGGGATGGAGAAAACAGACCTTTACCCACAAATGACGCAGTTTTGATTAGTTTTTCTTTTGGGAACCGCGTATTTACTTTATTTTATTTTTCAAATCTAAAATTAGAGACCAGGGTCAGTGGGAAGAGTTGAGTCTGGTACGATTTCATGTTTTCTGAGAAGTCCTGGGCCGAAGAAGGACGAGGTCTATCTCGCAGGCGAAATCGCATCACTCCATGACGTCACTAGCCTAATACAGCTCTGTTGACATGGTTGAAATTCGGAGCACACACGTCACAATTGGTAAAATACAACTTGTATTTTGGCTTTGGAAGCTGACGGCTTTTTTGGGGGTCCAATTTTGGTCCAATATTTCGCCCATTTTCTGAGTAGCTGTCAGGGAAGTTTTATTATGTCAATGAAATTTATCTTCCTCATTATTTCCTTCCCTCCTTTTTTCCCTTTCAGGGTTGCCTGATTCTCCTTTTCTGAGAGATTCGTAATTTGGAGGGGGTAAAATCGTTGTCAGGGATTCGTCGAATTTGTCTATGTAGTGCAACTAATATATTCTCATTAGTATTCTACTCTTTACACATCCTCTTTTCTTAACTTTAGCCCTAAAAAGGCCTGGTAGAATTCACCCCCTGGATCTCAGCCACCCATCATGAATTCCTGAACAGCCTGAGAAATTTACCTTCTTTTTTTGGGGGGGGGGGGGGGGGGGTTCATAGAAAATGTCTAAAGCTTCGCATGAATGGGCGCCTTCATATTCAATATAAATCTTTGCAACTTAACAGTGTAATATTCCACCCCCTTTTCATGTTTCATATTATTTCTTAGCTTACTATAATTGAGAAACTGAATTTTACAGGCAAACAGGAGGCTTCAAACGAGTGGAGGGGGCCTATGCCAACTTTACCGTATGAGGGATACGCCACTGACATTAGCACTCTTGCGCTTCATTGTTTTCAAAATGATATGATAAACAAACGTAATTTATGTTTTCATAAAAACATATGTATATGTGTTATTTAAGCGCTGTAAGGTTAACTAGATTACTCGGCAGTATGATATCCCATAAATAACGTGAACAAATATTATCCGTCGTGTTGTACTCAAATTTCGTTCTATTTTTTAGAACTATCACTAGTTTTCATCGTCTTACACTGCTCAATGTTGGTGTATAGAACAGCACGAGAAAGAAGCGAAATAGAAAGGGGAAAAGAAAAGAAGAGAAAAGATGGCATCTTGCTCTGAGCATTTCGATTAGTTAATGGCAATGAATGCTCAGGTGGTGATTGAGACTAAAAGCTCGGGATCTTCAACCAAATTCAAATAAGAGTTCAAGTTAAAAAGAGCCCGGGGAAATATGAGCTTAAAGGGGGAAAATAATCAATGGAATATTCAGAAAAAATGTTTGCGGTACAACCATGTGAGTTGGAATAACTCCACGTTCCAATGGAATATTCTTCGTTCCAATTACCAACTATTAAACGCTGAAGCCATAACTTTCTATCATTCCATCAATAAAACGGGTGACCGGTAAACGATAACAATATCCAGTGATGCTATTAATTAATAACAATATTGTATCATCAGGAAATTGAAGGGAAAAGAAGAAGTAGAAAGAAATGCCTTCTCAATTTTCTGTGTCTTGACTGTAATTTCCAAAGGACGACTCTAATAATTGACGGCATTCAATCAAGGTAAAATTTAATATTGTTGGACTATGTGACGAGAATTCCATTAAAAGAGAAAAAATGAAAAAAATGTATAATAATGGAGTTCGGTATTTTTTCTTTCATTAAATATTCTTGTTTTTCTATGATAATACAAATATTAAGTATAATAGTAATAACTATTATGCTATAAATGATGTTTCTTTTAATTTATCACTATCATTATTATTATCACCATCACCACCATCATCATCATCATCATCATTATTATCATTACAACATTATTTCCTATGTTAGGGGGAATCCTAACAATGTGGTTTATTCCGTCACAATAGAAATTTGACGCTACGGGGAAAGAAACCGTGGGGAATGCTAACAATAGGTTGAGATAAAAGGATTCCCCCTAACGCAGGAAAAAGAGTTATTATTATTATTATTATAAGTATTATTATTATTGATTTGTCCATAACCTAATGGACTCTATCCAGTCTTTAGTATCGTATTAAACAGCTCATCTTCTTATCATTAATTTCTCTTTCTAATACTGTACAAGACTTTTCGCAGGATATGCGCTGTTTCAAGCAGGCCTGTCTTACTTCTCTTTCTTCTTCTTCTTCTTCTTCTTCTTCTTCTTCTTCTTCTTCTTCTTCTTCTTCTTCTTCTTCTTCTTTTTCTTCTTTTTCTTCTTCTTCTTCCTCTTCTTCTACTAGCATGGCAAAGGCATATAGCGATTACGCAGGAAGATGCTGATCCAGACTCAAGTTATCCTGAGAAAATATCATGCAACATTTAACCCTCGACTTGATCCCATTATTCAGAGTCTTTCGGTTTTAGCATGTGATGTGCTTTTCAAAATGCAAAGTGGCGTAGCTACGAGGAGACGGGCCCTTGTGTATATGCCCCCTTGTATGGCGTAAAGAAAAGAGAAGGGATGAAAGGATAAAAAGAGAGAAAATGAAAATTATAAGGAAAGAAAGATGGAAAGGAACGTGAAAGGGAAACAAATGGATATTATCTTAAACATATACACTTAATCGATGGCCTTGCAATTTCTTATTTCATACACCTAGTAAGATTGGTCCCCCCCCCCCCCCCATCAACTAGTGCCTCCATTAATGCCTGCATGGACCCACTACGCCACTGACAACCCACATAAATTTACGATCACCATGCACCAAAGTAGTGCCCAATTTATTTCGACGGATCATCTTTTTAACTCTTTCCGAATCTACTTTTTAATGTGATATCGGCTGCTAGATTTATTTCCCCCATTCGTTTCTGGTGAAAAAAAAGAGAAAAGGAAATCTCGGTACCTGTTACGACCAGATTTACATTCTTGGCTCGTAAGCAGTCCCTGATATTAAACGCATTATATCACCTTGTCAATATTTAAACAGAAGTCCATCTAAACTCTGAGGTTGTTTGATTAGATCTCGCTGGGTATATATAGACCTGATGGTCCCTAGGAATTATTGGGGGTTCTTATCGTATTTCATTTATCTACCAGGGTTCATATAGTTCAGGAGAACTTTAAGAGTTTAATAAATGAATCATTAGGATCGGTGATTTTTCTTCCAGGGTCAGACAAGAAACATTAAAGATTTAAAAGGTCACTAACATGTCGAAGATTTAGAATTATATAATACACCATTATCAAATTATGGAATTGAAATAAAATATGTCAGAATGTTCTAAATTCATAATAATTCTTATTGCATGAATATAGAATATGTGTACTGTACATATCTGATCTTAACAGTTTAATTTGGTACATAGGGACCGATTTGTTTAATTTGTGACTTAATGTTAACATTTCTTTAGACAAGAAGCGAGGAGGAAGAGAAAGGTTTTATACGTTTTATATAATTATAAGTATACGTCATCAGTATGCCTTCCAAAGTAAAATATATAACAAGATGAGCCCGATATCATAGCTGGAGAAATCATTATCCAGGCTCAATAATTTGTCGAAGAGTCGGACTTGAAAGTGTATATGAATGTATTGCAGAAATTGCTATTTGTGGAGTAAAATATTGTCACACTTTTAAGCGTTGAAATAAAATGTACGTCGGTATAACATCTGCATAACCAATGCTGACGCTTTTAACCTGAAGAAATAGAAAGAGAAGAACGTATAACATGGTAAAATAGAACAAAATTTTGGAAAGAGCTTGGATAATTCTACATCTATGTTTTTCTTTGTCACTCTATAATCGAATGCTCGTTCACATGTCATCACAAAACAAAAATCATGTGAAACAATAGACTTAATCATCTTTCTCTTTGAAACGCATGTAGGCTAATATAGGTAAAAGAGGGAAGGATCGTCTAGGCGTATACGACTGCAGGAGCTTCAGCCCCACCCGAGAATTTTGTGAAATTACCGCGGTATTCATGTTATTCATTCAATTTTTTCCCCTTTCTTTTTTTATTTCTCATGTGTCCAAAACACAAAATATTTACAATATAACATAATAGAAGTGTACAACAACTGAAATAAGTTGGCAATAAATATGAAGTACATGTACGAAACCTGACATGATTATACAAGAAATAGGAAGAAAACATGAGAAATGAGGAACTAAAAGAAGCAGAGCTTGTAAAACATAGTCCCTCGATGATTAAGTACATTTTGAAAGTTATAAAATCAGAATGAATTTGTACATCCAAAATATGGAGTATTGCACATTTCCTTGAAAAAAATATATAGAAATAAAAATATCAAATAGAGGGAAAAAACCCAAGGCTACTAAAAAGGGGGGGGGGGATTCATGTATATGTATCCCCATTGTGTCTATATTGTTCATGTATATTTCAATATTATTTCTTTATCTCAATTTCTTGTATTCTGTATTGTTGTACTCTCCATGTACTTTTACAGGGCATATGGAAATGGTGCTTTATAAATACTCATTATTGTTATTGTTGTTGTTGTTATTATTATTTATTTATTAGCGCATTTACGCTTTCTGGAAGCCGCCTACATTCAATCGCACGAACCCCTTCTGTGCAGACAAAAGGAGTTCGTCCAAGCTTTGCGATTGTTCTGAAATTACAACGTCTGGGTTGCGTCCGGGTTCATCGAGTATAATATAGTTGATTTCAAGTAATTTGTTATACCTGCGTGATAACCTGATGAGTGCTGGTCGAAAAGCTTCGTTATCATGTCTCTTTTTCGTGCCATATTATTATTATTATTCGAGCAACCGCCAATTCATATAGCTGCAACCACGTAACTATTTAGGCAGGAAGGTGTACTTCTTTATTTTGTGTAACTTATCTTGCGTAATTTGATGAAAAAATACATTGTCACTGTAATAATAATAATGCTTTTCCTATTCGCTCGCCTGTAAAATTTAGAAACTTTATCGCCCCCCACGAAAGTGGGCCAATGTAGAGAGAGAGGGGGACCTAGGGAATTGACGATCATACTTCTATATTCAAAATTTTCACCACAGTGAAGTTTCATTTCAACTAAAAGTGTTTAAAACTGTGCAATGTATGCCTTGATCCATTTTTGTTCTTGAAATCTGAAGTTGATCTTCAAACCAAGTCGGATAAGAAATCCCATTATTTTGACCTATAGCACTGACATGATCATCTGAGTATCAAAGAATTGGAAGGTATATGATGGATGAGCCCTTATGATGGGATTGTCAACACAAAGCTTGGTCAAATACTCAAGTCTTTTACAGCCAGACGGGTGGCGAGAGGAGAAATGATATTTCGTTCTATATATATATATATATATATATATAGTAATGTTTATATTTACGTGATTTGTGTTTTTTCTTTAAGATCAATATGTGCGTTCTAATGCAGAGTATTCAATCCGCCACGTCTTCTTCTTTGACAAGAGACAGAGGGAGAGAACGAGGGGTAGATATATAGAAAGATAGGCAGAATGGAGAGAGGAAGACGGGTATATGGAAAATCGAAGACATCAGACGCGACATGCATAACACGTGCGACAGCGTATATCCGGACAGCTACCCCATGCAGACAACTACACCCGGACAACTATCCCCGAGGACAATTACCCCCAGGACAACTACTCCCAGGGCAGTTGTTGTCCCCCCGCGGACAACTACTCCCAGAAGAATTACCCCACAGGACAACTACCCCCCCCCCCCCCCGAAAGAAAAAAATGATAGAAAAATTAATAAAAACAAAGAATAACATATAAAGAAAAACAAAAGACGAAAAAAGAGCAGATGAAAAAGAAAATTAAAAACGAAGGATAAATTGTCATCGGGGGTAGTTGTCCGGGGATAATGATCCAGAGGGTAATTGTCCTGGTAGTTGTCCCGAAAGGTGCGATAGTACGGAAGCTTTATAAATCCAAGAAATAAATCAAGACGAAATAGAAATGGAAAATAGATTTTGTAAATTGTTAGAAGGAATGGATTGCATCGGTCGATATAGTGAAGGTGTGAGAAAATAATACAGAGATAGTATAGGCAGAGAGAGGAAGAGAGAGAGAGAGAGAGAGAGAGAGAGAGAGAATGCCTCTAGATTTGTTTTAAAGGTAGAGATGAAAGGGATGATAGTGAAAAGTTGGTTGAACAATATACATGTAGTAGAATTTTCAAAGAAAATGTAACACCAACACCTGGAAGACGGAAATTTTGATTATTAAACATGTAAACTTGTTAAAATAATGTCAATTGTTGAATTCACAAGACCCCTATGTGCGATGAGTTCTTATTACGTTGTAAGTGACGCAAACTTCTTGCATTTGTGTCATTTTTCTCGTGATTTTTCTGCTTTGATAAGATACCAGTTTTGTTTACTGGGTAATTTGTGAGCCTACTTCTTGATTTCATTTTCGGAAGGTGATTTAATTATACATGTACGGTAATAGAACACTTCCATACAATCGAAAATTTCCAGGGAACAAGAATCGCAGAATGTTCGTGAGGGTATATTACGCGGGGTTATTTACGTCATAAGTTATTCGGTAAACAGGAACTTGACATGCTCATGAGGTCGGGTAATCTCTGTGGACAAATCAGGGTAATGAAAGCTTTGTGTTTCTTAGAAAATTATGTATCTTCGTCTAAAGGCAAACAAAAATAGAAATCGCATGGAATTGATGACAATGTCATAGAAAGCGATTAGCATTTTGGTATGGAATTGATCTTCCTCTCCTTACCTTCTATTTTAAAAACATCTTAAAAACATTTTATTCAAAAGAAGGAGAAAATATAAAGAAGGGAACTAGTTACTTCAACTTTGTCCAATAAACTAGATGAACTTTATTCAGATATACCGTACATTTAGTATTCTACAGTTCTCACATTTTGATATCTAGACAAATACCATTGTAAGTTATTTGAACATTGTGAAAAGGGAAATGACATTCATTTAGTGCATCTGTTCAAATAAAGCTAAACGGGCTCGATAATGCATGCTCTAGATAATATGTTGATATGATTATTGTGTCAGTCTATTTGAATAATGCCCTGAAACTTAGAAAATTGCATAGTTATAACTGTTATTTGAATAGTTCACTCGATGGCGTTTGGTGAATTGAATATCATCCAACCATGAAAGTGCACTGAAACATGACAATAGATTTATCATCGAACGAACTCTGCAACCCGTATTGATGAAACATCGTCTCTGTTATCATGTTTATAAAATGCATGTGATTCTTCCTTATTTCGTTTTTATTTTCCTTGATTGACTTCTTAAGACCAAGTTCCAACTAAAATTCCATCTATAAATTCACTGTTTGAAATATAAACTATAATTATCAGAACTACTATGAGGAAAACAACTGCGAAGTACGCTACTTCTATACTACTTATAATATACTACTACTCCTGCTCCTCCTCCTCCTACTACTACTACTACTACTACTACAAATACTAGACTGTTAAAAAATATGTGGGTATTTTTACAGGAAATTTCCTGGCAGTCGAAACGCCAGGAGTGCACGTTATTTTACAGCCTCATGTAAAACTACAGTCTGTAAAAAATATTTCCGTTTTTTTTACAGGAAAGAGACTGTAAATTTAAAATAATTTGTAGTCAGTCTCAAGGAAAGCCAGAAAGTCTGTAGTTTTACAGTTATTAGTGTATAGCCATGCTTTATGTTATCCTATTCTCTACCTTAATCTATCATATCCTAAACATATCCTATCTAGTTAATTCAATTTAATGCAATCTTTCTTTATAGTTTTTTATTCCTTTTGTGACAGTTACTAAATCGGGCAGCCCCAAACCATACGCTTACTAAAAATTCATGAATATTCATATAAGTGTTTTCCCATATATTTGGTAATTTAACAGGGTAACTTGTTAAAATATGAGAAAATGTTTTTTAACGGTGTTTTTTATCGGGCGATTGAAAATAAATGCTGATTTCCGGTAAACCAACAAACTTGCTGTTGTTTTACAGAAAAAAGCCTGTAAAGTTGAAATGACGGCAATAACTTGTAATTTCAAGGGCCAGGAAACCTGTAGTTTTACAGTTATTTTGTACAGTGTACTCACCGTGAACTCTGATGTAGTGTATTAGAAAATCTATCCGAACAAACTTATTTTACAAAGTCCTCTCCATCTCCTTCACTCACATTCTATACTACCTGACATATTTCAAGAGCTCTTATTCTAACCCCATGCATCTTGTCGGGATATGTTGAGTAGAGCTGTGGTAGAATACAGAGTAAAGAAACATAGAAGATCTATGCAAACGAAAGGACAATGAAAAGGGAGAGAAAGGAAAGAATTTTCCTTGAGGAGGCGACATGGAATCAAGTGTCTATTTACCTATATATTTGTTTACCAGGTACTACTATTTTCATGTATTTTTCTTTCATGATTGCAGACCATATTCGCATGCATGGTTCGTCATGTGCAGGGTCGCGTAGTGGATATATTTTGATCGCTGCAAAAAAGTCACGACATAATTCTTAGTCGCATTGTAAAGTATACACAACTCGGTAAAATCGACTATGGCCCGTATTCTGAACTCCAGCTTAACTTAAACCATGGTTTAAATCTGGGTAGCCCAAAATGTCAAAACTTTGTTTACACTGTAAGTTCCTTATGTTTACTGGATTCTGGTCTCAAGTTTTAATGGTCAAGTTTGAGTATCCAAAATGCTGATAAATTGAATATCTACTGTTAGAGGTTTGTGTCACATTTGGCTGCCCATAGTTTAAACCACACATTTAGACCATGGTTTAAGTTAAAGCGGAGTTCAGAATACGGGCCTATGAATTTAAATTAGTAATGTGTTACACACTTGATTCCTACTCATTGCTTTTAAATTTGAAGTTGAATGACTGCGAATAATAATTAAACGAAAACACAAAGAAGTACTGCTATTGATTTTGCCGATGGCGGGTATAAGGGGAGGGGGCGCAGGCAGCACTATACTGCCAACTTCACAGTGACTGTTAACATAATAACGAAACATAATATGTACACCTTAAAAAAAAGACAGTGATCGATTAGCCAATCAAAATGATTGTTCAATAAATCGGAATAACATTTGCATAGTGCTTTGGATAAGAACTTAGACGGAAAATGCGTGCTTTCAAGCAGTGTCAACATCACCAGAAAAAAAGTACATGTTTTAGGAAAAAATCCAGACTTTATAGCATTTGTAACAGGGGCTTCGATCATGTGATAAATGTGGCGTTGAGCGGGTCAAGCCAGTAAAAGGGCACCAGTGTCATGGGGTCATGGAGGGGGGGGGGGGGTGCAGCTTGATCTTACTAGTTGGATGACATGTGAGAGAGCAAGTCCGTCGAGTCAGGGAAGTTTTGAGAAGGGCTTGTATAATCTTATTTTCACATTGCTTTCCCATTTCCCTTTCTTTTTCTTTCTCTCTTTTTTTTTTCGTCATTCGTTTTTCGGCAAGTGCTCCCGTATCTACGCCACTAAATGTGAAAGAAATCGTCATAAGGGTTATTAATAGCAACCAATTATGCTCTATATACTAACTTTTAAAAAAAAGTATAAGCAAGTATAAATTTGGATGGATATTTTGCAATGCGTACTAAAATTTCCTTATAGGTATCATATCGTTAGCATAATTTATTTCTCAGCAGTAACCTGAGCGTATACATTATATCGTGCATATTGTGAGCATTGCATGCGAAAGATCATGGAATGCAAATTAAAATGTCCACCAGTTGCTTTATTCATGGGATATGAGTGTATGAAAGGAAAGAACGCCGACCAGTAAGATCCAAAGAGATATGAATGTTTGTTGGAGGAAGGAAAGATAAGAATCCAACCAACTGAGGAGATGGGAAATGAGAAACGGAAGATAACTATGCTGGTCTTCTTCCTGGGTTTAGAAAGAGTATGAAGAAAGAGAGAGAGAGAGAGAGAGAAAGACCTATAGAGACAGAGAGACAGAGAGAGACAGATAGAAAGAGAAACAGAAAGATAGAGAGAGAGGGGAGGGGGGATACAGCAAGACAGAAAAAGACTAACAGGGTGAGAGAGATAGACAGACAGACAGACAGAAACAGAGAGAGAGAGGGGGGAGAAAGATAGAGAGAATGGGAGGGGGCACAGAGAAAGAGATGTGAGACACAGGAAATGGCAAGTGCCTTTAAGAGAGACGTTATGAAAAGGAAATTAAATGTATAAAAGAGAGAGAGAGGGGGGGGGGGGGAGTAAACTGGTTATAAATTCAGATATTATACTGCAAGATTGGAAATCCAGAGTCATTTTGTTGTTGTTTTTGTGATATATATTTTGTTGTGGTTGTTGTTATATCTAGGGAGCTACGCTTCACTACTAAACTTTTCTGTAGTTACCTTTTTTCTTTAATCGCTTAAAATTATGTACAGGGGAGTTAATTATGGGTTTGTGGGGGGGGGGGAGTTATTGGTAGGGCAAACATATCGTTTTGCCCCCCCCCCCCCCCCATAAATCCGGAGGTGTAAAATGCAATAGGGAAATATGATGCATAACTCGGGAAATGAAACATCCCCAACAATGAAATACACAAGGTATTACACGTTCAGACTCCAATTTCGCAAATTCTCTAATTTTCCCTGCTTCATGTAACAGTGGTGAAGTTGGTAATTAAGACACGTTAAAAAAATCATGAAGGGTACTATTAGGCTGTCTGGCCCACCCCCCCCCCCCCCAGGTAACAAACCGTCTAAAAAACGGATCGACGCCCCTGCATATGTACATAGTTTTATACTGAGTTTGCATGTTTTTGCCATTGTTGATTTTTATGATTGAGAAAAAGAATACATTGAAGTGAAGGTTTCCCTGCCATCTCCCTTCTGATATGGAAGTAGGCCTATCTGTAAGATTTTATTAACCTCTATCTCGAGTTTTTAACAAATGCCAGTAGCGACCAAGGCCGAACTTGCGCCCTCAACTTGTGCAAAAGTTAAATCAAAAGTTTGGGAGTCATTTTGTCGACATATTCCTGTTGTGACTTGATTCTGATTTGTGCGGCTGTTGACTTAGATTCGACAAAAGCCAAGAGAACCTTTCATAATCATGATAATATAGAATCGGATATTTCATATTTGCTCTCCTTTTATCGATCTGTCCCAAGCAAACAACTGCATTGAGCAATATTCGTCGTAAACTAAGTATATTTGTTTCCCATCGATTACAATGTAGGACACTCTGTGCACCTTGCCCTTCAAATGTTGTGATATGGAAGGAAAATTATGTGGTTCTTTAGAGAATAAGTTGGCTAATGATATATCAGAACGATAATGATATTTAGGCAAAAACTTGAATGTACTATCAAATTAGAAATGTGCGTAAGGTTCAAATTTGTAAATAAAAAAGGGAAAAAAGGACCCTCCCCCCTTCATGATGCAAATACATTTTGTAGCAACCTACATTTACGAGGCTTCCAGATGACTGTGCCCTATAAAAGATATACTTTAAAAAGTTAGACTTGAAAAGTGTTTATGATTATTTAATAGGGTCATTAAAATGACAACGCTTTTCTAAGCAGTAGGTTTTATGTATTTAAAATGCTGAATGAAACCTTTAAAATGTTGATCCAGTAATATAAATGGTGAGATACAACATTTTGAAACACTGTCATTCCTCACCCGTTTGAAAACATTTTTTTTTTAGACTAGCAGCATCTGTGTGTATATATATATATATAAGCGTGAGAGATATAAATGAGACGGGACGTAGCTCTCGGTTAACCTCGATTGTATATATATATATATATACATATTTGTATTTGTATACATATCTTTTTTTTACATAAAGCTGAATCTCAGGGAGTGAAAATGTTCACATAATACGGGAGTTATTTGAAATATTAGAACCCTTGTAGATTCCGTTTTGCACACTTAGGGGTGCTGCTACTGTTTAGGGTACAAAGTTTAACCCTTATTTCGTATTGGCAAATAAAAAATAATAATCTCCTCCAAATCCAAATGGTCTGACGAAAACCAAAAGTGTAAGTGCCCTTGATAAAAACCAGTGTTTAAAGTTCTTTGCATGAATGTAAAAAACACGAAGGTACATTGTCATTACACCACCACTTCTCATCACGCATAGATTATCAAAAGGTGATGAGATATGGAGAATCATTGAAAACAACCTTTGATCATTGCTGTCGGGCTCGAAATTAACTCGAACAATGTTGACGTCTTTCATCATCAACAATAACAATAAAATTGTTCCTTTTGAATTTGGTCCCCAGACTTGGTTGCCGAAAATTTGTTTGTATTTGACATTACTCATCGTCATTTCTATTTCTATCTTCTCTCTTGATTTTTTTAATGGGGCGCCCGCCCGCCCGCTCCTTGTATGCCTTGTCGCTGTACTGTTATACTACCTATGGATCGTGGAATTTCGAAATTTTTAAATATTTGGCCCTCCCCCCATCTTTCTGACAACTCTGGATCCGTCTTTGCCTTCCTATACCATTTTCTCCCTTACATTCTCTCCTTTGTAATCACTGTAATAAATGTGAATTCCTACCATAACAGATCTATTTCTCGAAACATATAATTATTATCATTCAACGCTGTGATAAACATCACGAGAATTTCTTTGAAACTCACTGAATAATCGTTACGTGTGTATATGCCAAGCTTCGGGTAACAGAAGATTCAAATGAGTGATTCTTTTATGAGATACATGGAAGAAAGCATGGCGTGATCACTCTAATCATTCTTTATTTGATGTTTGCCGAAAAAGAAATCTTTATGAAATCCATTTCTGACGATTTTCTCTCCGTGATGTCATTTTGCCTAACTGTCACAAATCATTTTGATTCCAATTCGCGTAACATCTTCAGTTGAGGAACTACTTTTTCACGAAATCTCGGGAAGACAAATACGTTAAAACTTATCCACCATTATTCAAACTAACAAAAGCACTTTCTCATGACAAACCAAATTAAGAGGCAATTAAAGTGAACAAAAAATCATGATAAGAAAGAAACTCAACCGGTTTAATAAGTTTCCTCGGCTTTCTCTATAAAGATGCGGTAATTACTAGTTTTATTTTCATGTGCCACACATGTGTTCCTCTTGAACTTTATTTGGTCGATGGATATCCTTTATGGCAGGATATGATGACCCATTTGCCTAAACATTTTTTGAAGATCTCAAACATCTTCAGGTGTTCGGTCGGTCGGCTGTTCGGTCATTCCTCGTTAATACGGATCAGAGCGTAGCAAACATTTCAGTAGGGGAGCGGGGGCGGGACATGCTAGTCAACAGGAACATTTTTGACATTTTCTTTTACAATTTGATAAAGCCTTATAGGTTTCAGTTACATCAGTGAAATGTTACTTTAATGAGTACGTTCTTCATCGTCTTTATCGTATCCAGCTATAATGGCAGAGCTGCGTGTGGTGGTAGCGGTCCATCATCATCGTAGGAATATGGCCACATTATGCCTCAGACCGCAGGAAAATTACGAAATTGTCAAAAATTGTGGATTTTACACTGTTTACGACTAATACTTAAAAAACAGCGGCGTACCCCCCCCCCCCGTACGTTCCTCCCGGGGACAAGAAATTCTATACATTGCCCCCCCCCCCCCCTCCCCTCCCTTGAGACAAATTTTAGAACCTCTTTTGGTGGGCGGGGCTCCTGTGCTTGTCAAAGATCTTGAAGATATATTTATTTATACCACCGGATACAGAATCCTGGATCCACGACGTAAATAATGAACATGTTCTGGATAATTAAACCTCCCCTGAAGATGATAGCCTCTTTATTTGAACAGATTCCTCTATATGAACGGGTTTTCCATTCGATTTAAACGAATAAAAGATAACTTTGTATCATAAACCTGAGACATTATATCGTGAAGTTGTCAAATTTTCTCTATACGAGTGTGAAATATATAACGACAGATTTATGACTGAAGATGATGCCTGGGATGTGTAATAAGAACAGGAACGGTACGACGACGGGATGCTCCATAAAGATTCCAAAAATCAGCACCCTCGCTAGAAAACACACATCTCCTGAAGTGGAATGAAAATGTACCCTCTATCATATCTATTTACCTGATGTACTATCCCCCCCCCCCCCTCGAAAATCTAGACAATGGTATGTGACTTCTTTGTGGTACAAATTTTTCTTTTGTTGTTGACAATTTGTCCAACACACGCTGCTGATTCCGGTTACAATTTTTGTGCTTAAAAATAATGAGCGAGTAAGAACGAGGTTCATTTATCTTTAGTCGAAAAAATAGGTGAAAAGAAACAACCGCTAACGATATTTCACCTGACATTAATTTTAATTTCTTTTACATGTACTTATTAGGGGCGCTTAAACATACAGTTTGAAGAAAAAAAAGTTTAGCTGCTTCTGCATAGGCAAAAAAAAGATTGTAGGTTGAAAAGCAAAAATGTTATGAAGGCCGTGATGAACCTTTATAATAATAATAACATCAGTATATTGTACTTGAGAATAAAATGGTATAGAATGATCAAAATAACCTTTTCCTTTAAGCTGATGAAAGTTCAAAATGAATGATTTTCTGAAACTGTCAATAATTTTGTTTCTTTGATTTTCTGCTTCAATCCAAGCCAACTTTCTGTGAAGGATCAATTCCTATCATTATTAAAAAGGGGAACTGGAGAACTTTATCCGTATGCTAAATATTAAGGAGTTTGCAGGTGATCGGTGACTCAATCTATATATTTAGTTGTTTTGTTCAATGTTTATTCTTATTGACGGTTTTCTAGGATATCAACTTACGTAAATGTAACTATTCGTAGTGGAGACTGACTCAGTTTCCATTTTTCATCCATTATACATACGTGTACATAAATAGTGGCAGTGTATGGAAAAGTCATCAGAGGTCCCCTTGGTCCTAGGAACGTCATTATGTGCCCATGACCCTTCGAGGTAGATGACTCCTGTTAGGGCAGGATAGTGAAACGTTTAATGTCAGGGTAATTTTGGTGGCCTGGAAGGTTACGATAATATAATAGGCTTACGAGCGCGTCATCCGGGAACTTCTGAGAAAAGATTTTAAAAACCCTTGGACTTCAGATTCACATAGAGGATTCTGTTGAATCATTCACTGGTGGGTTTTAGAGTGGGGTGAGCCCCTTTAAGAGCCAGATGTGACATTTCCTAACGACAGAGATTTTTCGGCATTGTGCCCCCCCCCCCATCCCAGGTTCTTGGAATTTAATCATTGTTCCAAATTCTCTTTTTTACACATACTTACCTTAATTTTGTCCCCAAGTCACTGAAGGTGTCTACCTTCAGAAAACTTTCATATAAAGTAAGAAAAGTATCACTCCTCTTATTTTCTTTTTCCCCTTTCAATTCTACGTATTCATTTTACATTATAGGGAGAAATATGTTGTAATGTGACTTTTCTTCATTGGATACTACTGCATGTTAATCTGCTTGGATTTTAGCTTCGAGGCAGTATAGTGCCCTCATTGTTGGGTATACCAGTGTGGGGCATTTTTCTTTTCCAAATTAAGATATATTTGTAAAGAAAATTTATCATTATCAAGTTGGGCTAGAAAAAAGATTGGTGGTCAAGCTGAGGCAAAAAAGAAAAAGAAAAAAAGATTGTTGGTCAATGGAATAAAATCCAGTAGTTCAAAGCATATATCTAGCATTCTTCAACTAATTTTTAATGAATTCGAAGGCTGTAACTGCACAATCGATTAACATTGAAGAAGTTGAGCGGCATGGATGAATATTGCATATACCGAGTGCCCCCCCCAAAAAAAAAAAAAAAAACAAACAAACAAACAAACAAACAAAAAACAAACAAAACAACAAAACAACAAAACAAAACAAAACAAAAACGATACTCTTTTAAAATGGCCCCCAAATAAATATATTTATCGAATTTTGGGAAAATTTATATATAATATGGATAGGCCTACCTGAAAGTCTCTTCTATCATGACACCAAAAAGTCCGAAAATGTTTTATGCTTGAGTGAGCACTGCCCACTTTTGTAAAGGACATGAACATTAGGTTGCGCGGGAATTGGCTATCCATTTTGGGTGAAGTGAAAAGTTATCCAGTTGAGAAATTGCTGATTGTCTGATGAGTTTATGATAAATCATGATGGATATGGGTTTGTGCAGGGAATGACATGGCTTATGAATTCAAAAGTTTATGCATGAGTGATCATGTATTGTCTTTTTAATCACATTTTGATTATGGAAGTTGTTTTGACAATACCGTATTATCTGGTGCTGATGTCTGTGGTAATTGTAGCTGCACTCCAGGTAGATCGTGTTAGGGGGGGGGGGGGGCTGGTTGTGTGTGTGGTCGTGTGCGTGTGTGTGGTTGTGTGTCTGTGTGTGACGTGTCACAATTCCGGGAGGTGTTTTTCATTGTCAAAGGTCCATCCGTATGCATTTTGCTCCATTCCAAACCATTCATCCCATCTTTCCTTGCCCAAAACTCATTTGCCATAAAGAAAGTTTGCTAATTAATACCCATTTATACCCAATGATGCCTGAAGCATAATCTGTGATATCAATAGCAATTGTCCTTCCAAACAACACAGATACTGGATATTGATTTAATCAGTGTGTGATTGATTGATTGATTGGATCAGTGTTTGATTCTGAATTATCAAATTTCTGTTTGATATAATAATGGTGACATAAACCATGCCATACCTAGCACAAATCCCAACTCTATGATAATTCATTATCAATTACCATAGATCAACAGCGGGTAATGCTTTTAAAATTTCCACAGTCAAATTAAGATCACTGATGCATAAACTTTTGATTACATAACACCATGTCATACACCGAACAACCCATATATCCATCATAATCTATCGTAAACTCATCATGCCAAAAGCAATTTCTAAGCTGGAGAACTTCTCATCTCCGCCAAAATGGATAGTGAATTCCTGCGCAACCTAATTTTACAAAAGTGGGCAGTGCTCTTTGTTGGTGTCATATGATAGAAGAGACCTTCAGCTATTCATATATATAAAAATTTCCCCTAAATAATAATAATAATAATAATAATAATAATAATAATAATAATAATAATAATAATAATAATAATAATAATAATAATAATAATACATAATACATAAGATTTCTATAGCGCCATTGTCCATTTTGATTAAATGCTCAAGGCGCTTTACAACATAAAGAAAATTATACAACATAATTCACTAATTCTTTTTATTTGGGGCCATATTAAAAGTGTATCGTTTTGGGGGGGACACTCGGTATATAGACAAAACATGTATTTTAATATTTTGAAGAAAAATGTATCTTATCTAAATATATTTTTTAAAAAGCAAAACATTTCAGAAGTAGTAGCTGGTATCTGGACAACAACCTGCGCACGTACATCCACTCCTCTTAAAAAATGCACAACCGCACGCCCAACCACATGAAACTATACCCCTTATATCGCAGAAGATGACCCCCTGTGATAAATAGCCCTATACCCATATGGTCCTACCTGGAGGGGGGGTCATTATAGTGTCTTGGGTAGTTGTTCGAGGATAACAACCCTTGGGTTAATTCTCCGAGGGTTGTTGTCCTAGGATTATTGTCCTGTGGTAGTTGTCCTATACTTTGTTATATGGGAGTGGGTGTCAGGGGTATAGTGCTTTGGGGGTGGTAGTCTATAGGGGGTAGTAGTCCTATAATCAAAGTTTTGTGTCACTATTGGAAGCACATTTTCGATGAAGTTTCATGAAAACATATTAATTTAATAATAATTTAATAATAATAACGGTGGCTTCTTGTATAGCGCTCATTTCCGTCACGACGTGACGCTCATGGCGCTCCAGTAATCCTATACAATTTTACTCTATGTATTCTTCAATAATTAAAAAAAAAAAATTATCACTTTTGTGCATATATTTAAATGATTAAAGGGAAGGTTGAGTTCTGGGAAAGGTAAACAAATAATTTGTGAGCTTTCTCATTATTTTTATGTTAGTTTGGAAGATTATCATAGTAGAAATGTCCCCTGAAAAGGATTGCTCTTCAAATGCCCTCACATTAAAAATATGACAAGAAACAGCTGAAATGTTCAGGCCGAACATTTGTGTGTAGTCCTGTATACACATTTCTGTGTGCAGTGCATGTGACTCTCAGCAGGATTGAGTCAATTTCTTATCATTTTGGTGATTCTAAGACCTTACAGCATACACCAATTTTATGTGCTATATAATTAACCTTTCCCAATTGTTTTGAGACAGTTTCTTTCACAATTCAATCCCATGACCAGAACTCAACTTTATCTTTAAATGAATAAAAGAAAACAAGGGGAAAGTCCCACCCCTTTTCCTTAGCTGCTTCTGTGTAACTCATTACCATATTGAACCCCAAAACATATCAAATTTTCCAACAACAGTTCAAAAACAAGATGAATGCGACTGCGTCTCCTATATGCCTCCGCCTAAATTCAGTTGATGGCTCAACTGCTCTTGAAATATTGTGATAACCAGAATAAAAGCCTCTAATTACATGTTAACTGACCTCTTTGACATTTGACCTTACACCTTATAACCCAACTTATCTCCTCCTAATCATGAATACAAATTAGTTGAGATATGGTGATAACAATGTAAAACTACCCCAAAATCTAATCAGTTCCTCTTTCTATGGGGATACATACTGGTACCAAGTTTGAAGTTCTTACCTCAAACAGTTCTTCAGAAATCGAGGTAACGGTGCTAAAAACCAAGAATTTCATGTAATTTCATGTAAATTGACCTCTGTGACCTCCTTATCCCAAAATCTAATCAGTTCATCTTCGTATGGGGATACATACTAGTACCAAGTTTGAAGTTCTTACCTCAAATAGTTCTTGAGATATCGCAGTAACGAGGCTAAAAACCAGCAATTTCATGTAATTTCATGTAAATTGACCTCTGTGACCTCTGACCTTTGACCTACTTACCACAAAATCTAATCAGTTCATCTTTCTATGGGGATACATACTGGTACCAAGTTTGAAGTTCTCACTTCAGATAGTTCTTGAGATATCGCGGTAACGGTGCTAAAAACCAAGAATTTCATGTAATTTCATGTAAATTGACCTCTGACCTTTGACTGCCTTACCCCAAAATCTAATCAGTTCATCTTCGTATAGGGATACATACTAGTACCAAGTTTGAAGTTCTTACCTCAAACAGTTCTTGAGATATCGCGGTAACGGTGCTAAAAACCAAGAATTTCATATCATTTCATGTAAATTGACCTTTGACCTCCTTACCCCAAAATCTAATCAGTTCATCTTCGTATAGGGATACATACTAGTACCAAGTTTGAAGTTCTTACCTCAAACGGTTCTTGAGATATCGCGGTAACGAGACTAAAAACCAGTAATTTCATGTAAATTGACCTCTGTGACCTCTGAACTTTGACCTACCTACCCCAAAATCTAATCAGTTCCTCTTTCTATGGGGATACATACTGGTACCAAGTTTGAAGTTCTTACCTCAAACAGTTCTTGAGATATCGCGGTAACGGTGCTAAAAACCAAGAATTTCATATCATTTCATGTAAATTGACCTCTGTAACCTCTGACCTTTGACCTCCTTACCCCAAAATCTAATCAGTTCATCTTCGTATAGGGATACATACTAGTACCAAGTTTGAAGTTCTTACCTCAAACGGTTCTTGAGATATCGCGGTAACGAGACTAAAAACCAGTAATTTCATGTAAATTGACCTCTGTGACCTCTGAACTTTGACCTACCTACCCCAAAATCTAATCAGTTCCTCTTTCTATGGGGATACATACTGGTACCAAGTTTGAAGTTCTTACCTCAAATAGTTCTTCAAAAATCGCGGTAACGGTCCTAAAAATCAAGAATTTCATGTAATTTCATGTAAATTGACCTCTGTGACCTCTGACCTTTGACCTCCTTACCCCAAAATCTAATCAGTTCATCTTCGTATAGGGATACATACTAGTACCAAGTTTGAAGTTCTTACCTCAAACAGTTCTTGAGATATCAAGGTAACGGTCCCTGATAGCAGAAAGTGTTAAAAAATGACGTGATATTTACGTCGTGGTTTTCGTCTTTTTTACGTCCTGTAATTACGTCAATAAGACGACAACTTGCACCAACGCAAGACGTCAAGAGGACGTCTCATTTTGACGTCATCTCTACGTCTTCTACACTGTAAAAACTAAAGTGCTACTTTTAGGGGCATGTATAGTGACTGCACCTGAAATGCTGTTTATAGCACTTGTAGTGTTAATTGTAGTGTTAATTTACCCCCAAAAAAATGTGACCGTGGCGAGCCTCGAACCAGGTTCCGCTGATTGAGAGGCGCTGACTTTACCGATGGACTAACGAATGCTTCTTGCAATCCAGTTTAGTCATGGGAGTCAAGTAGATAACATGAACTATGTGGTGTCGTAAATTCACTATGTAACAATATGATCTGCTCTAAATCGTACAATGTGAGTTAGTCTAGCGGTAATGCCAGCAATTCTCGATCAGTGGACCCTGGTTCGAAGCTCGCCCAAATCATTTTTTTTAAATGAATGTTTAGCAGTTTAAGGAGCCGGTCCAGCTCCCGTGAAAGTGCTGAAATAGCACGCTGTGTGCATTCAATAGCACTCTGAGTGCAGTCCCTATGCATGCCCTCAAAAAGTGCTATATACAGCAGTTCAGTTTTTACAGTGTACAGATTACGTCAAAATAAGACGTCCTCTTGACGTCTTGCGTTGGTGCAAGTTGTCGTCTTATTGACGTAATTACAGGACGTAAAAAAGACGAAAACCACGACGTAAATATCACGTAATTTTACCACTTTCTGCTATCAGGGGTGCTAAAAACCAGTAATTTCATATCATTTCATGTAAATTGACCTCTGTGACCTCTGACCTTTGACCTACTTACCCCAAAATCTAATCAGTTCATCTTCGTATGGGGATACATACTAGTACCAAGTTTGAGGTTCCTACCTCAAATGATTCTTCAGATATCGCGGTCACGAGAAGTGGGACGGACGGACGGACGGACGGACGGACAGACGCACGCACGGACGGACGGACGGACGGACAACCCGAAAACATAATGCCTCCGGCACCCACCTTGGGTGGGCGGAGGCATAATAAAAGATGGCTCACCTTACCAGTATATCTCATTCCCTCGCTTATTCCCTCTAGCATTGTGGTCCATATACATCGGACCATTTTATTACACCAATCAATTCATTTCATGATCACAATGATCCGTGGGAATATATCTATTCCTATATAGACACAGAGGCCCGTATTCTGAACTCCAGTTTAACTTAAACCATGGTCTAAATGTGTGGTTTAACTATGGGCAGCCAAATGTGACACAAATCTCTAACAGTAGATTTCATTTTATCAGCATTTTTGGTATTCAAACTATAAAAAACTGTCTGGGAATACAATATTTTTCTTGACCGTTAAATCATGAGACCAGAATCCAGTAAACATAAGGAACAAATAATATAAACAAAGTTTGACATTCTTGGCTGCCCATAGTTAAACCACACATTTAGACCATGGTTTACGTTAAACCGGAGTTCAGAATACGGGCCAGAGAGATCGCTCGTTACAAGTCAAACGTTTAGGATTGTTTAATATAATAGCATAAACATATTTATCAAAATCCCTCTAGAATGTACCTCTCTCATCGAATCTCTTTTGATCTTATCTGAAATCGCTGGTTGGCTCATCATGACTACGATTCTTTGTAAACAGAGTTATAAATACATGTACATATACGCATTTAAAGTGTAAAAGAATTAAAGATTGCAATAAGTGTGGGAAAATGGGCCGTTCAAAATGTGAAAATGCAATTTAATTTCCTAATTTCTGATCACAAAATTTGGTCTCGCCTCCCTCTCAGTCTCGATCATCCACCCCTCTATAATCTGTTGATGAACACAGATTCTTGGAATTCTGCTGTTGTAAAATACGTTTTCCTCTATTGTTGACAATCTACACAATCTATATGTGATTCAAAGGTAAAATCATGTCTTTCATAGGACTGAAAATTCAACGATTCTTGATTCGATATTTGCTATAAATATTAATAAATACGATGTTTATCAAAAACTAAAAGTCTAAAAGTCCTAGTCAAGGGCAGAAAGAGATTATAATCATACATTAGTGCTATATTGTACACTTTCATGTCACTGAAGGCACTGTTTTTTGTTTTTTTGTTTTGTTTTGTTTTATTTTTATTTTTGATGTCTCAGGGGAATTGATTCCATAGTTTGGAATATTGTCTACTAGTATTTCAAAGTCATTATTATACCTTGGGTGATCACTGATCGTTTATCGGTGTAAATAGGGGATAAAGCCCACGTGTTATTAACCGAAATATGGCGCCATACAAAATGCTGTGAATTACCATCTTCATCATTGTCAATGAGCGCTATTCCCTTTTTACACACTCTGGGATGATCTGTGCATATTGAAGGTATGCATCATGCATGGGGAGAAAAATTAATGCAAACAAATCAAAATTGACACAGCGATGATTGACCAGAGACCCCCCCCCCCCCTCCCCCTTCCCAGATCCACCACTGCTCATTGATCGAAATGGGTCGGTCTATAAGCATTTAAAAATTTAATTTCTTATGTAGGGGGTGCAGATTGTGTGGACCAGGGATGAGGCACTATATGAACACGATGACAAAGGAGAGCGGACAAAATATACAGCTCCTCATTGTACCCTCCACAATTGTTCTGGTAGACAAAAGAACATCCCTTCATTGCTATTATGTAAAATAAGTAGAACAGGTGAATATGCATGTGACACCTGTTCTACATATTTTTACATAATAGCAATGAAGGTATATTATGTTCTTTTGTCTACCAGAACCAGTGTGGAAGGTACAATGAGGAGCTGTATATATTTGGCCGCTTCTTTGTTTGCCATGTTCATAGTGAGGGATACATCACCCGCCCTTTTTATGGAGGGGGAGAGGGTTGGTAAGCACCATCATTTCCCTAATTTTCCACGTCATTGCCCTTGTGAAATGGGAAAATTTTATTGATCATGCTCAGAAAACAAGGCTTAGCTTAAGAAATAATACTGAGATCAATAATAAACTCAGGGACAGAACCAGCGTTTATCGATAAGGGGCCGGTAATTTGAAAATCGCGCATCATGAGTATTTCACACCTAGTTCTACCTTTTATTCTTTAATTTATAGACACCACGGAACTCTGTCACCTCTCTCTCTATCTCTCTCTCTCTCCTTCGCTCGCTCTATATCTCTCCCCTTTCTCTTCCTTTTTTCTTCTCTTATTTTCGTTCTTCTCCTTTCCTTCTTCCTTTTCCCTTCCTGTTCTCTTTTCATTCCCCCCTTTCCACATTTTTGTGGCCATCAATAGGGGGCCGAAGCCGTTTCTGCCCACCCCTGGATCCGCCCATCGGCCCATAATAGAAATTTAATCGGAAAAGTATATACATGACTATATCCTTTGGTCAAAATTCATTGTTTACACCACTATACTCATAAATCTTCCCAAATTCGTGTAGATTAAGACAATGAGGTACTAGTACCTCCTTGATTAGAATAATGAGAACTGTGTCAGTTATCACATGATATAAAAGTAATGTATTTCGCAGTAGAAAAAAAAACATGGAAAATTATATAGCTATGATCAAAATCAAGAATCGCTTCTTTAGATGATAAAAATCATCATCTCATTCAGTCACCGACATGATAAAGGATGCACATACTAATGATACATTAGAATGATAGCGTAGCTATACCGATGATTGTTCAGCCAGATATACTCTATCGCGGTGTTTCCTTTGACAATGAATTAAAATGAAATGCTAATTCCTGTTATATACGTCCGAATGCATGATGTAGATTGCAATCAAGCATTATTTTAACAATTTTGAGGACGAAACGTATGATGTAGCTTGTAACATCAACCGTTTCGTACAATATAATTTTATGTATTCAATAAGACTTTGTAAGTCTTTTTTTCCAAGAATTATAATATTAAATTTGTACTATCGTTGTTATCAAGGACCCAATGGAAGAATGGGCAATCCGCCGTAAATCGTGATTTATATTATGATGATTTCCCGGCCAATTTCGCAACTTTGTCAGTTAAAATCACTCTACGAGGGGGGTGGCGAAAAAAAAATTCGCCAGACCTTCAAAATTCGCTTATTGGGGGGGGGGGGGGGGGGGGGGTGTATGGGGTCCAGTTTCCCTCCATAATTCCCTGACAAGCAAAAAAAAAATCAAGAAAATGGCTGGTGGTCTATGGTCAAAATGCATACTTTTCTTCCAGGGGGGGGGGGGGGGCACGGGTCTTGGGCCCTGGATCCGCCAATGCATTTTTTGTTACGTGGTCGTGGATGTAACATAAAACAACTGTTGGTCGCGAGAGAAAATTTACAAATATAATTATTTCTTTGTAATAATTTGAGGAAACACTAAATGTTAGAAGACAAGAAGACAAAATGAAAGCTCTTATAAATACCTCTATTTCATTCAGGAGATGATAAAGAAAACGTAGCCTCATCTTCTAAGTACATAATATGTAGATATAAAGAAGTGTTTTAAAAGTTACCCTATAATTATCTATAGTTAGATGAGAAAAAAAAACAATCATAAGGGAATGCTGTTTTTCTGACATTGTGTTGTCTATACTCCTTCCTCGGGGGAGATTGTCGCATATGGTTAGTAGCATGAATTTTCTCTTTCAAAGTATAGGCCTATATTTTCAAATTAACACTTCATGTATATTCCTCAACTTGCGTGGCTTTGGGAAATCTACAGAATATACAATCCATCCTTTCAAATTTATAACCTACAGGACAATAAGGTTTACTATATTATGGACTAAAGAAGGAAATTAAATTCGAACCAGCCTTATTTAGGAGGAATTATAAACAAAACAGGGTGGTTAATGACTTGCGTGTTAAATTGAATGAACATGTTCCGAATTTGACTGCCCATTTGCGAATTTGAATGCCCGAGGTGACCTTTCGCCAGTTGCCGATGAATTTGAATGATTCTTACCTACGTACCGGTACTAATTTGAATGCACGGAAATGAATTTGAATGATACAAAGCGCAATCCATTGCACGAAACGCTAAATTGAATGACGATGTTTTTGCTAAATAGACGCTTCGGTATTGTATGCAAATTTTATGCATACCTTTCAAACAAAGGTTGTTCTTGGCAACCTGAAAGCTTGCCGACATAGCAACAAATAATGTATGTAAACTGGATTCCAAGCATTGAAGTTCATTTATAAAAATCAGGTTAATGGAATACATGTAGCTCGTCACGAGGTGCTCAGCGATTATGTGCATAAATTTGTATACATTACAGAAGCGGTCTATTGAATGAGCGTTTTATTAAATTGACTGAAAAAAGGTGCGAAATTGGTCTGGAAAACTTATATTTTAATGTCATTGATTACGGAAATAAAAACAAACAAACAAACAAACCCTACAGAAAGAAAACAGGCCTATACAATGTTTTAGTTTAGTTTCTCCAGGGTTTAAGGATCTTAGGAAAGTTAAAATGCAAGGAATGCTTCAATTATGCATTTTTACATTCTTTGTTTATTCCTTGTTTTTCGTTGATAGAAGCATGCTAATATTTCTTCAAAGTGGAAACGATAGAGGTATCTTTATCAAAATATTCTATAAATCAACTTGAGAACATAATTTTCGTTACTGAAAATTTCGTCATCCCGCAGTGAAAGGAGGCGAAATCTTCGCCGATTCATCAGATTCAGTCAAAGTAACCCATCTTTTGCAGGATTTTAAAGGTAGTAATCTCTTTGTTAGTAGTGGGTACATCAGATTGAAGGAGAATATATTAAATATTTCATAATCAAGTTCTTAGGGAGCATGTCAACCCCCCCCCCTCAAAAAACAACACCTGGCGCCTGTGTGCCTTCGGTAGCGCAATGCAGGAATATTTCGCTTCTCTCATCAATTTCTTAATAAAACACTATATACTCAACCTAACGGGAGATAACACTCTTATAATAGAATTTCAAGGAGTATCATCACAAAGATATTGCTACTTTGTGCATTTCAACGACGGTATACGACTTTTAAAGAATATATAATCATGCGGTTAGAATAATCCACAACGACAACAACAACAACAATATCAATAACAATAACAACCAATAACAACAACAACAACAACACCAACACCACCACCAACAAAACTACTACTACTACTACTACTTCTACTACTACTACTATACGACTACTACTACTACTACTACTACTACTATACTACTACTACTACTACTACTACTACTACTATACTACTACTACTACTACTATTACTACGACTACTACTACTACTACTATTATTACAATACTATTACTACTATATACTACTACTACTACTACTACTACTACCACTACTACTACTACTACTACTACTACTACTGACTACTACTTCTACTACTATTACTAGGCTGACTACCGTAACTACTACTATTATTATTACTACTACTGACTACCGTGACTACTACTATTATTATTACTACTACTATTACTACTACATACTACTACTACTACTACTACTACTACTACTACTACTACTACTACTGACTACTACTACTACTACTATTACTACTACTATACGTATAAGGAAGGCGACGACGACGTCGACAAGAAACAATTTGATAGATTATACAGCTTGCGAAATGTCAGCTTGGGTTAAAATAATCAGTAATCATCGAAATATAATGAATAAACCTAATACAATGAACAACCTTTTCCATGGATTTTAAAATAGTCTATTGTGTAGTCATGGGGGCAAGAATCTCGTCTGAAAAGTCTATAAAGTTAGATCACGTCTTACCCTAGGCAATCTATGCCCATGCAGAGACAGTACGGTCTCAATATGGTAAAGCGGTCGGGTTATTCCCGAAGATGACCTTATTCTAATGGTCTGTGCTGCTGATGAGTGAGCAGAAAATTGGGGAAATACATTTCAACTCCTATGAAATGAACAAGCAGTGGAAGAGTGAAAGAGAGAGAGAGAGAGAGAGAGAGAGAGAAAGAGAGAGAGAGAGAGAGAGAGAGAGAGAGAGAGAGGGGGGGGGGGGGGGGGTATAATAAAGAAGAGAAGGAAATGGGAGTATAGAGATGGGTACGTGTCATTAAAATTCTGAAGATATAATTATATCAGATGCAATATTGATGATTTGAGGCCTGTGTAAAACAGAAGTCCAAAGGAGATATATAAGCACTCCATATGATTTCATTTAATTCAATTCAATTCAATTTGAATTTATTGTCCAATGGATAATTGGAGTAAAAGGTTTGCTGGGGCTCACATTTTGACATACATAAATCAAAATAAATTTACAAACATGATCATAACATAAACATTCTTCAGTATTTTTTTAGTTTACTTGCATGTTTATAAAAAAGAAGTTTAAGTAAATGTTCGACATGATCTGTGAAAATTACAGAAATAAAGAAGAACATAAAAATCAGGTAGCATTTTGATTATACATGTAGTTATATGCGGTTACAAAAAAGAAACAAAAGGATTTTCATGTTACGATTTAATATGTTAAAATATTACGACTAAGTATTTTTCCAACTTTGTTTGTTTCTTTTATATTTTTTTTTCTTCAATTGAATATATTTTTTTAATTTACAACTCTACCTTGTTACGTTAGGTACAGGTCCAACGTACCGGTACTCCCCCTTTTTTGTTCAACTAGCGTGTCACATAGTTATTACGGTACACCCTTTACACGCACGATCTTTGCATGATATGCATAAACTTACTTTTGCGAGCGACAACGACAGTGATAGCAGCGTTACAATGCTGCGAGAAATTTTGCATAAAATAACTAATTTGATTGCTACGAAATGCGACCAAAGTGTTCCAACAAGTATAAAAAGTGGACCCGCAATGATTCGTCGGAGCACAAGAACAATATACGGAGATATCTGTATTCCAGGCGGAGTAGTAAAATTGCATCTTCCAACTGAACAGGTAATTCAGCATGTGGGACTGATTTAACTTAACTTGGTGGCTCCCCAACGCTCCGGAGTAGCAGTGGACGGACGTCATTGCTCGCAAAGCAAAGCTGAACCCAAGACACATGTCTTTTATAGTGGGGAGTTTGTTTACTAAGCTGTTATTCCTAATTTCTGATGTGTTGCATAATGAATGCATAATGAATGCTGAGTTTTAACATTTGTTAGCTTTTCTGAAATATCAGTTTTTGAATAACCTCGCATATGTGTGTGACTTACGTTCGTACTTGTTAATGTTACTAACATTGTTAGTAACAAAAATGTTACTTTTACTTTTTTTTAGAGTCAGTCATGTTTATAAAAAATAAAGGCTTGAGATCTGTTGCATATGTAGACCACATCAGCAAGACTTTTAGACCTTTGATAGCGTTAGGCATATTGCCTTATGATAATTCTGATTTTGACATCTGAAATCACTTTATCAGAACTAAAAATTATGGAAAGGCAACTTACAAAACTTAAATTAAAATCGAGGCAAGAATTCCTTATATTTCACACCTTGTATTCTTTCAATGACAAAGAAATAATGAAAATTAAAGAGCCCTTCAGTCAGATCTGTTTAACAGTATGACTTTATAAATGAAGATTACATTTTTCAAATAAAAATTGATAGTGTTTGGTTGTGGTTTTATCTATAATTTTATAAATGACTGTTAGAGTCTATAAAAAAAATTTAAAAAACCCCACACAAATATTTTCCTTTGTTCCTTTAGTTTCCAGAATATTGTTCGATTTCGGCTTTCTGTTCATTCTTGCGGTATACTGCGATGAGTGCTGGATGAAAAGCTTCAGTATGTCTCTCTTCAACGCCATTTTATAAATATTTAAGCAAATTATTTGGTATGGTGAAAGAAAAACCTGGAACAACTATAGAATACACGGTACCCCACCACAAAAGTTAACTAGATGTCTGTTAGACAACTAACATTTCATCAATGAAGCTGGATCCAAAGACTGAAAGTTTTTTAGCCAACAAAAACCATAATCCTAACCCCAACAACCCTAACACTAACCCTGAAACTAACCCTAACCCTGAAACTAACCCTAACCCAAATCCTATGCCTCGGACGTCCATGTGCGTATTGATGGGGGTATTTGCCTGCATGTATAGTTAATCCCAAATCCTTAGCATTTGTTGCTTTGCCTTAGTGTTCACAAAAAGTCTAAAAGTCAAGTGGCTAGATGTATCAATGTCTACAATTACAAATCTATTTTTTAAAAGATGAATATCACTTTGTATTTATAGGTATCTTGTCATTCATATGTTATAGCTTTGATTCTTTTTTTTTATCAGAGCAAAAATTAAGTTAGAAAGTGTCCTGTAATGAGAAAAGAATCTTGATAAGGTATGGATAGCATTAGCAGACAACAATTTTGATCACCAAAACCTCTCAAAATTATCTAAGATCTAGATGGGGATTATTTTTTGTTCATTCCTCAGATGAAAACTAGGGTCTTATCTAATTGGAAATATATGTTTTCAGTCAAAAGTAAGATGGTCAATAATTATGTGTGACATGAATTTGAAACAAAAATTCATAATTTAGTCAATCTCAGTTTATAAACCTTCAGTAATCTAGATACATGTATATTACAAAGCTCCCTGTTGTTTTTAGAGTGTTCTAACATAGGTGTAATCACTTACATTACGTGTTTTGTAGCTCCCAATTTCCCAAAGTATGCCCTTCATTGTCCTCTTAATATTGTTTTTAATGTTGAATTAACAGAACTTCGATATTGAAATTATAAAAGGCAAAATTTGGCTAAGCCTTTCATCTTTTTATTTCCTGCTCGACATCTAGCATGTAGAGGAGGTGATTGAGGCAATAATGGCTGCCAGTGAGACATTTGACTTCCCAATCCTTACCTGCTCACCAGCAAAGAATGATTTCATCAGTATAAGACTCCAGAGGGCACCTGTTTTCAGCCGCGTCATTAGTCATGTTATCAAGGAAGGGGATGAATATGGTCACCAGCGCACCAGGAGAGAGAAAACTGTGCTGCTCAATGTTCCAGAGACATTGAAGAAAGAGAAGGAAGCAGATGGGGTCGGACTGTCTTCCTTGAGGCAACTTCTTTTAACTCAACATGTTTCTGCTCTCTTAGAAGCGAATGGGTAAGCTGATAGTCTACATCTCTAGATATAATTCATCTGGATCAAAAGATAGATGGATGTATACAGTTATAGATTGTATGTAGAAAGTGACTGACATGAGAAGAATCATTACAACTGAACATTTCAGTCACTTGGATTATTGATCTGGCTCCTGTAATACAAACCTTAGAAATTGATTATACGATCCATACCATCGATTTATTGATCTTATAGATAGACATGTATAGATTGTATGTAGATGCAAGACACAAACAGTGACTGACATGAGAAGAATCATTGCAACTGAACAAAATTTATATTTCAGTCACTTGGATTATTGACCTGGCTCCTGTAACACAAAGCTTAGAAATTGATCATACATGTATGATCCATACAATTGATTTAGTGATAATTGAAGAGAGTTAATCAGTTGTCTCACGATGTGCAAACGTAAACGTAGGTAGTCTGACGTTTCGGCTGCTATATACTGCTAGCCTTAGTCATAGACAATGAGCCGAGATCACGCTGAGCGGGTCTTAAATAGCCCGGAGCGGCCGGATGTACGCTCGGACCACTCGCGCTGTGATTGGTCGCTGCCGTTAACAATGCCGCGCCCGGTGATTGGTCAACGGCAGCGACCAATCACAGTGCGAGTGGTCCGAGCGTACATCCGGCCGCTCCGGGCTATTTAAGACCCGCTCAGCGTGATCTCGGCTCATTGTCTATGACTAAGGCTAGCAGTATATAGCAGCCGAAACGTCAGACTACCTACGTTTACGTTTGCACATCGTGAGACAACTGATTAACTCTCTTCAATTATTCTTCACCACGATGAACCTCTTCCAATCTATGATTTAGTGATCTTATGAAATATAATCAGTTCTTGTACACAGCGATCATTTGCAAAATAGCAACCAATCAATAAACTTAACTTTTTGTTACGGAGCCCTGCTCTCCTTGCTTTAAAGAGATGGGAATATAAATCCACCCCCAAATCACAGTGGTATCATCTTTAAAATGGCAACAAAAACAATAAGAATATGCAGTGGTATGAAATAGGTATGCCTTCTTTCAGATGCACTTTGGTTGTGATAAGGTGAATTTACTGGTAAACCAAGGTTGATTATTTTGGTAGAATGAGGTGTGTTTTCACTGAATAGCAGGCATTCTGAATAGATTCAGTGCTATGCATTTCTTTTCACAGTTATCAAATTCATCAAGGTCACAATATGAATACAGGGGTGTCTTCATCTGCCCTTAACAACATCCTAGGGGATACCATTCCAGACGAATCTACCAGCAACAGCTATAGGACAACTGAAAGAGATCTACCTCCTGGATTCCTTGAGGAACTCTCATCGTCCAAGTATGTTTCCTCTGTAGCTTGCCAGACTGATGATGGGAGGTCATCTTATCCATGTGACTCACAGTCATTGCAGGAGGGTTTACCCAAACAGTGTCGTCTTGATCTTGGTGCTGTGCTTGAACATCAAAGACTAAAGACAGGAAAAGGAGGATACAGCAAGAACTTGACAGAAGTGCAATGTAAGAACTAATATTACTGTGAAAACTACTGCTCTGATATAAACAAGTCTATTCTGAATTGTCTATCCATCAGAAGATCGGTGGTTTCGATCTGCAAGAAGTTTTAAAAAATATCACATTCACTAAAACCACATGTTCTAGTGCTGGACACCGGATCTTTTTTCTTATATGTTTATCTGCATTACTCAGCTAGTTTACATTTTCAATAAAAGTCATTTAGCAGTTGATATAATTCATTTGTATTATTGGAAAGTCATTGTTAGTTTGGTTTGAATCTGTAAATGTGTATTTTCTGTCATCAGAACTCGAGATTACTTTTAAAGGGAAAAACAGATTTATTTTCAGCCAGACAGATAAATGCAATAACTTCCCTCTCATAGCTTTCAAACTCTTGAAGGAAATAATATATTATTTTTGGTCTTAGTAAAGCATTATCCTCTTTCTTTTTCACAAGAAATGAATTATGAATTTATTGATTTGTTCCAATTTAATAATATCTTTTAAAATATATTATTAATTAAGATTGTCCTTTTCTCCCAGTAACAGACACAAGAAGAGAAGCAAGTCCAGTCATGAAGCAGTACATGAACTTAAGGCATGCAGCAGAAGAGATGGTAAATTAAATCTTAAAGGACAATTAACCCCACATGATATTCTAGATGCGGTATTGTCTGCTACGTCTTTCCATGGAGGCTGCCATTTTGTGCATGACACGGATCATTAGGTACCATATGCATTGATAATAGCCTACCTTTACAACAGATACGTCGCTTTGTTCTGATTTTATTACGATTGTTATTGGCCATGGGCCTAGATAATTGACGACCCATGAGTTCTAATAGCCATCCTGTAATGCAGATTCCTCGCTTTGTTTTGGTATTGTTACGATTGTCTCCGTCCTTGACGTCAATTCTCCGTCTCCACGTACAGAAAGTATATTTTTATGAACAAATTAAGACCTTTTAAAAAATATATAAAACTAAACTTACATTTCAGAATATGTGACTATATCTAATATATATTTGTCCTCTAAAAATCAATTACAAGTTAACGATGAAGGAAATATTACTTGGGATGAAAAATATTTTCGTGTACACATAAAGTAATGGCAGCCCCCTTATTATTGCTAGCAGACAATAACTTGGCTGGAAAATAGTGATTTATATCTATATCCTGTGTTTTTACATGAAATTGCATGTATCAAATAAGAGGCATATACTACACCATTCAAAATAAGCTAATTCATACGCTGAGGTTAATTTCCCTTTAAAGCCACTATGCACCTTACAAATCAACTACAGTCAACCTCGCTTAAGTCGACGTCGCATGTGTCGAATAGTCGCTCAAGTCGATGAAAATAAAAAGTCCCAATTTATCCTCATAGACTTATGTGTGTTAATCCTTTGTACAAGTTGATATTTGTAGGTCGAAAACTCGCCTAAATCGATCAAATTCTCAGAACAATACCATGAAAAAACATGTAATTGAAATGAAATCAAGCATTGTCGAAACTGCCACCCGCCAATTTTGTTTACAAATATTCCCTGACTTGCTGGCACGATCTCCGTGGCCTCAGTCTCTCGTGCACTTTCTCGCGCTCTCATGTGTGGAGAACAAAATGTCACGTGTTAAGTCATGTTTGCATGGCCGGACGGACGCCGTACGCAGTTTTATTGCCTTCACGGCCATATGCATATAAGGGAGGATTTAATACATTGGAATTAATCACTGGACGTGTCTGGTTTTATTCTTTATTGTCCAACTTGTAACAGGAGTGTGAAGTAATATACTGGGTACATGAAAGGTACAGTGCATGTATGTGCTTATCTTCTCGATGTCGGCACAATATAAATCATGGTACATGAAACCGCCGGGCTGCCGGCCCTATGCGCCGGCCACATGCACAGTCCGCACAGCGTCGTCCCCTTGTTTTGTATACACGCGTAAGTCCAATTTTCTTCGACTTTCGCACAAGTCGAAAATCGCCTAGGTCTACGCATTTCACTCGGTCCTGTCATGATCGACTTAGGCGAGGTTGACTGTATGACTAGATTTTGGAAGAAATAAACATTGAAAATATAATTTCTTCTTTCAATATGGCACGAAAAAGAGACATGATAACGAAGCTTTTCGACATGCACTCATCAGGTTAATCATGCAGGTATATAACAAATTACTTGAAATCAACTATATTATACTCGATGAACCCGGACGCAACCCAGGCGCCGTAATTTCAGAACAATCGCAAAGCTTGGACGAACTCCTTTTGTCTGCACAGAAGGGGTTCGTGCGATTGAATGTAGGCGGCTTGGATGCGGGATGGTTGTATCAATAATAGTTCAGTCGAAATCACAGAGTGTGTGACCCTTTTAGTCAGAGAAAAATACTGACTGTTAAAAATTGTAGTGATGTCAAACAAGTTGCTAGTTGACTTGTAGCCGATTAGAACTATTCTCTTGACTTAAAGGCTTAAATTACCCTTCAATTTCAGTATTTCTATTCATGTGACCAGCCAGCACTTCAATCAATAGAAATTTACATCTTTAAAATTCCACACTTAAAATCAAGTTGTAGTCTCATCATATGTTGTGCATTTGATTTAATCTTAAAACTTTTTTGCAAATTGTAAGGCATTTAAAATTTACATCAGTGACATGACCTTAAAATCAGTGAAAAAAACCAAAACAACTGATTGCATCAAATAGGCTTTATTACTAAAAGTTACAAAGCAAGTAAATAACTGTGGTTATTAAACTTTCAACTTTTTATAGTATTATTAATTGCTATTTTATAAGTTGTCATAAATATATATTTTTATTATATTTATAAACGTGAAGAATTAAATTGATGGGTGTAATTTGTATTTTGACTGAGCATTGTTTGTCTTGGTCCAAAGTATGCTCAGGTTAATTTATTATGTGTATAAATACAGACATATAAGATAGAAAACTAAAGCTTCAAACTTTTTATTGCCTTTGGTCTGTTTTAGAACTTAACAAAGGTCGGATGTATCTCATAAACAACTGCAATAAATGAAAATAAAATCCTTGTACCTATTCAATGCAAAACTTGACCCAGATAAAAGTTACTACATATCAAGTTATGATTGTGTATTTTGGCCTGATAATTATTGAGTTGTCAAATATTGTTTGAAAGCCCAGGAAATTGACTGAATTTACAAGGATGATATATTTGCCATTCAGTAAATAAATGTTATCAAGGTGTAAATTAAGTCAAAACAGGTTGGATGGTAAACCCCTTCTCTGTCATGGATGGCAAATTCTGCCCAAGAATGTCAATGTGTACTCTTTGGTTTGACTAAAGGGTACCTAGATTTTCTTTCCTCAAACAGCAATACGTGGGCTGCAGGGCATGTCTTGTCAGGATTGTTATAATGACAAATTTTGATAAAAATTGATAATTGATAATAAAGAAAAGAATAACTGATATAACCGTCATAACAAATGCCTTTCCTGGCTATTAAATTATTTACCAAATTAACTTCCATCAATACCAAATTTATCATTGGTATTTGCAAGGGTTGAGTATGTCTTTACGAAATGCATAGATTATATAATAAATTTTTATTGCATAAAGTTGTAGATGATGCTCTTGCTTTAAAATCTTGTATTGTCACTTTGAGTGACAACACATCATATGAAAGAAGAATATTCCTCTCTTTACAAATACATTGTTGCATCCTAATCAAGTTGAGGCTTATTATGTTTGGATTTATTTAGAAGTCATCCACTGGTCTGTGCATCCTGCACGTTGTCCCATCTAGCCAGGAGTTTATACAGCAGCAGGTGGATCTAACGATGAGGGCGCTTTCTCTGGATGACCGTTACTCGGATCAGTGTCATCTCTGCTGTGCACCTGTTCAACTGGCTAGAGCTGTCCAGAGCTCTGGCAACAAGAGACAGAAGGAGATGGATGTGGAAGAGTTCTATGCCATAAGGTATTCACAGATGAGAGAGGCGTCAGTGATGAAGTATGGTGACCAAGTCAAAGGTAAAATACGGGAAAAGTACAATTTTGGTACAAGTCATAAGGTCAAAGAAAATGATATTTGTGTTCTCTTAAAAATGAAATATGTAAAGACCTCAAATTTACTGGAAGAAGTGTAATTTTCACGTAACCTGTAATAAACTCAATTAATAGAGCCTTTATCAGCTTTCCTTATTTTGTGAGTGTATTAATGTCCTATTTAAATATACATGAAGTAGATGTTTTTGCTTGTATGAAAAGTAATTGTCCTCAATTAAAATCAAATTGAGGGCAATAAATCAAGGCTTTATTTGTTATGGGACAATTTCAAGGAATTATGAAAAACAGGGGTCAAGTGTCATTCATTTGAGGTACAGATGGAATTAGTGGCTTTGTTTACAGACCATTTTGAGATTTTGAGTGCCATCAGGCCTTGGCTCCCTGTCTGTCTCGAGCCCTGCTTAGCCTAATAAAGTTCACCTTTTTAGTAATGTGTACTGCTAAAGAATCCAATGGTATCTTTAAGTTTGTGATAATTATATCAAGTATAATTTAAAGAAATATTTTTGGGTTATCTGTCAGTCATAATATATGTTGTTATGTTATCTTGCAAGTGTGTGCATTTCATTGACAAGTAACTGGAATTTAATTGTGACAAATTGCATCTGATTTTAGTGCAACTCTCTTGCTCTTTATAAGGTGATTCATGGAGCAACATGATCCATTCTCTGACGGCCGCAGGAATCACCTTTGACATACTTGGAACGCACTTCAGACATCCAGTGAGTCATGCTCATTTCTTATACACTGGAAACTTGTTATAAAGAGCTCCAATATAACAAGATTCCTGATATAACAAAGCAATTTTCCTGGTCCCAGGTCTTTATGTTCTTTTGTGTTTTTTACCCTGATATTCATACATGATAAAAAACATTCAAATCGACATTTAGATTACAAAGAATACAACTTACATTTAAATAATTCATGAAATACAATACTTATAGTATAAAATACATGTACAAGACAAATCGGCATGATATAGCAAGGTATAAAGTAAAACATGGAAACGATAGATTCCTGATATAACAAGATAATTTTCATGGTCCCAACGTCCTCCTTAATATGATGAACATTATTGTATATGAAAGAAGGGGAAAAACAGGATGGTGGTGATGATGGTGATGATTATTGTGATGATAATGATAATGATGATGATTGTCGTCTTGCTGCCATAAAACTGTGAACAAGTTTTGCTTCCTCATGATTTTTCATATGCCAAGTTACCTTTACATAACCAACTAGATGTTTTCATTGCTTTCCTTGAAGGTGAAGCTTGATGTTGGTGAAAGGAATGATAGCAACCCATGGCCAGATAACAGGAATGGTGTATTTGTGGTGTACAACTATGCACGGCTCTCTACCCTCTTCACAAGGTTCCAAGAAGAGGTTCAAAAGGGTACGCTATTGCTGCACAGGGTCTTGGGAAGAGCTGTTGCAGCCTAATGGATATGTTACCAGACTGTAGATAAGTGGTAAAGCAGTGGTCTTGTAACCAGAAGGTCTAGGGCTTGAAACCACATGGATGCACTCTTGTCCTTTGATTAGGCATTGATCCTCAGGAACTAAGTCCCTCAGATAGGACTATAGCCATGTAGGTCCGCTCATTTCTCATCGACAAACATGTAAATGCTTTCATAGCAGTTAGGTACCACTGCCATCATCTTCATCGTCATCCTCATCGCAATTAACCCGCGCTTTTAAAGGCCAAGTCCACCCTGACAAAAAGTTGATTTGAATAAATAGAGATAAATCCAACAAGCATAACACTGAGAATTTCATCAAAATAGGATGTAAAATAAGAAAGTTATGGTATTTTAAAGTTTCGCTTAATTTCGCAAACCAGTTATATGCACATCCTGCTCAGTATGCAAATGAGGGAACCAGTGACATCACCCACTCACTATTTCTTTTGTATTTTATTATGTGAAATATAGAATATTTTAATTTCTGCAGATTTCACAATTAGGAAGCTCTCATTGATTTGTGTATAGGTTGCAACAATGGCAATTACACATGTTCAGCGAGGAATCAAATCTTGTTTTACATTATAACAAGGAAAAATTAAAATATTTCGTATTTCATGTAATAAAATACAAAAGAAATAGTGAGTGGGTGATGTCACTGGTTCCCTCATTTGCATACTGAGCAGGATGTGCATATAACTGTTTTGCGAAATTAAGCGAAACTTTAAAATACCATAACTTTCTTATTTTACATCCTATTTTGATGAAATTTTCAGTGTTATGCTTGTTGGATTTTTCTCTATTTATTCAAATCAACTTTTTGTTAGGGTGGACTTGGCCTTTAAGTAAAACCTATACATATATAGAGAGACCACACAAAAGCAATCTTTATACACAGATGGTCGATATGTACCTGTTTAATATCTGTTTCAGTGGAAAATTCTGTTGTGGGGAAGGCAAAAATATAGTCTTTATAGACAAATGATCTTTCAATACAGGTGGTCACTAAAGCAGATCTGACTGCATTTGCTTAAACGGCAAAAGTTGCAGGACTCTCGGACAGGAATTATTTCCAAGGTGTCTAAGATTTGTGTCTGATTGACTGATGTATGGTTCTTCCTCAATACTCAGGTACATATCCAGCATTACCACCCACAGAAAACATAGACTTCTCAACCCTGAAAGAAGAAGCAGAATGGAAACTGCTCTTTTCTCACATCCTTACGCTACCTGATGTGATAGTGGACTCAGTAGGAGAAGGGTTTACCACTCCTCAAGAGCTGGCATGCAAGTTTGAAACCCATAAGGTTGGTATGAACTTTACTGTTCAGTCAATTGCACTTAGACTGTGATTGCTGTAGGTCGATGTTACATAATGGTCCTTCTATTAACTTTGGGGCTTGCGGTAAGGAAAATCACTCTTATCTTTGAAATGATAGCTCTATATTTCAAAGCTTTTTGTTGTCCCAATATTATCTAATTTGGTAATTTGCAAATTTTAGGCAAAAGAGTTATCATGAATCTAGTAAAGCATTTGAAGGGCTGATAAATTAATTTTGTTATTGTAATTTGCCCCATTGAGTATCATATTTTTATGTATCTCAATGAAAACCTTGAAGAAAATAAGGTCATGAAAAATGCATGTTTTGATCAGATCAGGTTACACCATCAGGGGGGTGTTTCATAAAGCCGTTCGTGAAGTTACGCACGACTTTACGTATGACTTATATATGACAAGCCACATGGGATGCTCAGTCATTTTGAACTGCATCAACTAAAGTTGAAATGTGCAGATGTAGATTAACATTCTTATTATAACAAACATTTTTAATGCAAAGTACATTTTTTGCTATTTTTTTAATTGAGGTTATTGGAAATACAAACTAACAGTCACACTTTGTTATAACATCATGAAAAACTTTGGGCATCCTATCTGGCACTTCATATTCAAGTCGTTCATAAAGTCATGCGTAACTTTACGAACAGCTTTATGAAACACCCCCTAGGCTGTATAGGGTTACGTGAACCCAAGGGTAATCTAGTACTATAGAACCAGAAACTTGAATGTTCACAAATTTCGCTAGTGGTTCACATTCGCGAAGTTTCATGCCGCAAAATCATTGAATCATAATTAACACAACACTAAATTTGTACAAATCGTAAAAGTTTCTTGCTGTGAATTTGTGAATTTGTGAAAGTTTCATGTCGCAAACGTTTCTGTGGGGTGTTTTCATAAAGCTGTCCGTAAGTTACGAATGACTTTACGCACGACTGGTGATATGTTCTTGTGCTAAATGATTAAGAATCTGATTAGTATAGCACCTAAGAACATGTTCCAGTCGTTCGTAAATTAATTTGTGCCTTTACGAACAGCTTTATGAAACACCACCCTGGTTTTACAGTATTTGAATTTTGTGAAATATTTTCATCCACATTTCATGAAATGCTTATTTCATTCACCATGGATAAAATATAGGTCGTGTCTTAAAATGTCCCTACATTCACTCTTTCTTTACCCAGATTTGTCGCTACCTCATATCACTTAGTCAGGATTTGAGTACATATTACAGCAGATTTAGAATCTTAGTGGTAAGTCTATATGATATCGTATGTAGTTTATTTTATTTTCCACACTATAGGTAGAGAGAGTGAGAGAAAGAGAATTTGGACATCTCAATAATTGCTGTATGAGAACCAACTGAGTAATGAAGGTTTATTCTGACAGTTTAAGTTTTGACTGAAGTTATGCTGCACCACCCAAGTAATACTTCCTAATCCAAGGCATGTGGTGGCTTTTAGAAGATTGATGAACAATAGTGTGAAGTAACTGTGTAAAAGGTGTTCTCCCTGTACACACCCCTCACTAATGGGGTGTTGCAAGAAAGTTGCAATCAATTGCAAATTGTAAAGCAAATTAAAACAACCATTCTGAATGGTTCACGGTCTGCCCATTCAAGAAGATGCACTTGCAACAATGATTTTGATTGGTCAGTACCAATCAGTTGCAACAATCGCAACTTTCTTGCAACACCCCATAAGTCTCTTATATCGTTAATCATTCTTCCTCTTTCTCTTTCTGCACCCCCCTCTCTCTCTCTCTCCCCCTTTCTATCTTCCCCTCTCTCACTTTGCACAGGAACCCAGACCTCATCTACTGCCCACCATGTATGCCAGGATTTACCTTCTCAAAGCAGTCCATCAGGTTCTCAGCAATGGTCTCGCCCTTCTGAAGATCAAACCTCTTACCCAGATGTGATCTGCCACTGACAGAGACCTACAACTCTGCAAAAATTGTCAGTATGTCTGTACACGTCAAGTGCAGACGAGTCTCAGAATCACCTTTGATGTAATAGACAGAAATATAATGTTAAATGAACAAATAGGATAAGGCTCTCCAGTATTAAAGCCAGTTGTATCCCGCGATATTGATGACCTTTTCTTTTGCATATGTTCCTGATAGTTGCTTGTACATGTATTGTGTAAGTATCTAAACACAACACAAAAAGTAAGTTCCCCCTAAATCAAAATGGCGTAACTTTTTAACGAAAAGGTTTCGAACAAAACAACTTGGTCAGAGTGTTCCTACACTTATTGACTAAGTTCTGTGTGAAAATGAAATTGATCCGTCGAGTCATGCATGAGTGAGCACACATTCAAGGCAAAATTGTCACTTTTCAAAAGTCACAAGAGCCATTTTGGGGGGTCATTTTGGCAAAATCTATAGTGCTATAGTTGTTTATCATCCATCGTTTGACCCCTTCGCACCTATCCTGACACTTTTCGTGTTTTTGCACGGTTTGGTGAGCACAATTTTAGTGGAAAGTAGCGATGTTCAACCCTCTTAACTTTGAAATGGCAAAATCCATTCGGATTATTGAAAAAATTAACATCAGATATTGCTACCAAAATGAATTGTCAATTGTGTAAACACAAGAGGTAATTTTCTGGCTGGTTGAGTGAGCACACTTTAAAATTAAGCAAGAAATGCTAAAATTCACCGTTAATAATATGGCATAAAATATGACTCCTGTGACTTTTGAAAAGTGACAATTTTCCCTTTAATGTGTGCTCACTCATGCATGACTTGACAGATCAATCTCATTTTCACACAGAAGTTAGTCAATAAGTGTAGGAACACTCCTGCCAAGTTGTTTTGCTTAAAACCTTTTCGTTAAAATGTTACGCCATCTTGCTTTAGGGGGAACTTACTTTTTGTGTTGTGTTTAATACCGGTGTTCTGAATGATGTACAGGTGTAGTATTCTGAGCAACATTTATATCTAAGAATTACTTTTTATCTTTTAAAAAATAATTGGTATTCTGAGACGATGTTTTGTCTAGGGTTTTATCTCAGTGTGAGTACCTCTCGCATGCCTATACAGGTGTATGCATGATACGCGCAGCATTAAATGATTACGCCCATCATAACTTGTTGGGAAAGATAAATAAAGCTTAAAATAGGGTTGGGGCTATTTTATCACACAACCACGGTGAGTGCAATATTTTTGGACAAGTATGGTGCTTGTCGTGCGATCAAAATAAACAAAAAGATACCAAGAACTGACTATATTTATCAAGCAACATTCCTGTATGATTATTAAATTGATGTTCAATGATTGTGATGGTGTTCTAAAACCTCTGATAGTACCTCAGTCCTTTTCAAGGAAATCCTAGCGAAAACAAAATTTCTTATTGGTTATTGCATCATAAATGGGCGTGTCTTATAGGGTGTTGCAAGAAAGTTGCAATCAATTGCAAATCCCCCATTTGCAATCGATTGCAAATATGATACATGTATTTTAAATGGAATTTGCAATCAATTGCAAGACTTGCGACTGATTTGGGGGATTTGCAATTGATTGCAACTTTCTTGCAACACCACATTAGATGTGATAAAATGTCGCTTAAAGGCCAAGTCCACTTCAATATCAAGTTGATTTGAATAAACAAGAGTAAAAGTAAACAAGCATAACAGTAAAAATTTCACTGAAATCGGATGTAAAATAAGAAAGTTATGGCATTTTGAAGTTTTGCATTATTTCATGAAACAGTGATATGCATAGCATGGGCGGTATCCAAAATGAGTGAACCGATGATGTCACACACTCACTTTTCCTTATGTATTTTATTATATGAAATTTCAAATATTTCAATTTTTATAGATGTGATAATAAAGAATCCCTTCCTTGTATGAAAATAATTAACAATAATGATGATTTTACATGTTCCATATGGAGTCAAACCATGTTTTACATTATTGAAGCAAAAAAATGAAATATATGATATTTCATATAATAAAATACATAAGGAAAAGTGAGTGCATGACATCATCGGTTCACTCATTTGCATACCACCCATGTTACGTATATCACTGTTTCATGAAATAATGCAAAACTTCAAAATGCCATAACTTTCTTATTTTACATCCGATTTCAGTGAAATTTTTACCGTTATGCTTGTTTCATTTTGCTCTGTTTATTCAAATCAACTTGATATTGAGGTGGACTTGGCCTTTAAGGGTTCTCAGAATACTGATATAAAAAGATTTTAAGGGTATTTTATCTCACCGACTTCAAACTTTATCTGAGATAAAATGAAAATCAAAATACACCCCCAGGTATTAAAGAATAAAAGAGGGGGCTTCAGTAGAGAAGAGCTGTTTATATAAAGGAAAGATGTTGAATCGTTGGCTTATGAAAGCAGCACTTACTGCGATACAACATGGTCAATAGAGGGCTTTGGTCCATTCCTGAAAGAAAATTATTTAATACAAAATAATTAGTTTCCTTAAGCCATTGGCAAAATCTAAAAATTAGAATCACTGATTGGCAGAAATGTATGCAACTGTTTCATGATATAGCAAGAAGTATTAAAGGTTGACTAAATTAGAGAGAAAATGGGTGCTCTTTCCATGTAGTTTTGCCTTCTAATCACGGATCTGCCAATCGATTGTCCAAATTATGTCTCGTTTTGGCGAAAAAGGGGGAAAAGTAGAGGTTTTGGGACCGTTCCATAAAACTCGTGAGCTGATTGGCTAACCCCCAAGTGACGTATGAAAAGTAAGAGGCACAAGATCTGGAGGCTGCAGCCTATAATGTTGTACACAGAATGCGGTATTTGACCCCTCTGTTCAACGGACAATTTATGAAAAAAGGAAATTAATCAATATAATCTTAGGAGTGAATAATCATTAGCAATATATTTTCTACAAGATCAGAAAACGCTTTTGCCCAAATATACAGCTCTTGTTTTTTGTTTTTTAGCTTTTCTTTTGAACAATGTTCTCATTCCATCCGAGCTTGTCGAACGAAAATTTTGCATTGGTCATAAACGTGTGCACAGCCGTTTTATGCGTCTGTATGTACTATCTCCTACACACCTTTAGTACGGCAGTGACTATGTTCCCCTCGTACATAGCGACTGGTGAACGCTTTTGTTTTGTTTATTTCACTTAGGGCTTTTTTTTTTTTACTTCGCTTTACATAGTACTGACTTAGATTTTGGCTGAATTCGAGTAACTTATATAGAGAGAGGAAAAGTGCCCGCGATTCCGAGTTGGAGGACTTTTCTGAGCCATGCAGATACGAACTCTGATTTATCAGATGATTTATCAGACCCCGAAGGCAAAGAAGCTTGAGTGGCAACGGGAAATTCGACCATATTATATGTTTGAACCCCTCGCAGAATACTGTGAAGGGCCGTGGGTGGAGTTACGGGTGAAGTAGACCGAAAATGCTGTCTCTCGTTCGTTAGGTCGTCTTAGCTAACGAACGAGAGACATAATTTTCGGTCTACGGGTGAAGCTGCTGCAGCTGCTGTCGTTGAAAAACAGATTGGAAGACTTGACTCCAAGTCTGATCTTTGGAATAGCTAAATCTTTTAGCTAGCTTATTCTTCTCTTCATGCCAAATTCGGAATACAGGCCAGGATCCTCAAAATCATCTTCGGCAAAGTGATCGCTGCAGATTGTACTCCACTCACGTGGACGGCCATTGCCACTCTGCCCGCGTGAGCTTTACATTTGCGTCCCACAATTTCCGTAGATTTTCATCTTTAGGAAAATGATGTAGGCTTACACCATCTTTAGGGGTCTTGCTACAGCCCGCAACTATACACCGATTAGGCATTATTGATGAAACTGCGTCCCAAAATCAAAGTTATTGTGAGGAATTAAACCACGAAAATACGCAATGCAAATGGTCGATGCGGTGAATATCATGCTCGGCACCGGGCTGGGCCTGCCGGGGGCCTCCGGGCGCGCACGGTATAGGTTAGTGGAATATTTTCCCTTACTTTTCATGCGTCACAGATCACGTGATCACGATGTCGCTTCGATGGGATTTTTTAGGGGCGGGGCTTATGACTGTGTAAATCAGCAAAAATGTACTTTTCAAATGATTATAAAATATGAGTGAATGCATAAAAAATTGTGGGATGGATATTTTTTGGCTCCTGATGACACCTTCCTACGAAAAATGGGCGTTTTCTTTTTTATTTTAGTGACCCTTTAAGGTCGAAAGTTTAAATTGCTCATTACATAAAGGGAGAAAAAGTTATTTTTAAGTGAATTGCTCAAGATTTAAACCCGGTTTACTCATTTTTTCTTGATGCATTGATCATGGAATGAGATCTCTTTAGATGGTTCTATTACACCTATCTCTCTCTTCAACTGCTATACATGATTGCATAGCAGAGTAAGCATTGCTGCGCTGTTCGTAACAAATTGAACTTGTCAATGAAGTATTTAAGTGTTGGTTTATAGGAACCTTCAAAGATTATTTATACAATTATGGTATTTACTGAAGTATCTTTCTCTGGAGTTTAGGATACTTTTTATTGACAAGCCTGTCTTTTGTTCTTTTGGCCAAGGTAACGATTTCATCATTTCATGTAATATTTGGTTCAAACCGAATTATTAGTCTCTATATATTCTTCACTTTTACAGTGTACAAGTGGAAAAAGATATATATATATTGATAATAAAAAACTAAAGATTTTAGCTATTCAGTTTCATGTACTCAATACTTTTGATAGCAGTGCTGTGTATATATTTAATGGATTTGTATTGTGTGTGGGTTAGTGTAAGCCCACTCAGACTTATTCAAAAGATGATCTCAGTCAGTCCATCATAGGCAAACAAATTAGCCTGTGGTTGAATTACATGTTCTTAAATCTGAGAGGAATAGATTGTGAGGATGTCATTAGCCCCCATTCATAAAACTTGCTATCAATAACAACTGTCACATTTCTATGACAAATTTGCTCTCAGCCAATCAGAGTCGAGGATTTCAAAAGCTTATAACAATTTTCATAACTTGTTATTGATAATAAGTTTTATGAAATGGGGCCCCGATTGCTTTTAAAATGTCTACTTTTAAAAGACCTTTTAGAAGCTAACACCATATATTCTATCACACAATCTAACATTCTAAAATCACCACACACCGGTTACGAAGTGATATATCTTTCAATGATTTTATTATTTTTTATCTTTATGATAGTTTCACTCATGTAACATGTTTAATATTAATAAAGCAGTGATCAAATAAAAAAGAACCATTTTTTTCACATCTCTCACATCCATGATTCTATTCTTTTTCACATCAACTCCTTGAAAATAAATAATACTATATCAATCATATTCAAGAAAAAGATCACCAGGCATCAGATTGTAAAACTATTCATTGAGATATCAACACCAGATGATAGATAAAATACTATTTTCTACCAAGAAAGAAATCATTTGTGCCTATCTTGATCTTCTTTTAGTGACCAAAAGAAAGTGAGCTGGATAGCAATAATGAAAACAAAGAGGAAATCACATTACAGCTACACTGTAATTTCAGACAGGGCTTGTCAAAATTAAGCACCAAATGCTGGATTATAGGATTGATATACTCCCCCTTTTCTTCTCTTTTCCTTTTACAATTACTTCAAACTCCTTGCCCTTCACCAACAGCCCTTTTCTTTATGCCTTTGCCATTTTAGCCTTGATACGATATGGTATGGTTGCCAATGGTTTCGGAGTCTTCTTCACACGTAGAGGATGTCTTTGGTTTTGCATAATTTGGGGTGGTTTGCCCAATTTAGTTGGCTTCTTCATTTTCCTTATCTGCTTTGCCTTTTCCCTCATAGCAGAGTTGTGCTCTTCATACTGCTCAGGCAAGTCAAACGTGGAGAAAGTGAAAGCATTTGTCAGTGGCAAGTAGGAAGTTTGACGAAGAAATTCAACATTCCTTTTGTGCTGCTGCCACATTTTGTTGATAGATTCAGGAATGCCCTTACTGGCACCAAGCAGACGGTTTGAGGAACGATTAGCCAAGTATGTACGAGAACGGTATATGCTCCGTGAGGGTTGTAGCAGGGCTTTCATCAAGACGGGCGATGAAACCTTTGGAGCTGGAATGGTGAATTCATCGCAGTTTACTGGCAATGTTGAAACTTGAACCATACTCGACTCCTTCTTGAAAAGGATGGGTTCAGGTGACTTACTCTGCTCGCTGGAGAAGGTTTGCGTCATTGGTGTGGATTGTGGAGGTGGTGAGGAGCTCCGTAAATGGCTAGGTAAAGTAGAATACATCATTTGATATGTCGGCTCTTTATCGGAAGGCAGAGGCAGTGCCGGAGGCGGGGAAAATGACGGATCGGCTGTCAGTTTAAATTTTGAATACTTATTAAGAAGGTCTGCAGGAGATTGGCTTTCACCCTTGAAATCATTTGCCTCATTTGTTTCTATTTCAGGACTGAAATCTGCGAATGGTGCTTGACTGGCTTTTCGTTGATTCTCTGAAATAACCTTCTTCTTCTGGATGGTCTTTTCTGTTTTGCTCTTTCTTCGTGTGCTTCCCACCAGTGGAAGTGCATTTGCTCTGTCTGAGGAATCCGGTTCAGGAAGGCTTAAGGCCAAGGACAAGCTGTCTGATTCTTGTTGCGACGATGTGTCTTGTGCTTCAGAGTTCGGATCCTGTTCTCCTTTGCTGAGAAGTGGAAGGCCTGACTTCTTTGGCAAGCTAGGCAGCTTTGTTGTTTCTGCATGGGATAATTCTGATGGGTGCAGAGTTCTTTCTTTCTTGGATATTTCTGATGGGTGTAGCGATCTTTCTTTATTGGATAATTCAGATGGGTCTTTAACTCTGGTTCTTGCTGTATCTTGCGAGTCCAACGGACGTGTCCCATTTCTGAATGCTAAGGTATTAGTAAGATTTTCCTGTGGTGTTGCAAATACATGTTTCCTGAACTGACCAGCTTTTGTATCAGGGCGCCCTGTGACATTGTGTATGGTGGTATTCTTCATGATGGGCTTGCTCTTCACGTCTCTCTGTTCTCTTGCGTTTTTTATGTCAAGTACAACACGTTCAGCAGCCTCCTTGAAAGATGGGCACTTTGAATCAACCTTTACTACAGGGTGGTCAACACTTTTGTCCTTCCTTGCACGTGCGCTCCTATGCTCCCCTTTTCCTGGACTGTCATCAATTGCAGCAGATTCTTCAGGTTTTGATAGACCTTTTCGGCTAGACAGCTTTGTTATTTTCTTCATATCCTTAGAAGCTTCATCAGAAGTCTTCTCTCTGTAGATCACTGTTCCATCTTGATGGCTTGTAAGTGATATCCCTGAGGAGACACGAGCGTCTTTCACTTGTGATTCTTTATCATGATTATGATCCTCCTCCCTGGTTTCACTTGAATCATCTGTTTTTCCCACTCCAACAAAATTTCGCTTATTAAGACCATCACCTAAATGGAGATCAGCTATTTTGTGTTTTTCAGATAAATCTTCTACACTGTCCTTCACAGAACAGCTACTACCTCGTGGGTTTATTATCATATGAGACGATTCTGTCATTGCACTACCTGGAAGCACTACCTTGTCATCAACGGATGTTTTAGAACACTCCGATTTTATCGACTTTCCAGGTTGAAATTGAGAAAATTTCTTCCTCTTTGTTTTCAGCTTCGGCAAATTCCTTGGAATGCTGAAAGGCACAAGTTCTACCTGGCCATCATGACCAAGTACATATCCCTGTTCTTTTGTATTTATCAGTACCATCTGACGATATCCAGACTTGTCTATGCGAACTGTTGGTATGAATTCTCCGTTACCATCTACATAACCTTCGTACTTCAATCCATCATCACCTACACACATTGTGCTTGCTTTGTCAGCAGGATTAAAGCCCGATATCGGGTTAACTTCATAATCTGACCCAGGAAATTTTACAAAATTGATATGGCCGTTTCTTCCAGAGAAGATATATTGATCGTTCCTGCTCTGCATTACTTCTTTCCTATTTCCATTGTCATCCAGGTATGACATTGGTACAAATCGCCCATCAATAGTGTGCCTTCCCTCGAAAGTATATCCGTTCAGTTCACGTGTTACAACTTTATTTCTGCTGTCAGTTGTGTGACCTATGTTATCTTCACCTGTATATCGATTCTGACCGTCTTTATCAATAGTATAGTACTTCCCACCAGAATCTTTTAGTAAGGGATATCTACAACCCTGTTCATCGAGACGGAATACAGGTACGAACTGACCAAACTGACAGCGACCATGGTACACTGACCCATCAGGTTCACGTTTGTAGGTCATATGACGAAATTTGTGTGATCTTTCTGATGGAGTATTAGTTTCACCAGTTTTCGCAAAATGATCTACCTGTGTAATGCTATGAACGTCAGGTTGCCAGTTAGGTTCACACTTTCTCACGTCTATTTGACTAACGGATAGGAAAGTACTGTCATCACTTGCATCAGAGCTTGTGTTGGACCACTCATTGAATAACAATCTTGATTGCGATTGACTTTGACTTAGAAATCTGCATCCATTACATTTCAAACCTCCACGGTTGAAATCTGTTTGGCAATGTAAATGCACTCCGATCATCCTTCCATCGGCATTCACGACAGTGTATTCTCCCTCGGCGTTCATAACCACTGGTCTTCGAGAACCGTCTGGATCTACCTGAGCAGTTGGTATGAAACCAAACCCTGGCGAATCGATGCCTTGATATTTGAAACCGTCATGGCTTTCCACTTCAGTAATACTTATGTCTTCAGATCTTTTCTGGACTGTCTTACAGCTGAGAATAGTTTGGTCACTGGAAAAAACGGCTGGGGGACCACTTTCATCCAGTGTTTCAAGTTGAGTATCCGAAAGAATAACAACCTCCTCGTCACAATTGACATCATCATTATCATTGCTGTGGCTCTGTACACAGACCTTGCCGTCTGTCTTCATCATTACCGCATGTTCTAACCCAGCATCGTCGATACGTGCTGCAGGCACAAAGTGTCCGCTTAAATTATTGTAACCTCGAACAACCGCCCCGGTCCTATCTCTTGCCTCAATGATACCTCTTTCAATGGGAGATGTTCCTTGGGTTTCTTCTGTACCATCAGAGGATAAGTCTAATGTCTGGTAACTATACCTACTTACGATGCAAATGCCCCCATCTGGTTTCATGGCGATTGGCAGTCTGTTGCCACTATGATCAACCCGAGCGATGGCAACAAAATTTCCGGTTGGTGACATGAAGCCATGGTACATAGTGCCGTCGATGTCCTCAAACCCGACAATTAATTGACCTGCAGCAGACGTTTCACCGCTGGGAATCATTATGTGTTCTGTTGGCTTATTCAGAGTGCGTTTGTCCAGATCTAGACAATGAAGATGGATAACATTACATTACATAAGTTATATGCAAGACAAGACTATTGTTCATTTCCATGTTTGGATATTGAATGAGATACTTTTTTTGGGGGGGGGGGGGGGGTATATTTGCAGACACATGGGGTGTTGCAAGAAAGTTGCAATCAATTGCAAATCTCCAATCTCCAAGTCTGTAGCGACAGTCTGAGCAAAGTGCAATTGCTTAATAAACGTACACACATGTACCTTAGATAATGGTCCTTTATGATAATGGCTGTTGGAAAAAAAAGTTCATGCAACACTTACGAGGACTATTATTATCTTGATCGCCAGTGATTAGTTGAGTGCCAAAGTTACTCTGCAAACTTTCATCAATATTTGTATGTTCTTCGGTTGGTTCTCTCACGCTGCTGTGGATCGCTCCTTCTTTATCAATATGTGTATCATCGTCTTCCTTCTTGTTCACATTGTCCTCATTTCCAATATGCTCTTCCAAAGTCACGGTGGGTTCTTGTTTTCTTTGGGGATTTGGTGTATTAGTACGGACACCAGGCCCAGAAGATTTCACTCCAGCACTTGTTTCCCCTTGTCTAAGGTTTGTACAATCTAAAGAATAAAATGTTATAAAAAGTAAAATCGCTCTATACGTTGCGTCCCGTAGAAAGATGAGATGTAGGCTTTGCATTATTGTTTTCTACATTTACAACAGAAACACAAAACTACATCGATTATCTCAGTTTCCGAAATATGGGTATTTTATAGAATGGACACTGCAAGAATCAAATATTTTCTTCATTTACTTTATAACTACATTCACGATAGGCATTATATTGAACATGTGTTGGTTGTTGTACACGTACCTCTCTTTTGATTGGCGCTTCGGGAACGTTGTACTTCATGCCGTCCAGTATCCCATTGGAATTTCTCTACTGGACTTGGTGACTTCTTGTCCTTGGACAACCTGATCATGCTTCGTTTCTCTGGGGAGCGCGATCGTCTAGAAGCATGAGGTGAAGTAGAGGATTCTGGCAGGAAACCGCTACTGACAGAATTCACCAGCTCAAGAAGTTCTTCGTCGGCACCCGGCGACCCGGTACGGGAAAGTACCTTAATCAATTGTTGCTTGCCATATTCAGGAAGTTTCTCCAAATCCTTCACAAAATAGATATTAGGAAAGAGAAAAATCATTTCCATGTAATTGGAGAGTGAGGCAGTTGATATATGAAACATTATCATCAATCTTCGAGGAAGAGGGATGGGACCTCCTTTGTAATCAGGGATATCTCAAATTGGTGCTGATGTTACATGGGTATCGAGACGTTTATGATAATCAGGTTATATTGCTTCTTTGGATGAAAGAACGACTGAGTGTTGTAATCTTAGGCAAACCTTATCTTGGAAATTTTCAAAAGTGAGTTGGGTACCTAGAAGATCCACTCTTTAGATTCATCAATCTTCATAATTTTTATACATACTTTCATGATCCGTTGACTCTGCATGCTGATGTTATATTCTGGTCCCCTTGTAGGTTGGTGAGATTCCTTGCACTCTGATGGTGCTTTTGGCTTACCAGAGAGCTTCCAGTGTTTCAGGCAGCGTGGACAGTGGAATACTATTCGGGCTATTGTACCCGGTACGAAATCGTCCAGCTTCGTTTCCTAAACAGAAAAAAATAGAATAAAATACTTATTATATCATTGTACACTGTAGAGTCTATTAATTTTTTTCTATCTTATTTCATTTAATTGTATTGTATTGTACTATTCAGTAAGTTCCAACGGTTCATTTCTAATTGATATACTTTATGAAGGATTCAAGATTGTCAGATAAAGGTACAGGATCAATATCCCCCGACTTATTTTGAATAGTTTTCATGAGGAAGTGGGCGGGTTTTGCGGCCCCTTCAGCCCGCCCATGGATCCACCGGCCTATGTAAAGCGATTAAGCCATGAATAATTACAACTATTAAAAACGATTGAAGTTGATTAAATGATCCCAACTCCAATTTAACCATGTTAAGTGCTTAAATTGGCCCAAGTGCAGTCAAGATCGTCATAAAAACTCACGATTTTGATTCCCATTGATTGACAAAGGAGAAGGGGCTTCAGATTTTCCTCTAAGGACGTGATCCGACCAGACATCTCTCGTTTTGATGGTGTGTCTGCAACACCACCCTGCTCAAACATATCATGAGGTATTTATAGTTTGGGTTTTTTTAATCAGAGAGAGAGAGAGAGAGAGAGAGTGAGTAAAACTGATTCTTTACATTTATGTCGGTATTCATATTTCAAACTCACGTGTTTATAAAATCAAGATATCGGCCTTATGGTTTCAAACCGTATAATCACATTTAATAATGGCTATTACCAACATCATTTTCAGGTCATCGTCCACTCATTATCTGCGTTTCCCTTACATTTGTATAGGTGATTTTACTTAGCTTTTCTCAGAAGATCTATAGCACTCTTCATATCTACAATCCGACCACGTATGACCAAATTTTTGAAGGAAATTGCATGAAGATGGAGATGAAAGATCAGGGTCAGTCTTATAAAGAGTTGCGATTGATTGCAAATAATTTGCAATTGACCTGTTTACTAATACATTTCAATTCATGCATATTTCTCTCCAGAATCTTTAGTTACCAACTATTTAGTGCACCTGCACGCACCTGCTATTCATAATGACATCTCTATGGATGGAATCCATTTTACATACATCAGTTATTGCTATGTCGAGCAAGACCCTGGCAAGTTTTTGAGTCGTCAAGAGAAACTTTTATTCAAGAAGTATGCATAAAATTAGTAAAAAGGTCTATAGATACCAATTGCAAGTCTGTACTGAACAGATGGGAGATTGGAAATTCATGATTGATTGGAAGACTTGCGATTGATTTGGATCAATGGCAAATATTTTTAAGACAGGGCCCAGAAATGTGGAGCATTGCTGAATGAGGGTTCTAATATTCAAATGTCAAATCCAAATTATGCAGAATACTGTAAGCCAGAAGAAATATGCAAATTGGCTAAAATCGAGAGCAGTCGTGCGACCGTCTTGTAACATCGATTCCGAGCAAATTTGGTGTCATTTTCAGTTAGAAAGCTGTGTTATGCCTGTATTTCAATCTTTAATAATTATATAAGTTCACAGTTATTTTTCATTGCAAATGTCGTCATAGCGGGATTGTTTTTGTTGTTCTTATGTTAGTTCAAACGAGTTCAAATGAACACTTCTAACCCGATATGAACCTCACCTCTCCTCTTCTCCGATCACCCAAAGGAACACCCATCCTTTTGTAGTTGTTCGTAGTAGCTGGTCTTCCTATCAGCATCATACCCTGCGTAAGAGGTTCTCCTAGCTCGTGTAGCTCACAGGGTTGAGCCGATACAGCTCCCAACTGTATAGACATAAAAAAATGTGTTCCTTTATTTTCGTTCTTTTTACTCTTTTCACTTTACTTTACGAAATAATGGTGAAATAAAGTTACTGATTACAAACTAGGTCATACACCCACATGATTACGTACGTTTTGAAATACATGTATAAAATCTTATATTATGCGAATGCATTTATGTAGATGGCTGCCCACTGTTACTGTTGTGCCTATAAACTTTTGTCAGAATTACTAGTATCTTCTGAACTCCACGGATAGCTTGAAAAGGAGCCACGCAAGTTTACAAATGCGATTTACAGTCAGTCCAAACGTCAAAAAGGCAACTAACTTTCAACAAAATAGCTCGTCTATGAACTGCGTTTAACCCCCCCCCCCCCCCCCCCCGGTGCAGTTGGCATCTGAACATGATTAAAGTAAATATGAATATACCCTAGAAGGTATCCGAGCACGGGGCAGAGGAGGAATTGGTGTTTGACAGTGTAACGGAGAGAAAGCGATCCCGCTATCAAACTCATCGATGTCATCATCATCACCGTCGTCATCGTCTGTCTCGGGTGTGGGAGGATGAGTCTTCTTCGTATGAGCAGTGGTCGCCGTCATCATCATATCTGTGTCGAACGGTTGGTTGTGGTGGTCAAGACTCTTGGTGTGGAGGTTTGTGTAGTCACTGGGACGACGGATGGTTCGTGTTAGTCCCTGAATGAAAGATGAGAATAGAAGCTGTCAGATGAGAACTTTGACCAGAGTCGGAAGGAAAAATGTATTTCACAATGGGCGACAGAGAGATAGGGGGAAATCATGATGGGGGGGGGGGGGGGGGGGGGGGGGGGGGGGGGTGGCAAGAATGAGAGATGGGTCGTCGGTAGTAATTCAATAGGTCATCGGCTGTCAACAATTGGTGAGGTTTACTCCGTCAATGAATTTTGTGACGCAATTCAATAGTGGAGTCATCGGTCGAAATTCGAACAATCGAAAACATAGATGTGTGTATGCGTGTGTGTGTGTTCGTGTGAAGAACGGGGCGATTATGGTTTGGGTGCCTTGTTCTCTTGTTAATGGGGGGGGGGGGGGGGGCTATTTTATGAAAAAATGTCATTCAATGCTTTCTTTACAGTTATTTATAGATTTTACATGATAATGTGCTTTATTTGTTATACACTTTCATTGAAATGTTGATTTATGATTCATGTATTATTATTGAGTGAAATCGAAATAAAGATCATTGAAAAAAAAAAAAAAAGAGGTCAGTATATTAATAAAGGTCAACTACTAGTCAAGGCCACTGACAATTCATTTCCCACCCAATAAAACCACGTCGGTGGGTGCATGGTGATTCAGACTGTTCTACCAATAATACTGAACTCGGTAAACTGGAAACGTTTCATGGTTGGATCATTTTCATTGCCCATTTTCAAGATCTAGTAGATCAAAGTAATTATGTAACACACTCGGCTCTCTCTAATTATATTGATGCCCCCTTTTCTGTGAAGCGTTGATGTAAGCCTATATACTAAATTGCGTCTAGGTTCTGTTACTTATTGGCGGATCCAGGGGGCACTTCCGGCCCGTGCCCCCCCCCCCCAATAGAGGATCCGCCCTTTTGTCGATTGAGCCCCCCCCCCCCTTTTTAGAATGAAGACTATATTTTGGGTGTGTTTTGGTTTTTTTTATGGAGAATTATGGAGGGAAACTGGACCCCCATAACCCCCCCCCCCCCCCCCTCCACTGAGCAAATTTTGGAGGTCTGGCGAAAAAAATTGTCGCCACCTCCTTCCCCCCCCCCCCCCCAACTGAGCGACTTTTCGAGAAGCTGGCAACACCAAAAAAAAAATACGGGTCTACCTTTTCCAAAAGTTGACAAACCTGCATTTGTGTGCCCCCCCCCCCCTTATACTGGATCCGCGTTACTGGTTATTGAGGGCATGGGGGGCAGTAGATGGGAAATATGAATTGTTTCCCTTTCATTCCTTTATCTTCCTATTTGATTTCAAAACTATTACCCCATGCCCATCCTACCATGCACGCGGTAGCCATGGGCAACGCCTTTGTTGTAAAGTGCCAATATGGGAACGCGTAACTGCATGACTGATTGCGTCACTATCACTGATGCTCGGAGTCAGAAAGCGTCGACTTGATATATCCAATTTCATTTCCAACCCCGTCATTATTTCATGTATTCAGGACGAGTGCCCACGGTCTAATTTAGCCATGTCTGTTTTTGCAATGTAGAATATTCCATTGTCGACAAGTTCTGAAAATAGTCTTTTATTTGTAATGACATGCAAAGCTGATGAGATATTTACCACTTTTATGCTCCAAAGAATAATGCATACAAATCATTTTAAAATGGCATTAAAGTTACCCATATTACCCAAATTTTAGTGTTGTGGGGGGGGGGGGGGGCTGTCACTTTTGCCGTTGTATTTCACGAATTATATGTATCAAACAGATGACCAAATTTTTCATTTATAATTTTTCCGTACCGATATCTATCAAAACTAGAAGATTTGTTGGAAAGCTAAAGCCTACCTTCAGGTAGTACAAACTTACATGTCCGTTCAAGGAAATGCCTAAGCGATTGATAGGGCTTCTCCTTTTGCTTGGCCTGAGAGCTTTAGCTCGAGCCAAGGCTAGTACGGTTCGAACAGTTGGTCAAATCGGGCCACACATCTAAAACTAACATTTACTTGGGCTAAAATTACAAAAAAAATCATCAAGTAAATGCTATTACTAGCCGAGCTCTCGCTATGTCAGGCATGTGGGTTGGCAGATGGTCTTGTTTGAAAGTTTACAATAGGTTTTTTAACTCCAACACCAGATCGTACCAAAGTGCCTATAAGTAAACGAATCAATACAAAAAGGTTTTAATGTGCACCGATGCGTACGCATTAAAGTTTTTCTCCCCACTCACTTTCCAAACTGGCCACAGAGCGATTTGACCTTCTCTGCTGTTCAGAGCCATCTGTACACAGAGTTTAACCAACTCGATTTCAGTTGGAAAAATATGGCGCATATTCTTTTGTTATGCTTGTCCGACAAGCCGAATTGGCTTCGTTTATAGATGGCTCTGCTGCTGTTAAATGTGACAAAACAGCTTTCAGATTTATTAAATTCACATTTTTTAATTCTGTAATTGAAGTGAAGTATCTATCTACATGTACTTAAAAAGAAAAATGTGGGCAGTTCAAGATGAAACCATAAGGACTGGTCATCCCTAGCATGTCCATACAGGTAAAACTACATGTATAACTAGCAAAAGATGAGCTCGCAAAATCTCAAGCAAAAGCTTGAATATGAAAATTTGCTAATCCAGCAAGCCTTCGTGTACATGAGCAATCCCTTTTTATTATGTGTAAAAAGAAATTAAATAGGAATGTAAGCCATTGCTAGTCTGGGGAAGCGACTGCTAGCAAGAAAACAAACTTTTGCTTCTTCTTGCTAGCAATTACATGGTTGGAATGTCTGAACATGCAAGCAAAATGTTAAAAAATAAAGATTTTTTACTAGGTTTTATAGATATGACCCATTGTGCAAAATGAGAGATTCCTGAAATATTGCATGCAGAATTGTTCACATTACTGTTTGAAACCATGCCCAGATGCTCAACCTGCGCGGACACACAACATGTAGTAGTATTTCTAATGAAAACAAAATCAATCGTTATTATTATCATTAAAGAACTGATGTAGACCTTACTTGTGCGTCCGGACAATAACAAAAATGAACTTGTCAAGTTTGCAGTAAGATTTTACGAAAAATATGCATCAGGTAACTAACACTGAAATCAATGAATATTGTCTTTCATAAATATGTATATCTATCTTGTGAAAGATTTGTGACAATTTGCATGAAAAGTTGATTAATTTATACGCACATGTTGTGTGTCCGGACAGGTCACTTTCAAACAGTAAATCGAAAAACTTTTTATGCAAAGTGTGATAAATCTTTCACAAGATAAGTGGACAGTTGTATGTATTGCAAATATTCACTGATTTTAGTGTTATCGGATGCACATTTTTGGTAAAATCGGACGGCAAAATTGACAAGTTATTTTTTATCAAGAGTCCCCGGACATCAGGGGCGGTGATCTCGGGGGGGGGGGGGGGAGGACACGTCCCACAAGGAAATTTTCTGGAGGGTGTTCGTCTCCCCTAGCCCCCCCCCCCCTCAAAATTTTGAAGAATGTGAAAAAAAAGTTATATAGATCTATACCTTTTTTCTTGTAAATAATGAGTAAAGGTTGCAGCACCCTATTCAGGGGAACAGATATACAAGGTTTGTCCCCCCTCCCCCCGAAAATTAGAATCAACTGCGTAAATGATGGCGATTTAACTCTTGGATTTACCTGTGTCATCAAAAGTGCTCTAAAAGTTTGTACAAAATTTTCTTCCTTGGTCGCTATCCGACCTTGAAAAATAGTAAATATATTTACTGAAAGGTTTTTTTTATAGTGTAGGGGTCTACTGTAGTCTATATGCAATAAATTAGATCTAGATCTAAGTGACTTTTTAGCGTCTGAAAACAAAGTGCAGCGTACGGTCCTTTATTACACATTTAAATTTTTCGTCATCCTGCTCCTTTTGTTGTTGTTGTTGCTGTTGCTGTATTGTAGCTCTCTGCCTGTTTCTCTCTCTCTCTCTCTATCTCTCTCTCTCTCCAGTCTCTGTCTCTTTCTTTCTCCCTGCCCGAGCTCTCGGTTTTTCTTTCTATCTCCTAGATTCTATACCCCATTTTACTTTCATCTTATCGATCATTTGACCTGACGTTAGTTCTCACCCTTGAAACCCGTTTTCTGACCGCTGGACCAATGATTCGAATCTTGGGTCTGGCTTGATGAGAAGCTGACGACCCTCCTCCTCCTTCGTCATTCTCGCCCACAGTGCTACCGAATTCCGTCAACCTCGGATGGGCACCCTCCACGTGAGGTGACGACATCTTCTCTCTTCTATCTTTCCATTCTTTAACGAAGATATTTTGATGAATTTGGGGGGAGAAAGAGGAGGGGATCATCCACCTCCATCACCCACGGCCACTGCACTGTCATTAAAGTGTGATCATAATTTTTGACAATCATTATAAAAGAGCTTGATTTGTTGCTAAGCAAAGCATGCGCTTCTCATGCATTTGCGCCATCAATGCGTAAAGGGAAAAAATTATTGCTTCCCGCGCAAGTTAAGTTACAATGAAAATTAAGCCCCTCGATGAACTTGGTGATCATGAGGAGAACACAGGAAATTGAATTAAGAACTTTGATCTTTTACCGCTGATTACAATGTATCGCATGTAGTTGATTGCTGATAATTATCGTCTATTTATCAATTTCTACTCACTATCGAGGAGGGGAGAGAGCGGGGGCAGAATGTATCTGGGTAAACCTGTGTGTCGTTGCAATTATGCAACCCCCATCCTACAAGTGGAGGGGATGATAGACGGGCCATCCTCTTTTCCATCTATTCTGTTCACATTAAATCAATATCAATGAAATAATTTATCTTTTTACAATGCATCTATACTGAAATTAGTACTTTTATTTTGTGCTTAATGTATACTAAAAGTAGCAGGAATCGATTGTAGCTTTCCCAGTTATGAAAAAAACCCAGCAGGAAAGTAAATGCATTTTCGTTAAATTTTTCAATTGAACTTGAAAGCTGATCATCATTTGTATAAATTGTGATTTCAATTACTTCCAAAGCACACTATCATAAGAATTCATCATATAATGAGCAATTAAATTCACTGAAACTTCGGATTGAGAACACTTGAATGGACAAGCATGTTTGCAATTCTTAGGGACTGTTTCTGTTTTTAAGGATTACTCGACGAGATTCTGCACACAACCGTTATGCAAGAAAATTAATTACACCATTGCGTTTTGGTGCCAATTTACCTTTACACGCCATAAAGGGATTGTGAATGCCCGAAATTATGAATCCTATCGCGGAAACGATTGATTTTAATGGCAATTTTTAAATTAACATATGAGACCTACAAGCTCGTTATTCCGAAGGTTCAACAACAACAACAAAACTATTTACTTATGAAATACATATTAATATGTTTTGTGATAAATCGATGAGGTTTGTTCTTTCGAAATTCTTGACATTTCATAATGCTCCATATAAATTTGAGTTTGGTTGTTGAAAAATGAAATAGCCCGAGGACTTCCCAGTTGAAGGGCGGCTCTTGCCTCCTTAAAACCCCAAATAGAGAAGTCATTCAGTTAAATTTCATATATATGAATATGAAAATTTGTTGCTGATAATCAGATAATAGTCAAAATTGACTCATTGCCAATAACGTAAGTATAACAATAGCAACAACTTAAAAGCTTACTATTGTTGTTTTGTGCCCCTTTGAAGTTTTAGGCCACAAAAGGCCCCCGAAAATGTGACAACCGTTTTCTTAGGGGGGCGGTTTGGGTATGTCGAGGCTTTTCGGAATTGTGCCCCTCCCCTTTATAAAATCCTCGATCAGCCCCCTGTTTCAGGCTGTAACTCTCATTTCAATTTTAAATGATGAGATAAGTTTTTAATAGACCGCTTCGGTAATGTATTCATATTTTATACATACCTTTCAAACAAAGGTTGTTCTTGACAAAAGCTTGCCGGATATAGCAACAAGTAATGTATGCAAACTGGATTCCAAGCACTGAAACTCATTTATATAAAAAAAAACAGGTTAATGGAATAGCTCGTTACTAGGTGCTCACTGAGAAGCATAAATTTGAATACATTACAGAACCGGACTATTGGTGTTTGTTTTTGTGTTTTTTTGTGTGTGCTTTTCCAAACTTTTCTTCAATCTAATTATTCTAATTGTTCGTCTTCAAATCTGTATTTTGTATGTAAGTAAATTAATTTTATTTCTTTGTTTCTAATTTCTACAACGGATTATATATTTTTTTTCTGCATGTCATGTACATAGTAAATGCTGACAGGGCCATTGTGGAAAGCAGTTCCGAAACTGTCAATGTTACCCTGTATAAATAAAACTGCAAATAAAATAAATTCAAGATTTCTATTAAACTCCAATGGGGTGTTGGAAGAAAGTTGCAATCAATTGCAAATTGTAAAGCAAATTAGAACAACCATTCTGAATGGTTCAGGCTCTGCCCATTCAAGAAGATGCGCTTGCAACAATGATTTTGATTGGTCAGTACCGATCAGTTGCAACTTGCAATCAATCGCAATTTTCTTGCAACACCCCACAAGTCTAATAGACCACTTCTGTAAGGTATACAAATTTATGCACATATATTCGCTGAGCACCTTGTGACGAGCTATTCCATTAACCTGCTTTTTATAAACGATCCTCAATGCTTGGAATCCAGTTTGCATACAATATATGTTGCTATGTACGGCAGGCCTCCGGCAAGCTTTCAGGTTGTCAAGAACAACCTTTGTTTGAAAGGTATGTATAAAATTTGCATATATTACCGAAGCGGTCTATTCCATGCAAACATAATGCTACTTCCGTGCATGGCTGAAAAAATATATCAAATGCTTTCATAGGAAATGAAATGCTCTATATTAAACCTCACTCGATTTTCTAGTGCATGTCTTTTTGATATTTACTCATTTTATGCATACTTCTTGAACATACTTTCTCATGACGACTCAAAAGCTTGCTAGAGGTTTGTCCGACATAGCAACAACTAATGTATGCAAAATGGATTCCATCTATAGAGATTCCATTATGCATAGCAGGTGCAATAAATAGTTGGTAACTAAGGATTCTGGAGAGAAACATGCATACAAATTATTGCGCCATGCCTGTTGCTATGGATATGCCCATATTTTGTTCTTTTGAAAGCGCAGGTTCCCCACATTTCTTTTCAATGCTGATTTTCATTCTTTGTTGTAGAATGGGACATGGCCTCATAACACTATGAACATGGCGAACAAAGAAGCGGACAAAATATATAGCTCCTCATTGTACCTTCCACTGGTAGACAAAAGAACATCCCTTCAATGCTATTACGTAAAAATATGTAGAACAGGCGTCACATCAATTTTCACCTGTTCTACTTATTTCACATAATAGCAATGAAGGGATGTTCTTTTGTCTACCAGAGCAATTGTGGAGGGTACAATGAGGAGCTGTATATTTTGTCCGCTCTCTTTGTCATCGTGTTCATAGTGTAAAACTTGTAATTTACAGACTTTGTATTTTCATCCATAGTTCTCATCTCATATTTGCGTAATGCAATGAACATCCGTGCTCTAAATTAAGAATTACCCTTTATGCGAATGAATATCTTCATTGGCGGGATCAGCATCCTGATTAAATTCTGTGGCTAGTGGAGCGAAAGAGACAATATCTCTGCTTCGGGAAGATGGCAAAAATGCTGGGCACTAACGAGAAAAACAAAATTCGATCGTAAAAATAATGTATATGCATACACTTTGAAATATCTAATTACTACTGGCAAGCCTTTTCATAAACGTAGCGTCCAAAAATAATTGCAATGCTAACTCCTGCCATGAAAGGTCGATTGCCCTGTTTCTGTGAATTGCATAAAACTCTCATTACTCGGACGATACAAAATGACATGAATAATAGGTCATTAGGGCTTTTAAAATCGATCAGCTCTGGATGAGTCGTTCAATCGACGAATAATGCGATCAACGGGATAGCTACAAAAGGAACACATTCTATAAATGGATTTGTCCATGATGGTCCTTTGAATTTTTTGACATGTGATTATTCCTTTCGTTATTTCTACCGATGGCATATGATAGATGATACTCGTGTAAAATCTTTCATTCCCGTTTTATTGTGACGCATGTGCCACGGTTCCATAATTATGCCTTTATAGTGAACGATTATAATGAGACCTATTCGGTTTCCATGGTTTCTGGGAGCACTGTACAGGCACTGTAGTACTTCATCCACCATAGCTGGGGTGATCCAAAAGCATTAGAAAAGATGATCTTATGTAATTATGCATAGCCGTCCCTGAAATAAATTAAGCGGGAATATTTTAACTATTTTTTCAGCATACTTGATGGCCCCTATAATGGCGGCTGAACTCTTCCATGTTCAGCTCTCCGACTCGGTGTTTTGGCTGTCTGATGGAAAAGTGGTCTTTGTGCTGTTTTTTTTTTTTTTTTTTGGGGGGGGGTGGTCTTTTTGAGATTTCACTCCTTTGTATGGGCCACTATTCTGAATGAATCTGGATGATGTGCATGTGATTCTCTGTATTAGGGCGCTTATATCCTATTACACCTTTACAAAATAGACTATGATTGAGTCTGAAAATGTGAAATATAAAAGTTCATGCGTAAGTATATGGCTTTATAAAGATATGGCTCCCAACCTCTTGAGGCCAATCCATTTTGTTGGACAGAGGGGTGGGGGTGGATTGAAAGAATTTGATGATTGGATATCTAGGCAATATAAAACTTTTATACGATACCCCCCCCCCCCCCCCAAAAAAAAAAAAAAAAAAAAAAAAAAAAAAATCAGCGTCAGGCAAAAAAATATATTGGCAAGATCTGGTCTTGACAAATTTACCTCGTTTTCTTTTTCTTTTTCCAAGAAAAAACAATGCCTTAGACCTACTTACTAGTTTCATTTCGAGGAACAAAAACTGAAATCTTGTCGGCCGAATTCAAATTAGATTAAAAAGGACAGCAAAATAGAATTGTGAGGTTATTCACAATGTTCTTCGTCTTTGAAGGAATAGAGCTTTGAAAACACTGTTTCAAACTTATCTTGAAAGTTCTTTAAAGATGGAATACTAAAATTGAGATTTAGGGAGGCGAAGTTATGCTGCAGTTGTATTTCAAAAATAAAAATACCAATTTTAGTTGATATTGAAATTTACGCGAAAAACAGACATAACATACTGATTAACCTAATAATCACATTATTGGGGCATTGAAATCCTAATCTAATTTTGAAATTAAACTCTCTACCTAATTATGATAATGATGCATTAGTCGTGCATTGTTACCATGGTAATAGACACGGTGATTACTCGGTTCTTGGGGAGCTACGTGAAATTTGGTTCATTCATTTGTCTCTCAAACAAGAGGATGAGGGCTCGAATCTTTGCCCGGTGCGTATGTCCTTAGAAAAGACATTTTATCTACAGGTGTCTCTCTCCATCCAGGTGCCAGTGGGTATGTGGTATGGATTTATTCCTTGAATTGCTGAAAATGACTGCCGAAGGGACCGAAGCTCACGCAAGGGAAATAATATCAAACCATTTGAAGCGCATCGGGACGTTATCATAATGTAATATGCGCTATACATGAACGGTTATATTATTGTTATTATTTCTCACTGTACGCATGCAGGTATGGCATAATCATGGATTAGGGATGGAAAAACGGAGAGAGTGGATTGGAGTGGATTGGAAGAGACAGAAGTATAGATATGGGGATGGGGGCTAAAGTGAAACAGGGATGAGTGATCCGATGGAGGAGAGCAAGAGAGAGAGAGAGAGAGAGAGAGAGAGAGAGAGAGAGAGAGAAATAGTGAGAGAGAGAGAGAGAGAGGGACGTGGGAAAGTAATAACTAAAGAGATGATAAGGAAGAGAGAGATAGAGATGAATAGCTTGATGGGCGAATAATAATAACGTATTGAGAGAGAGAGAGAGAGAGAGAGATGTGATCACCTATAAACGCAGCTGTATACGAAATTGGGTGTCGTTTCCATTATCGAATAAATAGCACTTTCCGACATGAGAACCGATCAGATCGTTACAGACCAGGCTGTGAAGAGAGCTAGAGAACCCGGGTTAAACGCAGCTTGTCATACCACAGGAGAGAGATCATATTCTTCGGTAGATTCTAGAAGTTTTCTAAATCCTCGCCAAACAAGGATGTTGCAAGTACTATTCCTATCATGGATACTTGTTGGAGGTATGAGGTTGTTTTTTCCATTATTATTTCTATTTTTTACTTTCCCAAATTCTCTTTAACCACTATAAACTTTGACAGATTTCAAGTTGAATTCTACTTCATCATATGGTTTTAAACATGTTCAGCCTTTTATCGTATTTTAATAGCTTTGTGCCGTTAATATTATATCCTTGAATATTAAAGCGTAATTTTCAACTTATTCATAATAATTTTATTGAAATTGAAGGATTGATATAGGTATAGGCTTTCAGTTGAAGGCACTAGCAAGAAATTTGAAACTGCTATAGGTCTATTAATTGTAGAAAAGAAATTAATATTAATGACAAATTAAGCTATTGTTTATAAGTATGAACATCCTAAAAAAGCAAAAAAAAAAAAAAAAAAGCATAAGATTGCCTACTCCCCCCTCAAAAACCCCCCAAAAAAAAAACTCATGGAAAACACGTGAAATCGTTATCGGTGGGGGGGGGGGGGGAGCGATCTCGTGGGGCACACTAAGGGCCTTGGATGGGCCGGGGGATTTTCCACATGAATTTTACCTACAGGAATGGTAGATCTTTTACCCCAATTCTTCTTCCCCTTCAGCAATGAATATGCATCCCAATTTTGCAGTTAATAACATAAGAAGATTATGAAAACAATAAAATAAAACAATTCGCAATTTATATGTATGTATATGGTTTTCAATCTAGAAGTCTTGGGCAGTGGTCCTGATTCGACCGGCAATTCGTGTCTGTTGTCGATTTCTGGAGTCAAATGCAAGACGACCAAAACCAAGGACGGTCAAACTGTTCAACTCATCCATAAACTAGTCCCTCTTGATGTGGCTGAGAGAATGTATCAACCAGCCCATATCAACACAACTTGGAAATGCGTCAAACCGGGTGAGTTATCCAAGACGATTATACTGTCACACTCTCTGACAAACAGTCTGTCACTGTGCTATATATATATATTTATTCTACTATACTCTCCATGGAAGAAAATATATCACAGCGTTTACAGAATCGATAAATGATATAAAATTTGAATTAACACGGGCACAACTTTTGAAAAAGAAATGAAGAAGGTTTGAATTATTGAGGGAAGAGATATGTTTTCAAGAATTTCTTCAATTGGTCTGTGGAATTTGCTGATTTGATACAAGAGGGGCTACTGATATTCTTTGGATGCAGATTCAGTAAATGACAACCCCCCCCCCCAAAAAAAAAAAAAAAAAAAAAAAATGTTGATTTCTCCCTCTGCTCCAGTTAGGACGTCGCCAGTAAGTTTAGTCCTCCCAAACTGTTTACTCTACTGTTGTACTGTACCAATATTCCCATATTTTCCCTTGATGAAATATGGAAAATTTGTTGAAAATGATGATTTTGAAAAAAATTTAAACAAACTTAGAATTAAATATTTGTCAAAAGTGTGTGGATGATAACGACCACTTTTGCATCATGTAAGTTTCGTAAGAACTTAAAAACAATGAAAAGAATTAAATTTGACTTTTACGCACTTATCAATTTTACTAATTAATTTTTGCCCCAAATCTAGAAGAGATTTCTACAGAGATAAAATATTTTCTTTTCACGTGAAAGTAATGCTGAATAGTAAAATTGGAACAGAACAGACACCCATCATTGCAAACAAAAGATAATAATATAATATGGACAGGGCTTGAGGGGGATACAACATTTATCCAGTAGAAAGAAGTCTGTCACTCTTAAGACAAAGAAACCGGGCAATAATCGCCCACAATTTTGTTGGTTTGTCAAAGCCGGGCAATAATGTAAAAATTGCATTGCTCAGATGTCTGATATGGTTAATAATCAACCGTATCCAGTAGAAAGACGATTGTCACTCTTAAGACAAAGACAATTTATTTATAACAGAAAGACAAGTTATCTGTAAAATTAGGTGCTAGAGGGAAGTTTGAGAAGAGGAAAAAGAACAGAAGCTTATTCTCGATAAAAGTCCCTTTTCTTCCTATTTTAGTTACTTTTATATGGCAAGGTTATAAGATACGTAGATAATACACCTTGAAAATAGATACAGAAAGTGACAGAAATTGTACCTTACAGCAAAATCTACGTAAAATTAACGATAACCCTACTCTGTTTCCTGTCAAAATCAAATCCATGAACACAAGAGCGATGCCTTGTACTTACAAATATGATGTTCAATTCATTTGTGTTCAGAGCATCAATGAATTGTTATCTAAGAAACGTGTAAAATATTTTTAAATATTTTTTGAAGAAAATTGCATATTTTGCTCAGTTTGACTTTAATCAATACTAAATACGTGAAGAACAGTATGTAAAGAACTAAAAATATATTAATTTAATTCATTAAACAATAGTTTCTACACGAGAATAGATATGCGTGGTATAATTTTAAGTTCAAGTTCAATTTATTCAAGTCAAATACATTTCTTTAGTGTACAGAATACAGAATGTAAATTAATATTCATGGAATTGAGGGTTTACCATAAAAGACTAAGGCGGTCTTCGCAAGACAATCCCTTAATGCAGTGACATAGCTACAGGGGGCACGGGGGCACGTTTCCCGCCCAATCGAATGGCGGTAAAAAATACAAAAAGAAAGAAAAGGAGATGAGGAAAAGGACGAAAAAGGGGGCGATGGAATCCCTTCCCGCACTCTCCCCCTAATCAGTTGGCTTGGAAATTCGAATTGAGATTTACAAGTAAGACCGGTGCCCCCCAAATAGTGTCAGTGCCCCCTCAATGGCTTGACTCACGCTACGCCACGGCCTTAATTCCTCATCATGTTCTCATAGTGAATGCAAAATTAAGTGTTGAATGAGAGAGAGAGAGAGAGAGAGAGAGACCAAAAGAATGTTTAAACATTATGCAAAACACAACATCAAAAACATATAAAAAGACATTAAAGGACATAAAAGGACATAATAAATCAGAAGTTAAGAGGATTTTTTTCTTTAAATTCTTCTTAAAACTATTATTGTAAAGAAAAATGACTTGATTTCATTTTAAAGGGAATTTCATATAACGTGTGCTTACTTTATGTCTGAAAGTATAAGAAACATATATTTCTACCTAAAGCCCATAAATGATACTTGTTAACACTGCTAGTATAGTAATTATGTCATCTTTATGTACTGAACTATTTAGTGTACACATATTGCATGAACCTTGGAGAATATGCCGTTTTTATGTTTAAAAATATGATATTACACAGAAATTATGATTAAGTTGAAATATATTAAGAATGTAATTCTTGAAATAACGGTTTATAATGGGCAAGGTAATTTGACTTTGTAATTAATTAAACATAGGGCGCAATTTGGTTGGGTGTGTATTTTTCTTTACCACATTATATAGCCTAAAAGCGGTAGAACAAGTGTATTATGTAATGTTATAAGTACATTTTGGGGTAAGAGCGGACGTAGTCTGCTTATGACATCAATATTCCGAGAAATCGTTTTTGTAGCATGTTATATATGCATTTACCCAAAAAGATTTTCACCAATACGAAAATGCCCCCAAATTTTGTGAAATGCACACCATTTTCCCATTGACTGTTACAGTTAAATTTTCTATTGAATTTGCAGGTAAATTATATTGCTCATTACGAAAGGGTACATAATTTGATTTTTCAGCACCTAAACAAACGCTATTTACTCTTTCTTGACCCTGTTCGACACCTTTTCTAATTCATGATTCAGATTTGTGTTCAAAAGTTAAATTGCTTTTGACGAAAACAAATTCCAGTTGGTTTGAAGATAGGGCAACATATTCCCATTGTTTAAAATAAATATTTAATACAAGGCATGGTTAAAAAGTTGCCAGTGTTTTGAAACTATAGGCATCATTACATTTTGTACAGGAAATGCCCTACATTACGTTGTATGACTGGTACATTCGAGTAAAGCATCTTTATACAACGAAGGTACATGTACATTGTAAAAAAAACCTAATTAAACGGCAATCCAACCCTGGTAATAAGATAATTTGTGTGAATGCATAAAAATTAGATTGACAAGATGATGAAAAGTTTGAAAGAAATCGGACAGGGAATAAGAAAGTTATGGCTGTATGGGCGTTTCAAAAGTGAGATCACTAAATCTGTGCGAATCTCAAGTTGGCAATATGGTGATGCGATTGTGAAACACTGGCGGTCAACTCTCCCGTTTCAATGTCGTACACTAAAATATCATTAATTTGCGGTTTTCTCCTATAAGCGCCTTTTCCCTCGGGGCAGTACTCAAAATATATTGTACATAGCATAATGTTCTAGGTCTTCATAAAAGAAAAAGATCCTACTAAGAAATACATTTTGAAGAAAAAAAAATGATATTTTAGTCACTTTTTGTGTTGGAGCAAATTGGGGAGTTATCAGCCACTACATCACAGTCATCACATATACCGATTGGGCCAATTTGAAAATCCCATATGTATAGTGATTACAATTTTCCAACTTTCATAACTTTATTTATTGCTTGTCCGATTTCGTTCAAACTTTTACCAGTTTTCTTCTCTGATGTTTCCTCTTTCTGTCAGAACAACTTGCCATTAAGGTTGGATTTCCCTCTAAATACATGATAGGCATTATGATATTGCGGGAGGAACAAAAGTTTGTGACATTTGAAATTGAAAGGAATTTATATATTACTAGCCCTGCGTAAGTACTCATTCTGGACATATTAATTGAAACCTGCGATGAGTTTCCTTCACTAAGGTCGTACAAATCCATGGATTGCTGTCTTGTACCGTCATCTCCTTATTTTGTTGGTCAACATAAATCAAATATGAAATGACAACTAATGTAAAAGTACACTGTATATCGCATTATATTTATTATTCATTCCAAGCTTTTAGTTTTAATTTTAATTTTGACGAGTATGAATACGATGTAGAAGACATTATGTCCTTTCTCTTTAGAGGGAATATGCGTCAATTTATTTGTCAATGATTGCGTGGAGATCCATTCTTTGATAAAAATTATCAATATATCTACATGCATGCTTTTGGAAACTGGGATGCTGTGTTTTTGCAAACCTATTATCATGTTTATTCTGGAATGCATATTTTGATCTAGCCAAGTGGAGACGACTTATGTACGTGAAAGAAATTGTAGGTAACAATGCAAGGGGACACAATGAATTATTTCGTGTTTGTTCATTCCCTGTTATAATGGCTTGACAAAGACGCGTAGAAATAAACTGAATTTATAAAGCATTTCTTTTCCAGGTGAAACCAATTACTGTATTGGACTATACACACCGGTCTACTGCTAATAGGTCAATATCGCATGACGACTGAATAGGAAATTGAAGTGCATGTATAACTGTTTATCGACTGAAACGATGGGATGATGTATGAGTATTCGATTATTCATGAGGGCATCTTTTGACTATCCATGTTTGTTAATAAATGCCCTTATTTCATCGGATGGTCAATGGATTTGTGTTTCTGTTGCGCTGTATTTCTAGAAATAATAGAATATGGGAGCGTTTCATCAAGCGTTTTGTCGGTGATTTCTACCGACAACTGTTATAAGCTACTGAAATCCTTGCATGCAGATTGGCTGAGAGCAAATTTGTCAGTAAAAATCACTGACAAAACGCTTGATGAAACGCTCCCCCGGATCAGCCGCGTAGCCAGGATTTCATTTTAGGGGGTGCGGTGCAGGGAGGAGGGAGTTTCCCCCTTCCCTTGCGAAGCGCGAAAGCTTTGACATTTGAGCAAATTCGAGAGAAAGATAACGGCTCGTAGCACCTTTTTTTTAGGCGGAAAGTTAGTTCGACGCTCTGACTGCTTTTCAATTATTTGGGTGCAATACTGCAACAACGGGGGGAGTTTCCCCCTTCCCGCGCGAAGTGCGAAAGCTTTGACATTTGAGCAAATTCGAGAGAAAGATAACGGCTCGTAGCACCTTTTTTTAGGCGGAAAGTTAGTTCGACGCTCTGACTGCTTTTCAGTTATTTGGGTGCAATACTGCACTATATGTAACAACGGGGGGGGGGGGGGGGGGGGAGGGGGTGCAGGGAGGGGGAGTTTCCCCCTTCTCGCGCGAAGTGCGAAAGCTTTAGCATTTGAGCAAATTCGAGAGAAAGATAACGGCTCGTAGCACCTTTTTTTTAGGCGGAAAGTTAGTTCGACGCTCTGTCTGCTTTTCAATTATTTGGGTGCAATACTGCACTATGTAACAACGGGGGGGAGGGGGGAGTTTCCCCCTTCCCGCGCGAAGTGCGAAAGCTTTGACATTTGAGCAAATTCGAGAGAAAGATAACGGCTCGTAGCACCTTTTTTTAGGCGGAAAGTTAGTTCGACGCTCTGACTGCTTTTCAGTTATTTTGGTGCAATACTGCACTATAATTATGTAGGCTAACAACGGGGGGGGGGGGGTTGCCCCTTCCCGCGCGAAGCGCGAAAGCTTTGACATTTGAGCAAATTCGAGAGAAAGATAACGGCTCGTAGCACCTTTTTTTAGGCGGAAAGTTAGTTCGACGCTCTGACTGCTTTTCAGTTATTTGGGTGCAATACTGCACTATATGTAACAACGGGGGGGGGGGGGGGGGGGGGGGGGGGGGGGGGTGCAGGGAGGGGGAGTTTCCCCCTTCTCGCGCGAAGTGCGAAAGCTTTAGCATTTGAGCAAATTCGAGAGAAAGATAACGGCTCGTAGCACCTTTTTTTTAGGCGGAAAGTTAGTTCGACGCTCTGTCTGCTTTTCAATTATTTGGGTGCAATACTGCACTATGTAACAACGGGGGGGGAGGGGGGAGTTTCCCCCTTCCCGCGCGAAGTGCGAAAGCTTTGACATTTGAGCAAATTCGAGAGAAAGATAACGGCTCGTAGCACCTTTTTTTAGGCGGAAAGTTAGTTCGACGCTCTGACTGCTTTTCAGTTATTTTGGTGCAATACTGCACTATAATTATGTAGGCTAACAACGGGGGGGGGGGGGGGTTGCCCCTTCCCGCGCGAAGCGCGAAAGCTTTGACATTTGACCAAATTCGAGAGAAAGATAACGGCTCGTAGCACCTTTTTTTAGGCGGAAAGTTAGTTCGACGCTCTGACTGCTTTTCAATTAGTTGGGTGCAATACTGCACTATATGTAACAACGGGGGGGGGGGGGGGGCACAGGGATCGAGGGGGAGTTTCTTCCTTCCTGCGCGATCAGCGCGAAAGCTTTGACGTTCTGGCAAATATGAAAGAAAGATGACGGCTCGTGTTGCACCTTTTTCAGGCGAAAAGTTTGTTCGATGTCCTGACTGCTTTTCAATTATTTGGACGCAATAGAGCACTGTATTTAACAGCGGTGGGCGCGCAGGGAGGGGGGGGGGGTTCCCCCTTCTTTTTAGGCTTTTTTTTTCTCTCACTTCCCCCCGCTTTTTCGCTCTCGCTTTTTTTTTTTGTCTTTTTTTGGGGGGCGACCGCCCCATCGCCCCCTGGCTACGTGCCTGCCCCGGATGTGACTAGCGTAATAGGAGAATCATTTGAGGGTTTTATTCAGAGGGGTTCGGGGAAGAAACGGTGCTTAACATGGGACAGTCCTTCTCAAAAGGGCGCAGATTTCGACGTGAAAAATAAAATTTTCTTTGAATAATTGAAAACTCGAAAAGTGAGCGAATACTATTACCAAGAAAGGGCATTATGCAAAGCTGGTGTGCCCTGTTACAACCGGTAATGACACAAGTAATGCTTAATGTCAAAACGACGCGTAACTGACAATGACTGAGTAGTATTTGCGGCTGAATTAACTAATGGGTACTGAATTTGGTATATTGAAATTAATAAGATGGGCTAATTTGAGGCTACATTAAAGGAGAATCAACCCCTAATTACAAATTTACTTATATTGGAAGGTGTAATATATTCCTACTTGTTGGCCTAAATCATTTTCTAATAAAATAATCAGAAAAGGGTATAAATAAAGATATTTCAACACCCGGTATCGTCTCCTACTCATTTCCATGGGGGCTGCCATTTTCTTGCTGATTTGGAGTTGTACATGAACCATTGAGAAATGTTCCAGTCAAGAAGATATTTTGAATCCAAAACCTAAATTGCTTTTCTTCATTACCTAAAATCCCATATGTGACAACAAATATAAAGTGGGTGTTTACATGTATTATAAAAATTAAATCTTTATAATGATATTTTTTCATTGTCTGGTTTTGCTTAACAAAAATCTATTTTCTTAGGTTTGCCGAACAGAGCAGAACGTAATATATGCAGCATGCATTCTGACTTTTCAAGTCCATTATCCGAAAGCAGGTGAATGCATAGTTTGCCGCTATAGATGCTCGGGGAAGAAGCATCCATAAATTTGAATTAATTTGCTCCGTCCCATGCGTCACAGTATCGAGAAAATAGATTTCTATTAAGCGAATATCGATTTTCAACAGAAATATATAAGGAAATCTTCAGTTTAAAAATAAATTGACATATCTATTCTATATTGTTAATCTCAAACAGGTTTTTAATTTTGAAAGAGGCAATTGGGCATTTGGATTAAGAAAATCTTCATGTACACATAAAAAAAATGGCGGCGCCCATGTACTGCTAGCAGACGATACATGTTGCGAGCAGATGATAAATTTTGCTCAGAAAATCTTGATTCGTATCGATCTCGTAAATTTTGACGCGAAGCCATATAGTCTAACAAGTAGGAATAAATAACACCTTTGAACACGTTCGTCTGTATTTTTTTAGGTTAATTCTCCTTTAATTTACCTATACGTAGAGCCGGGATAATAATCAGTCATTTGGAAGCGAGATACGTTATATCATAATGTGATATGCGCTATAGAAGAACGGAATATTATTAGACTTTTCAAAATATATATATTCAAAAATACTTGAAATTCTATGTTCGCATCGCATTGTTATAATGCAATGCTAATGTGTGTATTTATAGACAGGTGATTAAGAGTGCCTACATTTAATATTCATATCCTATTTTTATTCAGCATCCAAGCATGCTGACACTACCACTTAATGTAATTTAGATCGTTTTCATGCTCCATAGGTCGTGCATGATAGTCATTATTAAAAAGACAGTAATCAACTGTTGAAAAGGAGGTACGTTCACACGTAGAGCGATAGCATCGATGCTATCGAGGTGAAAACCAGATAGTGTCGATACCAAACGTTGACTGAACGCAGATAGTCACGAGATAGAAGCGAGTTTCCAAACTATTCTTGCAGCGAGTTTAGCAGGAGTAAATCTCAGGATCCAGCGACAAAACATCGACGCTTTGCGGTAGACCACCCCCCGCGCTTGTAACTAAATGTGAGGCTAATGTGAGCCCAATCGCTGCTATCTTCACTCGCTGCTATTGTAATTCTGTCTGTTTCATGTGGTGCTATAATATAATGCAATGTATGTATTCATGTGATGTACCCTCTTCCCTACTTTTTTCTATTATCATTCTGTATGTTTCATCTGGTACTGTAATGTAATGTGATGTATATAGGGGTAAGTAGGCTAATGTGTATACTGTGTGGTAAGGACGGGGGTTGTTTTGTTGTTTGTTTTTGGGGGTTCCTTCTTTTTATCTTGTTCTTTTTTATATATGACCAGGCACCACAAAACCACCCAAAAGTCGCACTGTGTGATTTTCAGTTAGAGCTCAATCAATGTGTTTTGGTTGGCATGCATGGTCAAATTTTAGTTTTGGGTATTTCCTGAAAGAGTATACTTTTTTCTAAGTAATCTAAAATGTGGAGGCACCAAACAATGTAGAAGTGGTATTTTTGACAGCTTTTTATCAGACTTATGTGTGTCTTCTCTGGATTTTGTTGTATTACTTTTCTTTTTCACGACCCTGAATACTTGTCTCATTTTAATCTCCCGTAAATCTCCCGGAGTAAGTTCTTGCATTGATACTTGTGCACTATGATAAACAGGATATGTCTATGTAGTACGCCAAGTTTTAGGACAATCTGATAATCCCTTCATAGAAATTTTAATTGAGTTCTAATCCTCCATTTGTCACCTTAGCACAACACTTTGCAAGTCAGAGTGCTTCAATAGACTGCAAACTTTAAACCCTTATTAAGAAGTAACATTATATGAGGGACTGTGCATTCTTCTCTTTGTACATTGAGTTATGAACATCCAATGAGTTATATATCAAACAAAGAAGCTTGACTGGGGAGGAATTTTTAATTTGTAAACAAATCTTTAGGCATTTTACTCCCAGTGTTAAAGATCGTATGCTCGATCTGTAATGAAAAACACAAGTCAGAAAAAATTGGAACCAGCGGGATTCGAACCTGTCATCAACTGCTTGCCGGGCAGCGACTTAACCACCAGGCTATTCTGGTTCACGGCAAAGTCACGATGAACTATAGAATCAGATACCCAAGATCCTCTTCTTTCTGACTCATTAATATTCATTTTTAACGGTCCGCCGTAGACAATGGGAGTAAAATGCCTAAATGCCTAAGTAAAATACCTAAAGATTTGTTTACGAGTTATATATCATTTCAAAGCTGAGAATCTGCTCTTTCAGAATCAGACCTTAACTACAGTATGATGTGGTCTTTAGATATTGATTTACATGTGCTTACCAGAGAATATAGTGTGCATGCATGTGTTTTATTTTGGCATAAGATTGGAGTTCAGTCAATTTTGACATGTACAAGGTTTATTTAAAATTAAGTATTATAACACATGTATTTGCTACTTGATTGTATTATCGATATTACAAATGAATTGTTATTGTGTTATTATGTTGATTTATGAAGACACATAACTTCCTCGCGTTTGACCATGCATACCAATTATACTCGGGTCACTCTGTGTGGCGCAGTAATTATTGTTTTGGCAGCGGGTGAGCGATGAATAGTCACGAGTGGGTGATAGAAGCAAGTCGATCACGGCCTGTCTGAACGTACTGGAAATATTTTTGAAACTTACATAGCATCGATGCTATGTACTACGTGTGAACATAACTAAAATCATTACTATTGAACGAGAAACAAATTCACTCAATCCTGCAAGGATACCAGGCAGACATTCCACGTAATAAGTCAATGACCAACAATGGTATACATGTAGGTCCCGCGAGGGAAAACTCGTTCATTTTTCACCCAAATAGGGGATAGATTTTTATGGAACAGGGATCCACTTCATGATGAGTAATAATAGTTATATAATTATAATAATGAATACAGCATTTATAAAGTGCCATCGATCTACTACACTATTCTGAAGTGAAGAGGGATATAGATATAAGAATGATTTTCATAATTATATAGAATGAACAAGGCCAAGGGGTATAGGGGAATAAGTCAGATATAGTGCGCGCCATGCAGGGGGCAACAAAGGACGCCTTTAATTGTAATTACATTTTCACGCTTGACAATGAAATTTAGAAGAATTATTTACGCTACAAGAATTATATAGGAAGTCTTTATGTGGACATCAGGGTCGAATGATCATCGACCAATATTCCCCAGCCCACTTAGGCGATGTTATAAAACGAGTTCAGTGCGAGCTCTGAAGGTAGAGTTGGTCTACCTGCTGCACTCCCCTTCTCTCAATCAAATTATGTTGTATAGGCCTGCGCATGCACCTGTTCCTTATGAAACCGTTTTAATTAATTCTTGCCAAACTTTATAGACGGCAGTATGGTAGAGCTTTAATAAGCATTAATAATAAAGTTCCACGTTTTCAAGTCAACCTTATATGTTTGTAGAATTTGGAACTTTACATTAGCATGATACACAGTAGCATACTGTAATAGTCCATTTTCAACACATTTTATATCTCCGAAACAACAGTTTAAAGTGATACTAGTATTGGACTTCACAGAAGAGGAAATACGTCCATATTCATGATTTATCTTTTGCCAGGGACCAGCGCTTTTACAAGCTATGCTTCTATGCTGGTCTCTGTTTTCATTATCATTTTCATAAAATTAATCTAATGTAGTCTTCATTACTGTTACTTTTTTTCTTACAACTCAAAATTTAATGCACATTATTTTGCTTGTAATGATCAAAAACATTTCTGCACTAAGTTGTGTTGTCAATATTGTTGATTGCATAATACATATTGTTATATACATGTACTTGAAAAATGAAAGTGTAATGAAATAAAATCTAAAAAATCTGAAATATGAATCTGAAATCCGGCTTAAAGTACATATTCTTATGTGGGTGGGAGACCCAGAAAGGAGGCCGAGATAGCCTTGTCCCCAATTTTGCTCGTCGATATAAAAAGCGCCATTCTTTTGGGAGTTTTTTTCATTAGTGATTTCCTTCTTGTTTCGAATGCATATTAAATACTTTTTAATGACAGTATTATTTAAAGTCATTTGGGAGTTAACAAAACAGAAACACATCCATATTAGAGAAGAAAAAAATCACACAGCCTTCAGTCGTTTCAACTTGGTATACCTGCTACACGCCGCTCCCCCCCCCCTCTCTCTCATATATATATATATATGTATATATATATATATATGTATATATATATGTATATATATATGTATATATATATATATATTTACACACACACACACACTTTTTTCTTTTAAATACTTTTTTATTTCTTTGATCCTGTTTTTCAAAATGAATATTTTAAATTAAGCATTAATTACATAATATAATTCAACATGGCAATAAACACAATACAAATTATATCATTCCATATAACATGCCGTCCATAAATAAACAATCATAGTACACTCCTGTATGATCTAACGAATAGAGTCAAAGAGAAAATTAAAAAATTAAAGATGCAAGAATAACGGCTGATCTTCTCTGAAAATATAAAAGTCAAGTAAAAGGGCCAAGCTACTATGAAAGGAGCTTGAAAATATGAAGCAAAATAATGCTTGATGATGAAACCTGCCCATTATTTAAACAAGTATTTGCTAGTCATAGGGAAGCATTTTCTTGCAAAAAGAACGTCATTCCATTTGTTTCCTAGTTTCATAGATACGGCCTATACCCCTATTAAAAAAGTATTTAGCAGCACCCCCGGCCACATAACCTTCGATATGAAATGGACATCTCTCTTTTGGTCGTGTGCCATTTTTTGTTTTCATGACATATTTTCCTGTACCTTGTCTCAGCCTGTCTGTCGTCGCCGTGCATGTATGGAGGTAACTGCACCGAGACCGATGAGGGATTCGAGTGTGAATGCCCCGAAGGATTCGGTGGTCAACGATGTGAAATATGTAAGTAGCATGAAAATCGAAGGCTGTATTGGTCTAGTCATATGTAGTCTTTCACTGTAACAGTTGATCCGATTTAAAATATCCTTTACTCAAACCACCCAAACCCTTTACCTATACGAAATTTGATTTTATTATTCTACCCAAGAGTGCAATGAGTGTAGCTAATTATAATAACCATAAAGTGAAATGCTTGCAAAAGACATCCAGTTAATGTATATCATTTCAGAGAAATTACAACAAAACAGATGAACAATGAAAACAAAGAATAGTTTTCAGCGCTTTGTATCGTCAAACAAGTATCATTCTTTATATGAAAAAAGAAAAAGACAAATGAAGTTGAAATAAAATTTCTTAAAGAAAAATAATGTTAACAATTAAGGCATGATATTGTCTTCTGATGATTTTTTTCTATGAATGAATTTGAAGAGAGGGCGGGTTGACGGCTGATACTCGATTAATACATTAATTGAAAATTATCTTCCCTTTCTATATTCTTTCATTTAAGATCCACCTCGTAATTGTGCTGAGCTGAAGGAACGTGACGGCATCACTGAAGACGGAATGTACGTCATTGACCCGGATGGAGAACATCGAAATCTATCATTCCCGGTTGAAATGGAGTGCCTTATGGCAGACGGTATGGAAACTAATAAGATTAGAGTATCACATGGTTATTTTAAATGTATGAAGGTATTGTCATTTTCACACTTAAAACACTGTTAGATGTCCTCAACTACATTGAGGTATGACTAATTATTGTGTAGGTTTGATTTATTCTTGTATTGTTTCCGAAAGCATTCTTCTTTCCGTTTAAAGGAACCTTTATTGCAAGTCTTTTTTTGTCCTTTGCAGTATGCTGCCAGCTAGGCTAATATTTTATAAACGATCACTTTATAGCTGGTTCACTTAAATTATAATTAATTTTCATGTGGTCCGTGGTGGTGTTTGGACAGCGATAGATGGTTGTATTCATGGTGAAACTATGGGTGGAGGTGGTGGCAAATATGGCTGCATACGATGAGTGGTGTTGATGGTGCTAGAGGATGGTGCACTAGTGGTGGCTATATATAGAGGTAGACATTCTCTGGATAGATTATGGTATATAGGGGATGTTGATGAAGGAAAATGTGAATGTGTTAGATGATCGATGTATGGTCCGTATGGTGGTACTTTGTGGCTATAGTATATCATGATTGTATAGGGTTGGACGTTACGGAAGTTAAGTTCCAAGTGATGGTCATTACTATAATTGTTATATTAATTAGCTGCCATGGTGTAGTAGAGACTAATTGTTACAGTGGTAAGGGTAAAAGTTGAAACTTCTAACATGGGCTGATTAGATGACTAAATTACATAGGCTTGTGTCATTATACCCCCGCCAAACGAAGTTTGAAGGGGTACACAGGAATCAGTCGACGGTTGGGCGGTCTGCCGGTCGGTCGGTCGGTCGGTCGGTCGGTCGGTCGGTCGGTCGGTCGGTCGGTCGGTCCGTTGCAAATCTTGCGGATCGAACTACTTTCTCAGTTTTCGACCAAAGCTCATGAAATTTGGTACACACATTGGTCTTGGTGTGAAGATGTGCAAGACATATTTTTCGGATGAGTCGGAATCTGCGTTGCCATGGTAACGGCATATTTATGGCAGAAAATCAAGGAAACACCTTGCGGATCGAACTACTTCCTCAGTTTTTGACCGAAAGTCATGAAATTTGGTACACACATTGGTCTTGGTGGGAAGATGTGCAAGACATATTTTTCAGATGAGTCGGAATCTGCGTTGCCATGGTAACGGCATATTTATGGCAGAAAATCAAGGAAACACCTTGCGGATCGAACTACTTCCTCAGTTTTTGACCGAAAGTCATGAAATTTGGTACACACATTGGTGTTACTGGGAAGATGTGCAAGACATATTTTTCAGATGAGTCGGAATCTGCGTTGCCATGGTAACGGCATATTTATGGCAGAAAATCAAGGAAACACCTTGCGGATCGAACTACTTCCTCAGTTTTTGACCGAAAGTCATGAAATTTGGTACACACATTGGTCTTACTGGGAAGATGTGTACAACATATTTTTTTGATGTGTCGGAAGCTGCGTTGCCATGGAAACGGCATATCCCCTGATAGCAGAAAGTGTTAAAAAATGACGTGATATTTACGTCGTGGTTTTCGTCTTTTTTACGTCCTGTAATTACGTCAATAAGACGACAACTTGCACCAACGCAAGACGTAAAGAGAACGTCTTATTTTGACGTCATCTCTACGTCTTCATTCCTCTTCCCTGATAGCAGAAAGTGTTAAAAATTACGTGATATTTACGTCGCGGTTTTCGTCTTTTTTACGTCCTGTAATTACGTCAATAAGACGACAACTTACACCAACGCAAGACGTCAAGAGGACGTCTTATTTTGACGTCATCTCTACGTCTTGTACACCGTAAAAACTAAAGTGCTACTTTTAGGGGCATGTATAGTGACTGCACCTGAAATGCTGTTTATAGCACTTGTAGTGTGCTAATTTACCAGGAAAAAAAAAATGTGACCGTGGCGAGCCTCGAACCAGGTTCCGCTGATTGGGAGGCGCTGACGTTACCGATGGACTAACAAATACTTCTTGCAATCCAGTTTAGTCATGGGAGTCAAATAGATAACATGAACTATGTGGTGTCGTAAATTCACTATGTAACAATATGATCTGCTCTAAATCGTACAATGTGAGTTAGTCTAGCGGTAATGCCAGCAATTCTCGATCAGCGGACCCTGGTTCGAAGCTCGCCCAAATCATTTTTTTGTGTGAATGTTTAGCAGTTTAAGGAGTCTGTCCAGCTCCCGTGAAAGTGCTGAAATAGCACGCTGTGTGCATTCAATAGCACTCTGAGTGCAATCCCTATGCATGCCCTCAAAAAGTGCTCAGCACTTCAGTTTTTGCAGTGTACAGATGACGTCAAAATAAGACGTCCTCTTGACATCTTGCGTTGGTGCAAGTTGTCGTCTTATTGACGTAATTACAGGACGTAAAAAAGACGAAAACCACGACGTAAATATGACGTAATTTTTACCATTTTCTGCTATCAGGGTCTATGGCAGTAAATCAGGGAAAAATCTTGCAGATCGAACTACTTCCTCAGTTTTCGACCAAAAGTCAAGAAAGGCTGTTGTCACGGGGCGGGGGTATCACTGGCTCTTCCTTTTCAGAGAGTTACATGAAAAAAATCACACTGTACATGATGCAAAGTCTCAAAATCTTTTAAAATGTAATAGACAGAAAATAGAGACAATTATTCAGTTCCCATCTGTCCATATATTGCATGTCTCTACTCATTGTGTAGACCTCCCCTTCCCCCCTCCCTCAATACTTCTATCTCACCTACATGCCTTCTCCTTCTGTCCTTCTTTATTCTACACTATATGTTTCTATTTGCCCCTCATTTCATCTTGTCATGTCTTCATGTTTTGTTGTATTGAAATGGAAAAATAGAATAAATCAAATCAAACTCAAATTCGTATTGTTCTTTAGTTTATTTTTATTTTCTTTATATCCCTGGTAGGTATCACCAATGTACCACACGACATAACAGCTCAAGAGACGACACCAGATTATATGGGAGCAGGAGAGTTCGTGCGCAATGTCACCTACCCGTTTGACTTAAATACAATCCTTGCTCTCATTCAGGTACCTTCTTCATAAATCTTGTTTAATGAATCTGAGTGATTATTATGTGTTACGGTATATACATATATATATATATATATATATATATATATATAAAGTTCACAACGTATAGAAATTAGAATACACACACAGGATCATATTTTGAACTTAACAAGCGCTTTCGATTCAATCTCTTCACGTGAAGTGAGCCTTTGATAGTTTTACAAGACTTTTACAAGACTTTATATACAATTAAGGATTCTTCCCTAATGTGTAAGAGCTACTTGTAATATTGAAAGGTTTGAAAAGGTTTGAAAAGGTTTGGTGGTTTATTTTACCTGACAGCTAAGAAAGCATATGTGTATGCTTATAAGTAAGCAACCGGGATACCGACCGTTTTAAGTCCTCTCCGAGTTACTTGGTAATGAGGATTAATGCCTTACCAAAGGGAACTAGCGCATACACTGTTTTGGTTTCGAACCCGGGTCCTCCCAGTTACGAGGCCACTGCTCTACCACTGAGCCATCGCGCCTGCTCTATTCGTGAAAGGAGAGAAAGTACATCACGCTGAAGAACAAGGAAGAGGAGGGGAGAGAGAGCGGGGGAGGGGAAAGAGAGATAGAGAAAGAAAGAGTGAGAGAAAGAAAGAAAGAAAAAGAGAGGGTAAGATATATATACGAATAAGAACCAGCTAGACCACTTTTCACTCCCGTGTACAGAATTCAAAGAGCTGCAAGCAGTACATATTTGCCAGGGCCTTCCGGTCTTACATCTATTCTTCGGATGGCTTGACACAGAACGTTTGGTGGGTGTCCCGACAGGGGAGAAAGATGCCGAACTGGGGGGACACACCAAGTGATCATCGGGGATGTGCATGCAGTTACATAACACCCACAAGTCCGTCTAACGGTAAGATTTTACACCTCCTCCTAATCTTTTAGATGAAGAAATTACTCATAAATACTCATAATAATCATAAATACTCATTATTGTACTCATGCATGTACCACATTTCTGTCGAAGCAACTAGCTCATCAGATTTCTCTTGAGTAGAATTGAAAGAGTATTAGACACTACGAATTCCTACATGAATAAGTATAGGGTCATCATTATAGACACGAAGGATGAAGTAAAGGTTCGACTATATGTACATGAAATAAAATAACACATTGATATGCCTATTTAGAAAGATTTAAAAACAAGTCATTGTAGTTTTTAAGTTATGTTACAAACATGGTTGAACTAAAATGATGTCTCTTCAATATCAATTTCGTTCTGGGCATAACCTCCCTTTTTCCAGGTCAAAGTGAATTTCGACTTTGTCCATTCCTTGGTTAGACTCAGTTTCGATTTTGTCCCGTGGGGAAAACAAAATTGTAGACTCTTTTCCCTCTTGGACGAACCTCTTCGGATTTGGCATGAATATCTTTCACTTGCATATTAAGCAGTGGCGTAGCTGGACCTTGGCTTCGGGGGTGCGGGACAAAACATCTGAGTCACTTGTGATCCAGAAAATTTGCTTTTCCAGGTCCCAATATGCGTCGGTAGGGGGTGGGATATGACGTCGGATGTTCCTTTCATCAATCTCTTCACAATTTACAAGTTATGATTTTTGATTTTTTTTTTAAATTTAAGCTAGCTTTTAATTCATTAGTAGTTTCATTAGCAACGACACAATACATTCACATCTATTTGCGAGACGGAAGAGAACGAGCACTTTCTTTTGCCTCATTCCGTGTTGATTGAAAGTGTTTTGACTGATGTTTAATTGTTTCATAATTCATGCATAAACTACTGATTTGTAGTATTGAAGATATTTTAGCTTTTTCAACTCATAAGACTGGTGCTCTAATTCGCATTGTTTGGCTTAATACGTGCCACAAAATTAGCTTTGCTTTTTGCTTCCGAATGTTTACTTAACAACGCTGAGAAATTTTTGAAAAGTTATCCCTGATTTATGGGGTTTTATAAGCAACTTGCTTACACTTTACTTTAAAATAATTGCTTCACAATAATTATAAATTATCTTGTTTTTTAATGGTTGAAAATCTGTCAGGGCGGCAAATTGCCCCCTTTGCCCCTTCAACTTAAAAGCCATTTTAGGAGGTCTCAAAAGTCCTGGACAAGCAACTGAACGACTCGAAATTCTCATTTCTGGCAAGGAGACACACGGTATTTGGTCGGAGTTTGTCCAGGGTCATAAATGAAAAAATATATAAACGCAGTCGCGATCAATTTCTTTTACGGGAATTATATGCAAAACCATGATTTGTGAGGACTTGATCAGTAGGTCTGAAGATTTGATTCGGAAAGTTTTGACCAAATCCCAATCGTAAATATATTTCAAGACATTATATTATATTCCACACTGGGATAAATATTAATGGATTCCCATCATGTTAGCCATGAGTGGACAGCTAGTGGTACACGGTACATCACTAGAATAAATTAGATGAGTTTGCATTAATACTTTGAAAATGAAATAACCAATAAAAACTATTTGTTGTTCCTATTCACTCTGTTTGACGGTTTTACGGTAATGAATTGTCATTGTTATTTTTCGTATACCTTCACCTTGTCATTATATTTACGATTCTGTTCTTATGCAGTGTGCACTGGAGGACGTCTTTGTCAAAGCGACTACTCCTACTCCCATTCCGTTTGGTATCAAGATGAGGGCGATTTGACTGACATGAATAGAATACCAGTCATTAGGCTTCATACAGGATACACAAAACAAAGCGCGGGCGCCCTCGCCAGATACCTGTATTACAATCTTGGGCCTCTCCAGTGCGAAGGATACTGGTCTTACTCAGGGTTGTGATAAAAAAAACCTTTTTTCATAAATTAAAAAACACACGTTTTTATTGTTTTAAACGTTTTAAACGTTGTTTTTTTTAACGGGAAAGTGCTTTCATAGCGTTCATCAATTTTTTATCAAATTCGCTCATTCTTTACAGTAAAACACTTATAATGAGCCTTTTGTATTATAAATATCCTCTTTAGATCAGAGTTTGAACTGATAATAGAAAAAATGAACTCATTTTGAAATAAAACTAATAATTTGGCACTAAAAATTGCATATCAGGAAAAAAGATATGTTAAAGAAATAAGACGTTTTCACCCTGTAACAAAGAGGACAGAAATATATTTTCTAAGAGATAGAATGGGGGGAGGGGAGCGTTGTGTGTCCGCACACTTAACAATAATTAACCTGTCAGGTTTGCCGTCTTATTTTTCCGAGAAATATTCATGAAGTAAAATTAAAATCAGTGAATATTTGCAATTAATATATCTGTCAACCTGTCCTGTGAATGATTTATGACAATTTGTATGAAAAGTTGTTGAATCTACGGTTTAAAGTGCAACATGACCTGTTCGGATAACTAAGCTGTCCGGACACCCAACGTCTGGTATACTAGAGCATATTATGCGTATTATATTTTGTTGTATTTTTTCAGCAAGGCGTGAAGACTAAAATGGGACGTCACAGTAAACCGACGGCCTCAAGACAAAGAGTTCAAAGACACCAACAGTCCATGCACGATTGTCGGTCTCGAGAACCCTCCAAACTTTCAGAAGGTCCATGCGACCTACATCGTCAGTCTCATTGGCTGTCACCTGTTGGTCTTATGCATGGGCTGCAGCCATTTATACATTATATAAAGCACAGCAATAAGTCTCTCCTAAAGGGGAAGTCTACCCTGATATTTAGTTGATTTAAACAAAAGCAGAAAATGAGAAAAATATAGTGAATGTCTGAGCAAAATCCGACGATAAATAAGAAAGTTATGAATTTTTGAAGTTGCAGTCCATCAAACACAAAATAGCAACTCCGTGACATGCCCTTCGAAGGTCCTCTCCCTGAAAATTTCATATACATGTATTTATTTGTTGTTGAAGAAAGAAAAGATGTGAAATCTGAAGGTTGCGTGTGTGATTAAATATTTTTTAAAGAACATTGAAATTTATGATTATTCTAGTAAAGGCAAATTTGATTTTGATTTGATTTTGATTTATTTTCTTCTGCATTCATATTAGTACAACATATTTCGGTAATATATATAAAATAAAATAAAAGAGTACTTTTTGACACTGAATCATAAACATGTACATGTATATGTAACAATTATTTTTCAAAAACAAACACGAAATGATAAATTGTCAAATTATTGTAATTCATAAAATATAAAATCATTAGCGGAAGGAGGACTGCCATTATAAGCAGTTTGCTTGAGAATGGAAGAGGACCTCGCAAGATATGTCACAATCATGTTGATATGCGTTATTTGCGTTACAGGCCAGTTATCCACAAAATTCTCTTTTTTAGGGAGATATACCAGCCAGTGTTTGTTTTCATCTCGCCCATATGACTGATTTTGTGTAACATGGCTTGTTGGATACTGCCTTTAGGGTGTAGTACTGAATACTGATAAAGTATACCACATGGAACGTATACAGCATTTGAAGTGGGTATATTGGCCGAGTTCCCGAGTATGGTGGCGTATCCAAAAAACGAACAACATTGGCCGAGATTTACCTTGGCTACCGAACAGTGCTTGCTAAACACATCCCAGATCTATATTATTTGGGCGTTGGGGGAATGTTCCCTCAAGTTTTTTGAAACATTTCAGTCAATTTCCTGCAATCTAAGGAACCCACTGCTACTAAAATCCCCCCTTTTTTTTTGGGGGGGGGGGGACAGCAAATGAGGGAGGGGAGGGCATACATCGAATCCGCCATAATGCTCAATAAGATGCTAGAGAGTATCAGTATGGCAAATGGTGATTCCAGGATCAATAACACTCATGTATACCAATACCATCCGTACAGCCACGTTATCTTATTCAAATAGAAATGAATATTCTTTAAAGTTTTATAAGTTGTTGAAAACTATTGATATCCACCAGAAATGGGCGTTGACATGCACTTGGAAAGTATGCGTCATGCCCAAAGGAGCATGAGATTAAAAAAAAAACTATGGAAAATATATCGATTTGTCTTCGGAACGGTCTAACTTCATGCCACTAAAACTTCCAATTTTGCACAGGACCTATAGAGTACCAAAGTGCTGACGTCATATTCGCTCATCGTCCAGGATACTGGTTCCAAACAACAGAGCCCGCGCATGAGGTTCACCGCGAAGTCATTCGAGCAACGGGCTGGAGCAGGGCAATTTCAGTGTTTGGCGCTGGTGTGATCACCACGCCATTGTTTAGCACAAAATTGTTTAGAACCAGCAACCTTGACAACTTGGCCGGTATGACGTCACACTTCGGTACTCTATATACGTCCCAGTTTTGATCTGTCTTTGTTGTTATCAAAATGATATGCATGAAAACAAAATTAGAGAAAATTTTGAATACTGACGGCCATGCCTCAAACAGTATGTTCATCTTGTTGCAAAGGTATAAGTACCGCTGATGATATGTAATGTATGATATAAAGTCTTAAACATTGTCTAATATTTCGATATTTAATAGGTCGTGTATATGTATACATAATGGATAAAGACTGGTCCAACTGTTATTGTTCATATTATTAGAACTAAATATCATAAAGTATTACAATCATATGCATGGAGCAGACATTGCACACCGATTTCTACCAATATTCATTTAAGATGGATTTCAGTTTATTCTACGTCTAGAGTACCCGTATATTACATTTGAATATTTAAATTTGCGTTAACATAATGCTTTCATATTATTCATTGGTCATATATTGTTATTATTCATATCATTATAACTATATTACCAATCAGATATATGATATACTAGTAACGGAGGAGAAGAAGGATTGAAAAGAAGAAAATAATTATAATACTACACATCAGTTATACATGACTAGCCTGTTAATTGCATTTACATGTTTGTGTAACCTGTGTGCGATTATTATTTCATCTTATTATATCCATTTTGTTATTGTTACTCATATTGCTGTTATATTGCTATGGATACTGATTGATTGATTGATTGATTTTATTACCCAACAATAACAAGACATGCATGTGCAAAATATTTCTTTGTATAAATACAGAATATTATAGAATTGAAACAAATCATGATAATAGCTGGTAACTGAATGGGACCAGACACTAGCATAACTATGTACCAGTCAAGCCTGCATGGTCCCTCTACAAAATTTATAAACTGGCTGCTATTCATTCAATTAAGCATTTTGCTTAAGATAGCTGGCCCCTGCATTTCTGTTATTTCTACTTGTTCATTTCGATTTATAATCATGTCTTTATTCTGTTGTCATTATTTAACTGTCACATTTTTGAATTTGAACAATTATGTTGTATACTATAATTGTAAATTTGTTATTTGATTTGACAATAAATGCAGAAACTCCTGCAAAAAAAAAAAATTATAAAGTAATAATAGCATACAATAATTCTAACTATGTGCTATATACTGGGCAACATAATTAGTTATTGACTTAATAAATGAGGTTGTAACATTTTCAATATGTCTCGATCTACTAGAGATTGACTTTAACCCGGATATAGCTTTCCTACTTTTGTCAACTTCACAAAGTCGCCGCGTAACAAAGCAGGACTATGATTTTTGACATGTGGCATCATGAGAAGTGCAATTCCAATGCTTCATTTCAGCATCCCCTCTTAAGTAATCTGCTTTCCGCACAAGACATTAAGTATCTAATAACACATTCGATTATCTAATACATAATTTATAAATGTCAATAAATTGATTTTATGGTTTTGTTTGAAATTACGTACAGTTAACCCCCCCCCCCCCATAATTATTCATTGTCATGAAAAAAACGTCAGCCATAAAAAATGATTTCTTGGTTTTACAGGAATCAAACAAAAACAAGAAAGCAAATAAAGAATTCGTAAGGCGTTGCTGTAGATTTGATATAAGTACATGTATTTGACAGTGCAGTATGATTAAAATTTCCTCTAAAATATTATTCGTATACATGTGCCGCTGTGCCTTTCTGTCAAGACTAAATAGGCCTAAATTATATGTATGTGGTTCCCATGAAATAGAATGGACACGTGTAAACTAATACGGGTGAAATAAAAGGTCTTACAAAATCTCTCATCTTTATGAATTTATAGCCTACAGGAGAAAAGTCCCCAAACTACGGTGGCTGATTTCCGCCAAGGTTTTTTTTTCTTTGTTTAGTACGGCGTAATAACGCCCTAAATAACGGCGATATAACGCCCTATTACGGCGATATTACGCCCTATTACGGCGTTATAACGCCCTGAATTACGGCGTAATAACGCCCTATTACGGCGTTATAACGCCCTATTACGGCGTTATAACGCCCTACATTACGGCGTTATTACGCCCTAAATTACGGCGTAATAACGCCCTAAATTACGGCGATATAACGCCCTAATACGGCGTTATAACGCCCTTAATTATGGCATTTCGAGTATTCGAGTACGACATGAGGCTAGCTCTGCACATCGATCCAGGACCAGGCTTATGTACGTTGGATCGATCACATTTTGCCGGCATGGCACAGTCGTGCAGTCGAGTCAGCCATATCTTTTATCGACAATATGATACTGGTAATATAAAGAGAAAGAAAACACTTACATGACATGGAAGGAGAACGCTTCAATTCATTTCAAGAAGAGAAAAGATCAGGCTGACGTACTCGACTGTGCCATGCCGGCAAAATGTGATCGATCCAACGTACAAGCCTGGTCCTGGATCGATGTGCAGAGCTAGCCTCATGTCGTACTCGAATTGTTCCCGAAACGCCGTAATAGGGCGTTATAACGCCGTAATTTAGGGCGTTATAACGCCGTAATGTAGGGCGTTATAACGCCGTAATGTAGGGCGTTACAACGCCGTAATAGGGCGTTATATCGCCGTAATTTAGGGCGTTATTACGCCGTACTGAACAAAGAAAAAAAAACCTTGGCGGAAATCAGCCACCGTACCAAACAGTATGTTAAAAATTTAAGCCAGGCACAAGGAAAAAAGAGTGGAAGGCTTTCCCAGCAAAACGCAAACCGGATTTTAACTGCAATCGATTTCATATGCGTGCAGAGAAAGAGAGTGAGAGCAGAAAGGTGGAAGTTGGTGAGAGAGAGTCAGTGTGTAAGAGAGTGCGAGTATGTGAATGAGAGAGTGAGACAGAGAGAGAGAGAGAGAGAGAGTGTGTGTGTGTGTGTGCGTTTGTTTAGCATTATGTCCGAGGACATTTTCGGACAGAGAACAAAAAAAAAATCATGACAACAATGGTCCTCGGAAGGCGGACAATAGTCCTCGAACGTCGAACAATGAATTTATGCCTTATTCCGTCGACTGTCCTAGGACGAGTAACAATAGAGGAACAATAGTTGTCATCGGAAGTAAAGCCATGTAAACGTGTGTGTGTGTGTGTGTGTTTTCATGCGTTTATTTAGCATTATGTCCGAGGACATTTTCGGACAGAGAACAAAAAAAAAAATCATGACAACAATGGTCCTCGGAAGGCGGACAATAGTCCTCGAACGTCGAACAATGAATTTATGCCTTATTCCGTCGACTGTCCGAGGACGAGTAACAATAGAGGAACAATAGTTGTCATCGGAAGTAAAGCCATGTAAACGTGTGTGCGTGTGGGTGCGTGTGTGTGTGGGGGGGGGGGAGAGAGAGAGAGAGAGAGAGATGATTCCAATCTCTTTTTCTCCCATCGTAACCCAACTATTTTACTTTCAACAGTCAATTCCGAGTTGAAACATGTTACGGGCTAGATAAAGGCGAACAAGTTGTTTCTAAACCTAAAAAGAAAACAAATTACATGCTCTTCAGTAGTAGGCCTACTCTTCAATTCCTGCCTGATAATATTCTTTTTGATAACACACCTATCGAAAAGTGAAAACTACAAAATTCTTAGGTATGCTATAACTATGTCTTAATTCTTTTTAGCATAGGGCGACTCTACCGCGCAACAATTGAACAGCTTAATAATCCAAACAAGGCCATGAGGATATTAAGCAAATAATTACCGTTGGTGAAGGTGATGGGACAAACTATAACTTCCGAGGCGATCTGGATGTAGCTAACTTTCCGAAGCGAAGCTGAGGAAAGATAGCGTTATACATTCAGATCGCCGAGGAAGTGATTGTACGTCTCATCGCCTGAAATCAAAAGGTGATTATTTGCTTTATATTCCACATCTGAAACATTTAACTGGTACGAAAAAGACAATTATTGTCTACTTCTCGAAAAAGACATAATAGATCCGAATTCACAAAAGATGTTAAAACCCACCATAAACCGTACCCCTATACATGGGTGCACACAATTATTGTTTTATCATCGATCGATTGGGCAATGCACGCTTATTTTATTACGCCTATGGAGCTATTTGTAAAGGTCACGCACATTTCATTTTGACTATTCGTAGAGGTCACGCACTTTTCAATTTTTACTATTCGTAGAGGTCACGCACTTTCATTTCGCGGGTACCCAAAATATTGATACCGCATTATGACTCTGTCATGGACTGAAGAGATCAGCGAAACACATTAAAGCCCGGCGCACACTATACGATCCGACTGCGACCCGATTTTCGAACAAATTGCAGTTTTCATTAAATGTGAAAGTTTAAAAAAGTGAAATTATCTCATTTGAAGTTCGGAATAATGATACGAATACTAATATCGAAGTTGGTTAACTGCAATTCTTCTGGTTAGATTAAAGGCCAAATCGGCTTCAAATCTTAGTCGATCGCAAGATTGGTATGACGTCACTACGATTTGGAATTGAATTCGCTTTTATTTATTTATTTATTTATTTATTTATTTCTGATATTTATACAGGGTGACTCATTATCACCAATATTGGTGGTCTTCCATGAGGCCCTGATAGCCCTGATAGCAATAGGCCCTGATATTCCTACACGGGGGCTCGCAGTAGCCCGGAATTTCGATTTTATAGTATTCATACTACTATTCAGAACTTCGATCACGAAGATTTTACATGTTTGAAGGCAGTGTGCAGTGTGCGCCGGGCTTAAGTATACTATCCGTGAAGATCACGAACTTTTCTTCTCGGGTCGATTGATATGGGGAAAACTACGTTTTATCAAGTGATTACCTTTTCACCCAATCTAACAGCAAGATTCATAGTATGTGGAAACAGTGGAATATAAACCCTTATAATCTGGGTCAATTTATGTTTCAACTAATTAATAATGAATTTCCGAATGCTCTCCCAGACCTTAATACACTGCACAACTACCCAACAAGACAATCAAACTTTTCCATCTTCCCCGCGCGAGAACGCTCTTAGCACACAAAACTTTCGTCTTTACAGGTCCCAAAATTTTGGAACAGTCTCGATCCAAACCTTAAGGAAATAGAGAGACTGCACCGTTTTAAAAACAGAACTGAAATATCTTTTGCTGAACCCATATATCATACAAATTAATATCCCTCCCCTATAAAACACCCTTGTTTTCTCAACACAGAATGCTGCATGCATGGTTGCTGATCTCGATCTGCACTTCGCTTCTGTCTTCTCCTTCTGTCTCTCTGTCTCTCTATCTCTCTGTCTCTTTCTATTTCCCTTTCCCTCTCTACAAGTATTTTAGTCTTTTTTATGTTCTGTTCTGTTTCCATGTGCTGATTTTCATGCTTGCTTTGTTTCTTCTCATCTTGAAATCACCAATTCTACTTTCCAGCCCCTTTTCTTTGCTGGGACCTAACTCGACAATCCTCGCTTTTAATAGTTCCCCCAACTGTATATATACTGTATGCGTTTACTATAATAACTACTGGAAAATATTTACTATACTATGAGCTGTTATTGTATTATCCTTTGTATTATGCCTTTTGATTTATATGCTTAATATATTTTGCTTGCTCATTGTACATATTATGTAAACTGATCGTGAAAACAAATAAAATATAATAAAATCAAATCAGAGAGAGAGCGAAAGAGAGAGAGAGAGAGAGAGGGGGGAAGAGAGAGAGCGAGGAGGAGGAGAGAGAGAAAGAGAGAGAGAGACAGAGGAGGAACAGCGAGGGAGAGACACACCAACAAAAGACATAAGCGAAAACATAAAAAAAGAAAATGGAATAAGGAAACTAAAAGCTACAGTATGCGAAATAAGAGTAAACTGGAAGAGAGAGAGAGAGAGAAGAAAGATATGGTAAAAGATGTATGGAAAGATAAATATAAAAGGAGATCGAAGGAGGAATACAAAGAAATATATAAGGAAGGACAGAAATGGAAATTAAAGAAAAATAACCCAATAAAATGTATAAGCTAAGGGGAAAAAGAAGAGAAAGAAAGGGAAAATAAATACATAATAAGCAACAACAACAACAATAACAAACCTCAGAGAAAGAAAAACACCACCCCCAACCCCTAGGCGGCTGGACCCACGCAATGCCCCACTGCCTGGGAATGTGATTTCGGGAATCTTTTGCGACCCTCTCAGGGTTGGCATAGTCTGCAAGCACATACCCTAATTTGACACTTTATTAGAAAATCATTGTGTCTTGAGAGAAGCCTAAATCAGGTTCCTGCTGGTCAAGGTTGTGTCAGGAACAGCTATAGTACAGGGCCTATGGTAGCACGCGCGCCGGAAGGGTTTCAGGGTTTTTTTTTAACCCCCCCCCCCCCCCCCCCCCCTCAAGCACAAGCACATCTTCCACATTTATATTTCGAACGTGCGAGTTTTATAATTTTTTATCAAAGAAAAAGCTTTGCAGTATTTGAAGCCCGCTTATCCTCCTTTGTCCGCGAGAGCGCAATGTTAAAAAAAACACACTTTTTGGATAGTGAAAATGTACCTACTGCAATTATATACTGAACTACAAAAGAAACGCCGCACTTTTCAAATTGATATCTTTTACACATGATATTGGATTTTGATACGTAAAATCACATTTTATGTTTTTTTAACATCACAGATATGGCATTGACCGTCCATAACACATCATCATAACAAAATGTAATTTCTGTGTAGGATTAAAACTCATATCCTTTCCGTGAACATGGTAGTGCACTCGAGTGCAGCTTTTTGAAAAGCATGATGCACATGCACATCCTCTATCCAGTGGGTTTAAAAGGAACCCAAAACCTTCATCCTGTCATTCGTTTCCTGAGCGCTGTCACCATGCCACGTCTGACTCGAAACCAGAAGGAACAAGCCATCGGACGTCTTCATGCTGGCCAACGTCCTAGAGTCATTGCCAACGACTTCAATGCAGCGTTCGGACAGTATAGAGAGACTGCGGGAGCGATACAATGCAACCAACAGCACCAACGATCGTCAGCGCAGTGGTCGTCCCAGGGTGACAACAGCACGTCAAGATCGCCATCTTCACCGGGACCACTTGCAGGATCGCTTCCGCAGAGCAACAGAATCGGCTCTACAGACTATTGGCACACACAACAGACCAATTTCTGCAGCAACTGTTCGTCGTCGGCTGAGAAGCTTCAACTTGTCTTGTCGGCGTCCTGCTCGGGGCCCTATCCTCACCGTTCGACATCGTCGGGAACGTCTCCTGTGGGCCCAACAACGTCAGAACTGGCGCTATCAACGACGAGAGTCGTTATTGCACATCTGTACCTGTTAATCAAAACAAAGCAAAACATTTTCTCAGTTTTCACTCTTGAATAAAGAATATGTGTCATTGTAAACACATACATGTGCGACGTTTCTTTTGTAGTTCAGTATATATTCGGGCACCTCTTTCCCCGAATATGTGCATCTCTCTGCCAAAATATGAAGATATTCGGGCATCTTGCTTAGAGAGGGTTTGTTTAATATTAAGAAACACTGCATCTATTACATTGCGAGGGAATGTAGCGATCGAGTGAGAAAATTTAGTTTTTGGAATGTTAGATCTGTGGAAAAATGATTGATATCTTGTGAGAAGCACCCCAAAACGACTTTGCCCCCTCTTTTTGGCCGTATACACCGCCCCGCCCCACACACACACACACTTCGGGCCCTTGCAGTAGGAGAGTTTGGTTTAAAAAAAAAAAATTGTAATTGCAGTAGAAGAGTTTTTTTTGTAATTTTTTTGTAATTGCAGTAGAAGAGTTTGTAAAAGAGTTTGTAAAGTCCAATACACAATGTTCCCATTAGTCTGCGAGGGAGCGTAGCGACCGAGCGAAAACAATGTTTTGGAATGTTGAGGCCTTGTGTTTTTAAAAGAAAGCTTATTGTACATCTTTTTACATTAAATTAATTTCTTCTTGTCTTGAGTGAGGCCCCTATGAGGGGGCAAAATAGATTATTGCAAGCAAAAAATGTAGATTACTGCGTAATGAAACATTCCATTTCACAGCATTAGACAGTACAGCTATTCGTTATACTGCCAAATTATGGTTTTATTTATATACAGTATGTCCCAGAAAAAATACGACCGGACTTTCATCATCAATGGCTTTATTTTTTTTTAAATTAATCTGAATACGGCTTAAGATTATGAAAATATAACTAATTATCTGCATCTCGGCAAAATCCCCATCCGATTAGGTTCAGTCGTCACGAAGAAAAACATTTTTGTAGCCTATGTCATAAATCCCTTCCATCCAAGTTTTGACAGAATTAGAAGGGAGGCTCACTAAACATATCCACGTATGTATCGATTCGAAAGAAATTGTTTTGCAATATGAAAAGTATGATATGAAAAGATTATGAAACTACAACTATTTCTCTTCCAGTCATCGAGGACCCCGTCCGATTTAGTCTAGTATCACAAAGATATAGGAATATATATATATAGCATGATTGTCATGGGCCCCTTCCTTCTATGCTTTGTCCCCGACTTTGTCACTTTGGATGTTTTTTGGCATCCACATAAATATTTTGTTCACGATATATATATATATATCCCCCCCCTTCCATCACCCCTTTCTTTCTTTCATCTTCCCTTGGTTGCTTTGGATGACGTTTTACTACATCATCCTCTCTCCCTTTCCTTCCTTCTCGCTTTTTTGTTTTCTTTTGTTTCCCTTTCTTTCTTTGTGACGTGTTTCTCTCTCTCTCTCTCTCTCCTCTTAACTTTCTTTATATACCATGGTTGCGCGAGTTTCCATGGAGCTTTGTCCCTTTTAGCGCTTCCCCTTTTTTGTTTTCTTTTTCTCTTCTTTTATGACGTTTTATTACGCCTCTATCTCTATTTCTTTCTCTCTCTCTCTCTCCTCTTTAACTTCTTTTACCATGGTTGCGCGAGTTTCCATGGAGCTTTCTCCCTTTCTGCGCTTCTGCTCTATTACGCCTCTATATCTTTCTCTCTCTCTCTCTCTCTCTCCTCTCCTTCCTGATCTGTACCATGGTTGCGCTGGTATCCATGGAGCTTTTGCGTTGTTTTTTTTGCGCTTCACGCTCTTTTGTGTACCTATCTAATAAATTTTCATCATTTCCTGATGAAGGCCTATGGCCTAAAATTCGAATTTTTACATCGTATACGGACTTTTCATTCCTATTTTGTCTATGTATATATATATATAAATAAAGGATGACTGAAATGCATTGATTGCCAATTACAGAAATTTTATTCTCCAAATTTTCGGGGGTCCTCCCCCTTCGTCAGGGAAAACGTGAAGTGATTTCGACTGATAACAAACAATAAAATAAAAGCAAACGCAGTCTAAGCGTATATTGCAAATGCATTATGCGCTAGTGTTGCTTGGGTTAAAATTAGGCATTATGACGTAAAAAACGTCACAATGAAAAAGACGTCATAATTAATATGAAGACGTTTAGACTGCGAAAGCTGTACAGAGACAGAGACAAAGCACTTGGCATAAAGAAGAATGGTCAGACCATAACAAAATAATATAAATTAGAATCAAGTCTGAAAGCACTGTAAAGAAGGACGCAGAAGCAACAGGATTAACGGAAAAATGTGTAGGGGCTGAGCCACGCGAGGTCCTTGTTAAAGGTCCCCAGAAATCCAAATGCAAGTTAATTTCTGTTGATGTGCGGGCATGCATACAACTCATATTTTGTTATTAAAACATCTAAAGATGTTTCATAGATTTTTAAATATTTTTTGAAATATTTTTTCCTAGCCTCTTAAGCTCCACCCCCCAAAAAAGCTCCAGATCTTATTCCCGAGATGACATCATCTGCCAATCATTAGTCAGCCATACTAACATTCTACAATACAGAGTGGAATGTAACTTCCCCCAGCTCAGCACATGCTCACAATAGAATTGCATGCTTTCAAACAATACCTCCTCATTACCCTTCTTTTCGTGGTGATGCTACAGCATGTCTGGCATAGCAACTCCTATGTAGGCATTGTATGGTTCATTAGAACAGATGGTTATCTCTGGCAAAGCTACATACCATTTTCTCTCCTTAGCTCACTAATGATTGACAGATGATGTCATCTCGGGAATAAGATCTGGAGCTTTTTTGGGGGGTGGAGCTTAAGAGGCTAGGAAAAAATATTTCAAAAAATAATTAAAAATCTATGAAACATCTTTAGAGGTTTTAATAACAAAATATGAGTTGTATGCATGCCCGCACATCAACAGAAATTAACTTGCATTTGGATTTCTGGGGACCTTTTTAAGGCCGTTCTCAAAGCTCCTAGATTCGACTATGTAGCGCAATTCTGCCCATTTCCTTTCGTCAGCCGATTTGTAGTTACCCCCGAAGATGCAGACCCTGAGGTCATCAACTGAATGGTTGGGTAGATTGAAGTGATTAGCCACTGGGAAATCTTTTCTCATCTTTATTGTACTCTTATGGTTATTAAACCTTGTCCGGAATCGCGTAGCAGAGCTTCACATACATATTTCACTTTGTTCATTACCCTGAGGAAGATCCGTGAGGATCGAAAATTTGGTGAAAATAAATATAAAAGTTGGAATTCAATGCATTACCAATGTCTTCTCTGGAATTCATTCATTGTATCTCTCTCTATATATATATATAAATAAAGGATGACTGAAATGCATTGATTGCCAATTACAGAAATTTTATTCTCCAAATTTTCGGGGGTCCTCCCCCTTCGTCAGGGAAAACGTGAAGTGATTTCGACTGATAACAAACAATAATAAAATAAAAGCAAACGCAGTCTAAGCGTATATTGCAAATGCATTATGCGCTAGTGTTGCTTGGGTTAAAAATTAGGCATTATGACGTAAAAAACGTCACAATGAAAAAGACGTCATAATTAATATGAAGACGTTTAGACTGCGAAAGCTGTACAGAGACAGAGACAAAGCACTTGGCATAAAGAAGAATGGTCAGACCATAACAAAATAATATAAATTAGAATCAAGTCTGAAAGCACTGTAAAGAAGGACGCAGAAGCAACAGGATTAACGGAAAAATGTGTAGGGGCTGAGCCACGCGAGGTCCTTGACAAGGACCTTAACAAGTTCAGGGAGACTGAAGCTTTTGGTCTAACGTTAGGTTTGGGATGCTGTATTTCTGTTGCGAAACGAAAAATTCAAGACATATCTATATTTCGAGACTCGATAGTAATTTCAGTAAAAGAAACCGGCCGGGCAGGAGTTCATTTAAGAAAAATTACAAAATGAAAGGCATATATATAAATATTAGATTCTTTAAAAAAATGGATGCCCACTTTGCCCTATGAATTCCTAATTTGCCTATTATGCCCTATTATGATGTTGGGTCCATGACCATCCATGGGTATTGTCCCTCGTTTTATTTTTTTATACGACTCGAGCGACTTGAATAAAGGCTATAATTAAACTGCTGCTAGGCATCGCGTCAACAGTCAGGAGTTGCGGAGAAAAATTACTGTAAATATGGTTAATTTCGTTATTTCGTTTTTTATATTTGAGAGTAGGTAATATTAGGTTCTTGTAATGTAAATAGGTGGAAATTTATAGTCTCAATATATGTCGTAGAGCTGGAATGCAATTCGTCCGCTTTTTCATGTTGGAATTTGTTAGACTTAGAACAGTCCCACATTATTGAAATTAGTGTAATGTTACTGTTACTTAGGCAGGTGTGCCTAGCCAGGATTAGCTTCGTGAATGTAGAAAAAAAAAAAAAAATGGCTATACGCCTTCTACACACGAAGCTAGGCGTTATTACCCAGCAATCAGATCCCGCACGGGGTGTACGACATGAAAAATGCCCTGAAATCACACTTTTCTGATAATTTCCGCCCCCCACAGGCCCTTCCCCACAGCGTTTCCTCCTAGGGAAACGATTACGATGACAATTTTGTTTGGATTGACTCTACTTTTGGTAAAAAATCAATGAAAAGATGATAAAAATTTCAGAAAACTCACCAGCGTTTGCGTATCCATGCCTCCTCTTGTCATGCAGATTCAAAATGGCGGCACTGTGGATCGATACAAAATAATCGAAATCATCGAAACTATACGATGTGCTACAGTGGTGGAGATGTCTGACGAAATTTCCATTAATGCTAAATGTTGAAGTCTCAACTGGTCTATCGCCATCTACGATGGCTTCTTGTTCAAAACTGGGCGTTGTGTGTGGCGTATTGCGCCTGTAATCCAGCTAACAGTGGAAGTAAAAAAATGATTCAGCGGACCCAGCCTCGAGACGTATTCTGAAAACTATGTAACTTTTACAGGCCCGTAGGCAGAGTTTCTGAAGGGGTGCGTCGTTTTTGGCAAAAGTGGACCTTGTCATAATCAATACGGACCTGCCGAAGGCAGGTCCCTGCTAGGGGGTCCGGGGGCATGCTCCCCCCGGAAAATTTTAAAATCTAGATCCTTTCTGCTGCAATTTAACGACTCCCGAGGGGAAATTTAGGGGTTGTGAATGATGATTTTGAACACACATTTTTGATGTCGCAGAAACAAAATATTTATTAGAGTGTGTGTTAAATTCACTTGTAACAGCTACACCACTCAGACAGCGTGTGGGTAATTGTGGTAACAAAGATGAATGGTGTGTCTGTGCTTTTTTTCATGAAAAAGCAGACCTCAGCCCAAGAAGGGGGGGGGGGGGGGGGTCGTCCGAGCCCTCCGACCCCCTCTGGCTACGGGCCTGTTTAATGTTAGTAAAATGATGTTAATTGTCCTAACAAATTAAAATCAGGACAAGTCAGTGGTTAATGATTGCGCAAAGATGGCTGTGCCCGCGTTAACAGAGACATCTGCGCAAGCAATGATTAGTGTTTATTGGGCACAATTTCAATTTGTTATGACAAACACCGTTTTCACAATATAGTATACGTGACACAGTGACCCCACTTTTTCAAGTACACCAAAAGCGCCCTTTTCATTTCTTTATAAAAATGCCACCTTTCTCTCTAATAAGTGACCTTATCACTACTTAAAATACATCTTTTCCTTCATAATAAATACCCTTTCCCCTTTCTGATGTAATGTCCATTTCCCATCCTTATCCTTTTCATAATGCCCGTTTTCAAATCCTTATCTCTCTAATAATTGCCTTCCTTCTTCTGATAAGTTCCCCTATTTTTTTTTTCTAATTTGTGCCGTTTTCTGCTTTGACAAGTTCATTTTTACTTCTGATAGGTCACCCTTTTCCCTTTAGTAAATGCTCACATTCCCATTCTGATGAGTGCCCCTTTCCACCTCTGATAAGGGCCATTTCTTCTGCTGATATGCCCCATTTGCGGAACTGGAGGCAAGAGGGGCATAATGTATCCCCACCAAGTGAATGCTTTCTCATTCAACTCGTTCAAATGTGCCTTTCAGTTACATCACTTAAGGTATTACCCCTTTTCTGCTGCTCATAAGTGCATTTTTACTTCTGATAAGTGCCTCCTTTTCGTTGCAGTATGTGGCCCTTTTTACTTCTGATAAGTGCCCCGTTTCCTACGCTTACAAATTGAGGAAGGAATATACTTTCATTTATATATTTCTTGACTAATCAATAATTCCCCTGCAAAAACCGAAACAAGTAAAAGTTATGACCTGCTGGATTTTAAACAAATCACATTATTTGTAAGTGAATTAATTCGTGCAATAAATCTGAATTACTCTGCTTTTCAGTTACAATCCTATAGTGGATTGTATAATTATACTAAATAACAATGGGGTATATTACATTCTTCCATTATTTTGTTGGAAATTTTCACTTAATAACAAATGAAACTCTTCTGAAACAAAACTTTTATTACAGCCAAAATATTTTTACAAAGAGAAATGCTCACTCTCTAACCCTATTTAAAATTGCTAGTACCGAAAGGGTGGGTATATAGCATCGCCTTGACTGGAACGCCACTATTCGTCTAAAGCCGCCCCCGGTTTTTCCTAATTGTGCTTTGACTGTTTATATTATTATCACCATTATTACATTATAAAAAGTCAAAACGCACCCTTTCAGCAAAACAGGGGGGGGGGGGGGGGGGGGCTTCGGACGAATGGTGCGTGCCAGTTCCATGGCGCGAAGCAGGCGGCTCCCAATGTACCTTTTTGGCAAAACCCGGGGGTGGACGCTTTGGACGAATGGTGCGTTCCAGTCATAGAGAAATTAAATAGTGGTTCCAGTCTAACAGGACGCGACGCTACCCACCCTTTTATAGGTACAGGCTTACAAACAGAGGGGGCAGGGGTATTTTGTAATGAAAGACATTTGGGAGTGGGTATAAGATAAGCTTAATAATTTTGAGGAACACTTTGCATACTGAGATCCGGGAGGAGGGATCACTCCCACATTATGTGTAGTGCAACCGCGTCCACAAAAAGTGTCGAAAAGGGTCTGTTTTCAGCCTTTAGGCGTCGTCGATGGTTTCATTAAAAAGGTGTGTTCTTTCAGCTTCAAACGCCATTTAGAGTATACTAAATAACAATTCGGTCTGCTACATTTATGCTATAAATTGCATGATTACGAGTAGGCCTATTTTCTTTTTATGAATAACACCGATTGGCGATTTTGATTTTTTGCATACAAATGAAGTATGATATCACTAAAAGTAATCTGTTTGTACTCCATTTCCGTTATTTTGTTGTTTTCCTGCTTAACGGGGGCTATTTATTTCAAACGTCATTGCGGGTATTGTACTATAGGCCTATAGGCACCATAATAATTTATACGCTATATTTTTGGTTGGCGTCATGACCCTGTTGACGCCATGTAGGGTATGTTTTTCTGATCTGACGCCGTATAAGGTCCAAATTAGACTTCGGCGCAATACGCCATTTATTTAGGCTCCATTTATTAAGTGTGTGGACGTGCTTGGGTAGCACATTCGAGGGGGTTGCCCCCCCCCCCCCCCCCCAAGAAAATGAGAAAAAACGTAGTCAACGTTTCAATTTGTAAAAGTTTATTGCTTTTTCAAAAATGTCTGTAATTTTTTTTTAAACAGTAGGTCTACTTAGAAAATGAAGAGCAGAAACATAAGAATCACCAAAAATATATATTGCTACAAATATATAACAGATCACAATTCAATAGACTTGACTATAATTTCCACTCATAAACCAATAAATGGTATAACGTTAACATTTTAATCGAAAAACCTAAGTGGAGGATTCTAAGAGCATGGCTTGTATTTTATAGAATCCTGTTTACGAAACTAAAACTAGTTACAGTCCAGAGATTCAAATAAAAAAGTGCTGCTTGAACACTATTAACATGTATGAAAGAAAAAGAACGGAAAGAAAAATTCGGAGAAAAGGCAGAAAAAGAAAATTGTGATTTAATGCTTTGATTTGCATGTGTGATTGAAAGTTCTCTAAAAAGCTGATCCAAAGCGCAAAAGTTTCTCCCTCAGTCTTGAGACCTCGCAAAATGTATACATATTTTTCTATTTGTTATTATTTTTTTTTTTTTTTGGGGGGGGGGGGGGTGTAGGAAATTTCCGCCCTGTTACGTATACAAAGATATCGTGAGTGAAAAGGGAAATGTGCGTATGTGGGTGTGTGTGTGTGTAATTTGGTTTTGGGGGTTTATGAATAGACAAAATGAATAGACAAAATACACGGACGTGTATCAATCAGATATGATTATTTATGATTCGAGGCTGGGTCCGCTGAATCATTTTTTTACTTCCACTGTTAGCTGGATTACAGGCGCAATACGCCACACACAACGCCCAGTTTTGAACAAGAAGCCATCGTAGATGGCGATAGACCAGTTGAGACTTCAACATTTAGCATTAATGGAAATTTCGTCAGACATCTCCACCACTGTAGCACATCGTATAGTTTCGATGATTTCGATTATTTTGTATCGATCCACAGTGCCGCCATTTTGAATCTGCATGACAAGAGGAGGCATGGATACGCAAACGCTGGTGAGTTTTCTGAAATTTTTATCATCTTTTCATTGATTTTTTACCAAAAGTAGAGTCAATCCAAACAAAATTGTCATCGTAATCGTTTCCCTAGGAGGAAACGCTGTGGGGAAGGGCCTGTGGGGGGCGGAAATTATCAGAAAAGTGTGATTTCAGGGCATTTTTCATGTCGTACACCCCGTGCGGGATCTGATTGCTGGGTAATAACGCCTAGCTTCGTGTGTAGAAGGCGTATAGCCATTTTTTTTTTTTTTTTCTACATTCACGAAGCTAATCCTGGCTAGGTGTGCCAGTGCCGCGGAGAAGATTATATGATGGGGTGTCCAAACTTCGCGGACATTTTCGCCTTTTATGACGTTACAACATAATTTGATAGATATACATTAAAAATGTAATATCAAATGTAATATCAAATGAAGCAGAATATACCGTAAAATAATGTCATACAAAAATGTTTGAAAATTTTATCTTATAAACTCTCATTTTAAGGCCAAATCCAATCGCTTACCATCAGCTTTCGCTCACCACAGACGAGTCCATACTTCGCGGATTATGTTTGGTGCCCTCTTTTGGCCCTATTTGTGCAGATTAATTACGATAAATAATAAATAACACGTCAGAATACACTCGTCTACGGAACCCGACAGCGTAGAGCTGACGCTAATTTGGGGTAAGAATTTGATAATTTAGGGGAATTTTAAATACAAAATTATAATTTTAAGCTTGATTTTACTAAAGTTGACAAGATTCTCATCAATATATTGACTAAATTATACATTTACTTACGTTTTTTCGTCGCATTTTGCCTCTTTTGGGTTCTTTCCGTATTGTAGAACGATTTTCCGCAGTCCCACATACAGTAGCGCGTATAATGTACTTTTTATCGCGTATTTAGTACTGATACGCGAAGTATGGACATCCGCGAAGTTTGGATACGCTGCCATAAATATTATTTGCATGCGTTACGTTATAGCAGTTAAATATTGTTTGTCTCATGTATACTTATGCTTGGTAAGGGTTGTTGTCCCAAAGTAATAAGTGATTATGCATAAGAATGTTTTCTGCAGGTGGTGGGTCCAGGGTGGGTAATCAGCCGCGTAGCCAGGATCCCCAGGGGGGTGGGTGCAGGGCACTCATAGCTACATTCCTATACTTCGTGTGTATAATTTAGGCAGTCATACACCTCAACTTTTAAAACACCACTGCACAAAAGTCACAAACATTCACTCAAAATCGGCATTTAGTTTACAAAAACCGACAACAAAATATCCAAGAAATACAATAAATTCAACTCACCGATGTTGGAAAAGATATTTCCAAAAATCAAATCCGTAATTTACTGTTGATTCTCGCGAAACGAGCTATCGGAGTCATTGTGTACATTTCCTGGTCGCCGCGGGCGCTGACATCTCCCCAAAAGAGTTTTGTCCTTAAAAATTTGGTCCCTATGTGGCATACACGGAAAGTCCCGATTTTCTGTGTGCGCGATCGTAAAGATCGATGTGCGCTTGCGATCCCGAGTTTCTTCGTGGACAAAAGTTTTATTGGCCGATTTTAGTCTAAGACATCGGTAGTATGTAAACAGCACGCGATCGCGAAACAAATCGGCGGGGATTTCTCCGGTTTTGGACAAGATTTTGACTTTGGATTTTGCTGAAAATATCAAAAGTTCTTTCTAACGGCCATTTGAGGTAGGAGTGAGATTTTTAAGGGCTGAATTTGAAAGCAAGTATTTAAAATATTTATCTTATTTTCCCCCCATACCTTTACTACACGCGACAGAAAATATCAACTATTTTTGCATTTTGTATTCGTAGTGGTCAATATGACCACTATTCGTGGTGTGGGTGCAGGGAGGGGGGAGTTTTGACATTCGAGCAAATTCGAGAGAAAGATAACAGCTCGTACCTTTTTTTTAGGCTGAAAGTTACTTCGACGCTCTGCTTTTCAATTATTTGGGTGCAATACTGCACTATATAACAACGGGGGGGGGGGGGGGGGGGTGGGGGGGGCACAGGGATCGAGGGGGAGTTTCTTCCTTCCAGCACGAAGCCAGGCGTTCATCCCCAGCAATCCAATTGCGCACGGGTTAGCAGGACATGAAAATGCCCTGAAATCACACTTTTCTGATAACTCCCGCGACCGACAGGCCATTCCCCACAGCATTTCCTCCTAGGGAAAGGTTTGGAATTAGAATCTCTTTTTGATTGAATGTGTTTCTACCAAAAAATGCAAAAAAATGATCATAAGAAATTTCAGAGAACTCACCAGTGTTTGTGTATCCATGCTAAATTCTCAAGCACTCTGCAGCAACATTTACAGTTGGTATGAGCAACGATGATTTCACAGTTTTGTTCTGAGTGATGCTCCAGTGCACTCAAAGCGACTTTACTATACTTTGTGTGTAGAATCTAGGCAGTCATACATGTACACCTCAACTTTTTCAAACACCACTGCAAAAAAGTCACCAACATACACTCAAAATTGGCATTTAATTTACAAAAACCGACCCCAACATATCAATGAAATACAATAAATTCAACTCACCGATGTTGGAAAAGATAATTCCAAAAATGAAATCCGCAATTTACTGTCAATTCTGGCAAAATGGGGTATCGGGAGTCATTGTGTACATTTCCTCATCACTGCGAGCGCTGACATCTCCCCCAAAAGAATTTTGTGGTCAAAAATTTGGTCCCTATCGCATACACGGAAAAGTCCGATTTTCGGTGTGCGCGATTGTAGAGATTGATGTGCGCATGCGATACCGAGTTTCTTTGTGGACAAAATTTTATTGGCCGATTTTAGTCAAGACATCGGCAAAATGAAAACAACATGCGAAAAAAATCGGCGGGATTTCTTCGGTTTTGGACATGATTTTAACTTTGGATTTTGCTGGAAATATCAAAAGTCCTTCCTAACGGCCATTTGAGGTAGGAGTGAGATTTTTAAGGGCTAAATTTGAAAGGAAGTATTAAAAAATATTTATCATATTCCCCCCACCCCCATAACTTTAGTGAATGCGACAGAAAATACCTAGTATTTTTGCATTAACCCTGCATAGTGGTCAATATGACGACTATTCGTGGTGTGCTCCAGTGGAGATTTTCAGAGTACCATATCCAGATCCAGATCCACACACAAACATGACATTGACAAAGTGACATTATTATCCCTACTGTGACCTAGCTATATGAGCTCTGTGGCTTATCAATCTGGTACTGGCACACGGAGCTGTACATGGGATGCATATACTGTGTTGACAAGTTGAGCGATAGCGTCGAGATGTCTCTGATCTTTTTGTTATGTTACGACGTATTTGATGAAACAGCCCCCTAGACTCTGTCATGTGGCAAATTATTGTGTATTTGTGGAAATCTAAACTATAAAATAGACCACAACACCACTATCTACTAAGTCAACTTCTTAATCTTTACACAGATAACTGAAGCTTTCCACTGAGGATATGAATCAGTATTCAATACTTGATAGGATAGGAGAAGGTGCTCATGGCATTGTTTTCAAAGCAAAGCATATCGAGGTAAGAATAAATTCTTCAAGCACATTATTTTATTCCATGTCATGCATTCATAATCTAACATAATTTGTCATTTTATGAAAATACTTTTAAATATTCAGAAATCATGTTTTATTGTATCCCCCGGCAGTATGCCGGAGGATACATTCTTGTGTGCGCTCTAGCGGTCACATTTCTCGACGAATTTCTTTCAGACTTCCTGTGGACGTGTATCTTGGTAAAATCTGGACCCCTATAGTTTCTGGTGATGCTGCCCCCAGTGTTCCGTCTTTTATAGGGTAAAAGGCCATATTTTTTGGGATAGTTTGTGTGCGCTCTAGCGGTCACATTTCTCAACGGATTTTGTTCAAATTTTGTATGAAGGTGTCTCTTGGTAAAATCTGGAACCCTATAGATTTTGGTGATGCTGCCCCCAGTGTTCCGTCTTTTATAGGGTCAAAGGTCATATTTTGATAGATGTCTTGTGTGTACTCTTGTGTGCGCTCTGGCGGTCACATTTCTCAACGGATTTCGTTCAAATTTTGCATGAAGGTGTCTCTTGGTGTAATTTAAAAACCTATAGTGTTTGGTGATGCTGCCACCAGTGTTCCGTCTTTTATAGGGTCAAAGGTCATACTTCAGGGCATGGCGTGAGTGCACTCTGCAGGCCACATTTCTCAACGGATTTTGTTCAAATTTTGTATGGAGATGTATCTTGGTATAATCTACACATGTTTAATTTTTGGTGATGCTGCCCTCATTGTTCCGTCCTTTATAGGGTCAAAGGTCATTTTTCCATTTCTTGCACTCTTCTGCATTTCTCGACGGATTTCGTTCAAATTTTGCATGAAGGTGTCCCTTGGTGTAATCTAAAAATCTGTACTTTTTGGTGATGCTGCCACCCGTGTCCCGTCTTTTATAGGGTCAAAGGTCATACTTCAAGGGATGGCGTGAGTTCACTCTGCAGGCCACATTTCTTGATGGATTTCTTTCAAATTTTGTATGGACATGTATCTTGGTATAATCTACACATCTTTACTGTTTGGTGATGCTGCCCTCATTGTTCCGTCCTTTATAGGGTCAAAGCTCATTTGTCCCTTTTGTGCACTCTTACTTCTGCATTTCGTGACGGATTTCATTCAAATTTTGTATGGAGATGTATCTTGGTATAATCTACACATGTTTAATTTTTGGTGATGCTGCCCTCATTGTTCCGTCCTTTATATAGGGTCAAAGGTCATTTTTCCATTTCTTGCACTCTTACTTCTGCATTTCTTGACGGATTTCGTTCAAATTTTGCATGAAGGTGTCTCTTGGTGTAATCTAAAAACCTATAGTTTTTGGTGATGCTGCCACCAGTGTTCCGTCTTTTATAGGGTCAAAGGTCATACTTCAGGGCATGGCGTGAGTGCACTCTGCAGGCTACATTTCTTGATGGATTTCTTTCAAATTTTGTATGGAGATGTATCTTGGTATAATCTACACATCTTTACTGTTTGGTGATGCTGCCATCAGTGTTCCGTCTTTTATAGGGTCAAAGGTCATACTTCAGGGCATGGCGTGAGTGCACTCTGCAGGCCACATTTCTTGATGGATTTCTTTCAAATTTTGTATGGAGATGTATCTTGGTATATCTCTCAACACATTTCTTTCAAATTTTATATGAAGATGTGTCTTAGTGAAACCTACACATCTAATTTCTACACCATCCTTTTGTTTGAGGGAGGGGATGGGGGAGGGTCTTTGTCCCTCCTTCAAATTGCTGCCAGTGCCGGGGGATACATTTAGCATTGCGCGGCCCCAGCAATGCACATTTCTAGTTGAATTGTGCTTTATGGTACTGTTAAAATTATGAAGTTTAATGCAATTTCATTTTCGACAGATGTAGCAAGCAGTTTGTGAAAATTACTGTAAATATCTAGATTTCATGTTTGCAGAACTATTTTTATTCTGTATATGTTTCCTTTGTTCAGCATATATTGAAGCCAATAACACTTGGAAATTACATAAGTCATATCATTTTGTTTATCTTATGTAGCGTCTTTGAGATTATTTGATGTTTCACATGATTGGAGGAGCTTCAAGGAGCTTCAAGGAGCTTTTATTGAAAATTACCAAATATGATTTCAAGAGAAAAGAGAGAAATGAGAGAATAGAGGCTATTTGAATCATTTACTACGATGTGGAAAAATTTGGAGTGTATCTAATTAGATCTTTAAAATTTTAATATTCTTTCATGAAGCAAAATAGACAAAACATCTGGACAGATCATCTCTTTCATGTCATGAACTTAATGAAATTTGAATGAAATAATCTTTCTTTCAGACTGGTGAAATAGTTGCACTGAAGAAAGTTCCGCTCAGGAAATTAGATGATGGAATTCCCAACACAGCTCTAAGGTAAGAAAATTGAACTCTCTGTACAGTGTTATAAATATAAATAATACCCTTCTGCATTGGCGGCGGAAGCACCAAAATTTAGGGGGGGGGACGCCAGACCATATTTTAACACTTAAAATACTTAATTGAAATTGCGGATAATTCAGTAAAATAAGTGGAGCAATAATAATAATAATAATAATAATAATAATAATAATAATAATAATAATTATAACTAGAATTTAATTCGTCATGAGGACGAATTAGGTGGTCTGTCTTTCAATTTGTATGATCATGATTGTAATCAGGATGATCATAATAACGGGGAAATACTAAACTGAAGATAGGAAGTCAAAATGCCATGAATGGAGATGCTTCTTGAGGACAGGAATGTAGAAAAATGTGTGAAACGGTCATTGTAAGATGTGATAATATTTGTGCAAGATGCTCATATAACAATGACGATAATGATGATCATGACAACATTTAGAACTGCAATCGTTCGTATCAGAACGATGTGCATGCAGTGTCGTCCGTCTATTTTGTTGAGAAGTTGACAGGTGAAATATAAACATACGCATGGTAAACCATGATATAAGATAAGATGGGAGAAAATAATGCATACTGGGAAATTAGGACATGATAGAATCATGAAAATAATTACGAAATAAAAAACAAAAGACAAAGAATGATCATGATAATGGTGATGACAGTGATGATGATGATGAGGAGGATGATGATGGTGATAATTGTGATGACCATGACTGGAATGACATTGACCTTAACCATGCCAAATATGAAACAGAAATGACATTTCGTTATGAAGATACGACCATAAGTTGATTTGTAGAAAATGGCGCCTAGATAACGTCACAGTAATCTGATGACCTTGAAAAAGATGCGGGAACTTGACTTTATTAGGAATGATGACTAACGATAATTGACTACGTCAATTTTGTGAAATTGTGATATCAAATAGGACTAATGATATTGCAGGATAGCTTTAATACACGTCAGGGAATCAGATTTTCCATAGGGTTATACATAAACCACTGCACACTACATTCCAATAGACATAACACGCAAAATAAGGCAGTTTATTACGTGGTTTGTGATTGCTTATGTTATAATAGTCAAACAAGACGGTAAAATGAAAGGCAAAAAGAAGCAAAAAAAAAAAAAATGTTAATGGCCCCACCGGGGATCGAACCTGGGTCACCGGAGTAAGAGGCAAGTGCTTTGACCAATATACCAAAATATTTGCCATAGAGATAACACGTAAACGAAAAACGTGATTCTCAAATCCCATTTTGTAGTGAAAAATTGGGCATGATCCCGACATCTGATCAAAAATTGGAGACCACATTTGTAAAAGCTTATAGTCTCAGCTATAACATACTAAAATCTGGAAGAAAATAGACCAAAAACAACTGAGATACAGCTCAGAAAACAATGTCATGTAGATTCATGATTCGAAAAAAAATCATCTTCCATAGACATAACACGCAAATAGGGAAAATTCTGACATGGCATCTTTAATTGAAAATTTCACTGTGATGACGTCATCAAAATGAAAAATGGTGGTGACTGATTTTGTAGGATATTGCCTCAGCTACAGCATATGAAAATCTGGGCGAAAAACGACCAATAATTACGAATCTAGAGCCAAATTTACATAAATGTGATGACGTGAAAACATGAAAAATGGAAATTTTGAGTTCTGGCGCCATTTTGATGACGTAATAATGTTTATAAGGGTCAAATGATACATGAAATGAAATCTATGATTCATACCCTACCTGATGATGAAAAAAAATTTGGGGGTTTATGGACTATTTAAAGAGCTAGAGTTAATTTGTAGAGGCATGTTTTTGCACGTTTTTACGTTATTTTCGCCATAGATGCGCGCACGGATTTTGAACTTTGACGTGCCCGTACGACCTTATTATTGATTGAAATTGATTCCAAGTTGATGGAAATGATGAAGAAAAGTGTCAGGATTGCAAATCAATCGAAAAAACAGCGTTTTAACGTTATTTACGACTTGCGCGCGCGTAAAACGCGCGCGCGGACGCTTACGCACACACATTTTTGAAATGCTTAAAATGACCTGAAACGTGTGCAGACTTGATCCTACGTGATTTTGAGCATTTTAAAATTTTGACGCGCGCGTACGCGCACGTCCTCACCTGTAGATGACCTGTGAGGACATGACTTGATGACCCATCATGTGAAGTTTATGTGATGTGAATATAGTTGATTTTTGATGATCGATTATGAAGATATAATCGATCTTGTAAATTTACAAAATGGCGTCTTGATGACGTCACGATGACATGATGACCTCCAAAAGCTTAATGGACCATGTCCATGATTGACCTCATACATGACATGAAATTCGATGATATTGACCTGGCCGATTTTGAGATTTGGTGGCCACAACAATTTGTTATAAAAATAAATAAATAAAAATAAAGAAGAAAATTCGGACAAAACTAATAGGTGATCTGTCGATATCGACAGACCACCTAATAATAATAATTAATGATAGTAATAATGACAATAATAATGAAAATGATAATAATGATAAATAATAATAATAACTAGAATTTAATTCGTCATGAGGACGAATTAGGTGATCTGTCTTTCAATTTGTACGATCATGATTGTAATCAGGATGATTATAATAATGGGGAAATGGTAAACTGAAGATAGGATGTCAAGAATACCATGAATGGAGATGTTTCGTGAGGACAGGAATGTAGCAAAATGTGCAACGGTCATTGTAAAATGTTTATGGTGATGATGATAATGGTGATTATGATGATTATAATGATAGAATGATGATGATGATGATATAATAATAGCGATGATGATCATGATGGTGATGATAATAATGATGATGATACAGGATACTTGGGAGATTAACCATATAGCTCTAATACAGGACAGGAAATCACAATTTCCGTAGGGTTGTACACAAACTACTGTACACTACTTTCTAATAGACATAATACGGAAAATATGGCAGTTTATTACATGATTTGTGATTTTTTATGTTACAATAGTCGAAGAGGATGGTAAAATGACAGGCAAAAAAAAAGCAAAAAAAAAAAAATTGTTATGGACCCACCGGGGATCGAACCTGGGTCACCTGCATGGGAGGCAAGTGCTTTGACCAATAGACCAAAATATTTCCCATAGAGATAACACGTAAACGAAAAACGGGATTCTCAAATCCCATTTGGTAGTTCAAAATTGGGCATGATCCCGACATCTGATCAAAAATTGGAGGGCTTACTAATAAAAGCTTATAGTCTCAGCTACAAAATATTAAAATCTGGAAGGAAATAGACCAAAAATAACTGAGATACTGCTCAGAGAACGATGTCATGTAGATTCATGATTCGAAAAAAAATCATCTTCCGTAGACATAACACGCAAAAAGGGGAAATTCTGACATGTCGTTTTTAATTGAAAATTTCAATATGATGACGTCATCAAATGAAAAATGGCGGCAACTGATTTGGTAGGAAATTGCCTCAGCTACAACATATTAAAATCTGGGTGAAAAACGACCAATAATTACGAATCCAGAGCCAAATTTCCATGAATGTGATGACGTCAAAACATGCAAAATGGAAATTTTGAATTCTGGCGCCATTTTGATGACGTCATAATGTTTATAAGGGTCAAATGATACATGAAATGAAATCTATGATTCATACCCTACCTGATGATGAAAAAAAATTGGGGGGTTTGTGGACTATTTAAAGAGCTAGAGTTAATTTTGTAGAGGCATGTTTTTGCACGTTTTTACATTATTTTCGCCATAGATGCGCGCACGGATTTTGAAGTTTGACGCGCCCGTACGACCTTATTATTGATTGAAATTGATTCCAAGTTGATGGAAATGATGAAAAAAAGTGTCAGAATTGCAAATCAATCGAAAAAACAGCGTTTTAACGTTATTTACGACTTGCGCGCGCGTTTTACGCGCGCGCGGACGCTTACGCACGAACATTTTTGAAATGCTGAAAATGACCTGAAACGTGTGCAGACTTGATCCTACTTGATTTTGAGCATTTTTAAATTTTGACGCGCGCGTACGCGCACGTCCTGACCTCTAGATGACCTGTGAGGACATGACTTGATGACCCGTCATGTGAAGTTTTTGTGATGTGAATATGGTTGATTTTTGATGATCGATTATGAAGATATAATCGATCTTGAAAATTTACAAAATGGCGTCTTGATGACGTCACGATGACCTGATGACCTCCAAAAGCTTAATGGATCATGTCCATGATTGACCTCATACATGACATGAAACTCGATGATAGTGACCTGACCGATTTTGAGATATGGTGGCCACAAGAATTTGTTATAAAAAGAAGAAATAAATAAAAAGAAGAAAAATCTTGACAAAACTAAAAGGTGATCTGTCGATACCGACAGATCACCTAATAATAATTATTATTATTATTATTATTATTATTATAATAATAATCAGAATTATTATTGTTTCGATTTATTTAGCGTCTAATAATCATCAGGTTCCCAAGACGCTCTTTAATGTATTTTGTTCCCTTCCTTCAATAATAAAATAGTCTAGAGTTACATCATTCACGGAATCACGGTATATCATACATGTAATGTTAAGTTTACTGTGATATAAATCCGAGAAATAAATCAGAAGTTAGACGGTGAGCTTAATAAAATGGACTGGGTTTACATGTATCACACAGTCACATTGCACTATGCCATGGGGGGGGGGGGGGGGGGACTAACCAGTAACCATCACGCGTACGGTGTATACCATGCACATCTGCGTCTGAAAAATGCGAATATAGGTGTATTTTTCATTATTAGCTTTGCAGGCCAATGCACGCAAGGCCAAATGTGCATCTCTTTGTTCCCCATTATGACGGATAAGGCCCCCAAATTGACAATTTAAAATATTAGCCCCCGAATTTCGGACGAGGCGCCACCCTGCAAAAGGACCCGTTTTTGTTTTGTATTGTTGTTTTTTTTGGGGGGGGGGTGGGGGAAGTCGTCAGGTATAGAAGGCCTAATTCTCCCACTATATATTTTTCGTTGGACTTGGGCTGTATGAAATATTGATTCTGCTCATGAAGAGAATCAAACGCGGTGAAAAAGTGCACCCCGCCTATATACACTTTCCGAACTTGCAATGTTCCCGCGGTCTTCCCGCCTCCACTCTGTGATATTATTTATCAGTGATATTTGGGTTTGCTTAAAGAGCTGAAATTTTTGCAATGGTTTTATTTTCGCGAATTTCGCGAGTCAAACCCAAGCGAATTAAAACTTCCACTTCTGTTTTATAGTAATATCAACATTATCAAAATCGCGAAATTATCCCCTCGCGAATCATTACACCCAGTATGACCCAGACCAAAATAACAATCAGTAAAGTTTCCTGTTTTTTCTACATGTTTGTTGGTTTTTGTTTTTAAAAAGAGAAAATTGGATAAAACAATATTTTCAAATTGTTAGAACTTTGCGAGTTCCGTGTAATATTCGAAGAATACGTAAAGTTGTTACTTCTATGACGATTTGAACAAAAAGAGAAATTCTCCTGCAATCTATAGGGGTGCATGATTGTGATTTGAAAGAAAGTCATTCTGGGCGCACCCCTCCCCCCTCAGAAATGTACCCCGCATCCGCATTACGAAACCTATTGAAAATGTATCGGACGCACGTGTCGCATGTTGTATAGACATATATACCTGACTGTGGATGTCCCGCCCCCCGAGACCAGGAAAATATTTAGACTAGACTGTAATCAGCTGATCTAACAGTACACATGTCCTGGTTTGATTTTCTAGGTCACTTGTCTAATTTGGCTTACACGATTAACCTACCACGAGACTTCAAAAATGATCAAAACTCTGACTCAGGCCCGTAACTAGGATTTTTGCGGGGGGGTTCAACATTGGAAAAAGTGGACCTTTCTGAGGGAGCGAATCGACCGAGTAGGGGTGTCGGGTCAGGGGGTGTGCCCCTACAAGGGTGTGGGCATGAGCGTATAGTCAGAATTATTTGACAGGGGGTGGGTCAAATGTGAAGCTCGAACATATAATACCACATGTGTAGGATTCCCAATACTGCGAGCGAGCAAAGCGAGCGAGAGAAAAATAAAAATATACTTTTAAATGGCAAACTTTTATTGCATTAGTCACCAATAGGTGAAATGTAAAGCTATATCTCCGGTCATCTAGCTGCCATATGCAGGCATCATTCATATTAAAGTTTTTAGGAAGTGAAGCGAACGGGGGGGGGGGGGGGGCACTTTGCTGTTGTTCGTTTATGGAAAGGTAACCCTAATATCTGGGCGCTATGGCGATAGGGCAGTGACGTGCCGAAATTGTCATAACATTGAATATTTCATTATGGACCTTGCTGCATGAAACATCTCGTTTACAAGGTTTGCGAGCGAGCGAAGCGAGCGAGGAGAAATGCAATTTACTTTGCTATTGCATATTTCAATATAAAAAGTGGACCAAACAAGTATTCGGGTTCCATGGCGATAGGGCAGCGACGTGCCTGAATATTGGAATAACATCCTATATAAATATTCATGGACCTCGTTGCCTGAAACTATCTCATTTCTAAGATTTGCGAGCGAGCGAAGAAAAATGCACTTTAATATGTTGTTGCTCATAACATTTCAATATAGAAAGTAAGGTAACCATAATTTCTGGGCGCCATGGCGATAAGGCAGACGTGCCCGAAATTGTCATAACATTGAATATTCATAGACATTTTTTTATTACAATAACATACTATGGAAATATTCTCGCTGCCTGAAACTCGTTTCAGAATTTTGTGAATGAGCGAAGCGAGCGACGGAAAACGCACTTTACCATCTCCCAAATGTTTCCAAAACACCCCAAGTGTTATATTGGGGCATCTTGTTATTTCTGATTATAGTTTCCAAGAAGTCGATGTTTTATAAAATACTCCCATGGCACTCCAGTTGAACAGGCTGTATTAGAGGGCCATGATTTAAGGGCCTGAATGACTAGACCGGGTCCGCCAGGAGTATTCAACTTGAGAGCGGGAAAATTGTCCATTTAAAAGTGAACAGACACATTAAATACCCCTCTCTCTTTTCCAGTAATATTTTGAATCCTATACAGTGGTAGTATATGTTCGGGCTTCACATTTCACCCACCCCTGTCAAATAATTCTGACTACGCTCATGCCCATACTCTTGGAGTGGTACACCCCCTGACCCGACACCCATACTCGGTCGCTTCGCTCCCTCATAAACGTCCACTTTTTCCAATGTTGAAACCCCCCGCCCCCGCACAAATCCTAATTACGGGCCTGAGTATGGTTTCTATATTTCACTTTTATATTCCATTACCACAGATTTCATTTGAGTCTTCTCATAATTGTCACTGCTTAATTATCTTCCCACGTTATCTTTTTATGGTGTTTTAAGCAATCTATCTCCTTGTATATTATCAGGATTTCCTGTCCAATCTAACACTTCTCAAAGATCACAATACCCTTCATTTTCGTCCTATAGTCTGATAGGAATCAATAATCATCCAAATGTCAGATGTCTAAGAAAGTTTAATAATTAAAAATGTCATTCAACAGTTTCAACGGTCAATCAACTTCAACATATCTCCATTCCATTTTCGTCAGATTTCATTCAAATTCATCCGACCTGGCAATCCGCTGCAAAATTTATCATCAAATCCATCTTTGCATGGCAAGTGGATTTCAAGAAATTGTCATTCAAATTCGTCACATAGACAAGACCTTACAACGAGCGGGTGACGATTTTGAATAACTCTTTGAACTCTTTCAGTCTTTGACAAAATCGATAGCAAAATGAAAAATAAATTCCAAAAATGAATGGCCAAAGACGTATGTTGACTTGGCCTTATTATTAAGTTGCAGGACAAATTAAAGCAAATAAAAAAGTGTTCAAATTGATTGGAAAACCGGTATTATCTCACATTAATTTCCACTTTCCTTCCTCTCTCCCCCTTTCACGTGACCCCTTGTGCGCCCCTCCCCTATTTAAGCCAGTTAAAAAAAAATTTAACCTAAAATTCACTATTCTCATGTCACTTTGGATAATTTTTTGCCTTATGATTTCTGCTCGCCAGCTTGGGGACGATACTACAAACGAATTTGAATAATTCTTTGAATGACGCTTTGAAAAAAATCGATTCCAACATGGCATAATGTACAAATTCGAAAATGAATGGTGAAAGACGACATTGATTAATTATAGATTTGCCAGATTAGGAAGTTACTGGACAAAATCCAAATAAAATGTATTAAAATAGACGGAAAGACCGATTTTTTATCACGTTATTTTCCATTTCCATTATCTCTCCCCTCGCTTTTTTATTTTTTTTAATTTTGTTTTTAAGCGGACCTCTGCTCGCCAACGGGGGGGGGGGGGGGGGGGGGGGGGGTTCGTTCTCCTAGACCTGGTACCTAGTACTCCTAGACCTGTTACTCTTGCCGTCACCTGCTTAAGAATAAGACTGAGTTAAGTTACAGTTTAATAATAAAACGTTCCAGTTTACAAGGGTAGGCCTACTTCATGGCGCATATAGTATACATACCTCTGATCGGGCCCATATCCAGGTACTATTAGGCTAAATCTAGACCCCTTGCCGGGCTCAATCATCCACCATCCTTTGCGCTCACCTGATGAGGAAGACTCGATGAGGGCGCGCATGCGGCATATTCTCATACATAATTTCAAAGAAGCATTTACACAGTCATAGGCGCACATCATAACAGTCAACCGCGCTCACTTGGGGAGGTCAAATGAGGGCGCGCATTTTCTTAACCTCGCAAACATCACGGTATAAAAATTTATATATATATATATATGGGAAAGGGGGGACGTCCCCACCAACCCAAAATTTCGGGGGGGGGGGGACTGTCCCCCCCAAAGAAAATTTAGGGGGGGACGCGTCCCCCCCGTCCCCCCCGCTTCCGCCGCCTATGCCCTTCTGGTTCTCAGTAGATTTATGATTGCAAATCCCCCATTTGCAATCGATTTTTGCAAATATGTACATGTATTTTAAATGGAACTTGCAATCAATTGCAAGACTAGCGACTGATTTGGGGATTTGCAATTGATTGCAACATTCTTGCAACACCCCCTAAGTGTTATTTTGAATTCAGATTTCTACCCTTTTTTATAGTTTGATTCAGTATGTTTATCTTTTGTCTCTACTTAGGGAAATAAAGGCATTGCAAGAAATTGACGAGAACCAATATGTAAGTATCAGAGATAATTTCTTTACTTTAGGGAATATTCATACTACGATGAGGAATTGGAATAATTGTGTTTGACTGATTGATTTGATAGATATAATGCTTCTCATTTTGATTATTAATTATTAATTTTCGTTGTAGTGTATAGGAGAGAAAATGAGCTTCACTGAACTATGACCTCTTGAGAAAATGCAATAGTTATACCATGAAACAGACCAAGTCCTCTTGTTATCTTTATATAGACACTAGAATTATTTTAGGATGTCACATAAGGAGAGAATTATAGACTATGGAAGACAGAAAAAAAAATACATGACATATTCTATTTAATTCCTGTTTAGTATTATGAAGTGGGATATACTTGTTTCTGGAATGTTATTGATCAGAACTAGGGTATATCAGGATAGGGTCGTTACATTATAGGTATACCGTATGTATTCTTTTGATATGTTTGTGATCCACAGGTTGTGAAGTTGAAGGACGTCTTTCCCCATGGCACTGGCTTTGTGCTTGTCTTTGAGTTCATGCTGTCCGACTTGTCTGAAGTGATACGGAATTCAGATCAACCTCTGACAGAGGCTCAGGTCAAGAGTTACATGCTGATGCTTCTTAAAGGGATAGCTCACTGCCATGAGAATTCCATCATGCATAGAGTAAGTCCATATTATATATAGTACAACTATGTTGCAGTTACATGTAGAACTAGTAAATCAAGATTCAATGTGCCAAATAATTGATCAGTTTACTTTGAATTTACAGATTTTCAAGGAACTTGTATTTCTTCCAGAACTCTTGGTGATTGCATTTACTGATATCATTTACATATGATATGATAGTATCTCTGTGGATGGAAATCCCTTTGCACACACACATTGTTGCTGTTTTGTGCAAACCTTTCACAAGCTTTTGGGTCATCAAGCCAGAACAACTTGTGTTTGAGGAGTTTACACATCTTTAATACCTTTTAAAACCACCGTATCAAATATAAAGGATTGACGCACTGCCTGATTTGGGGAAATATTCTTATATTTTTGTTCTATGAAAAAGACCTGATACTATCATGATACTAGTCCATATACTTTGTTTTATTTCTGTTCGATGTTTTGAATCAGAATTGGTATTTTTAAATACTTAAATTTTTTATATATTACCTGAGGAGAAAATTAGAAAATTCATTCCTTCATTTATTGCACTTTCATGAAAATACAGTCAAAGCAATTAAATTTATATCCGTACACGGTACAGCAAAACTATGTAATAAATAAAAAGTATTTGATATCAATGACAATGTAAATAATGTTATACAATGAGTCAGTCAGTGATATTGCTTGTAAATAAAAAATAAAATAATGTGGTTTAACAGAAGAGATGAACAGGAACATGAAGGCCTGAAGCAAAGATGTGATTAAGACCAGACTAGTGAAGCTGACAAAAAACCCCAAAGGAATGAATGGGCGCAATAGAAGGAACCCTAATGAAATACTTATAGAGTTTCTTGAGATGATTAAGGACATTATTACGTGAGGTTGAATATTTTCCAAACAAGATTAGTCTCAACTTCTAAGAAACCTATTCTTTTCACTCTTTACTGGAAAGCAGTACAGTACATCATTTATATTTGATGGTTTATTTAGAAACCAATTTGCAAGAAATTTATGCAAATCCCTATAAAATAGTACTTTAGATATTTTGATAGTTTCAATAAATCTATCAAATTTTTGATTATCAGGATCTAAAGCCAGCTAATCTATTAATAAGTGAGACTGGACATTTGAAGATTGCTGACTTTGGTCTAGCAAGAGTCTTCAGTAATGATGAAGGGAGGCAGTACAGCCACCAAGTAGCAACAAGGTCAGTTGGACTACACATACTTAATATATTTAACCATAGACTCCTGTCTGAGTTATCTCAGGCTTATTAGTCAATGGGTTAACCTTTATACTACTGAAGGCTGTCCAAATAAGCCAGTTCCTAATATGCTACAAATGATGACATAAATGGTACCCCGGTGTACCAAATAAAAATCGGCCATTTTGTTGAATTATTTAATTTTTTTTTAGGGCTGTACCCTGGGTTACCAAAAAGTGGGAAATTATTTTGGTGTGATTTTTTCAACATTCAATTGTGTCCAATGTTCTTGTAAAAAATCCTATAAGTCATGTATTTTTATCAAATTCATTGTTGTGGTGAGTAATTATTCTATTGGTTTCTATTTCTTCGATTTGAAAGAGGGCTTGGGCCAGCAGGGTCATAATATTAAACACCATCAGCCTGCTCTTTGTCTCCCCCGTCACTCGCCTTCCTAAAAAACGCTACCATGTACACAGATCAGCGGCCTGCTTGTCCCAAAACTTCTGTATTGCAAGATATCGTGCTCTTTCAACTTTCTCGGTCCTTGAAATCTTCCGTCTTTTACGTCCTTTCCCTTACAGTAAATTTCCGTATCCACCATCACCTTCCACCATTGTCTAAGTTTGAAAGTTTGACAGCTAAAATACAGTAATGATGATGTGATGTTTTTTAAGAAGAAGTGAAATAAAATCAAGTTCTAAAGCCGCGGGAGCTAGCTATAGCCACTGCGCTTGTGAGGGCTAGCTTGCTAGCGCTAGCACGAGCAGCAGTACAGTGCATGCATGCACACCATGCATAATAACACTGCACTGTTAACATGCATGGAGAATGACTACGTACACGCACTGCATCTCTGGGGTTGTACTCTAGTGGACGTGAGATGGCGCTACACAACGTGGTACCCCGGGGTACAACGCTACCCCGGGGTACCGCGTGGTGCATCATATGACCCTGAAATGACCCAATTTGTACGCACACACGCATCTATTTTGGTGGATGCGCTACTTGTTAAACAAGAAAAAACTACAAAATGACAGCGTATAAAGGTCAATTGTACTCGGAACAAATGACCTTTATCTGCACATGCGCTAATTGTAATTACGCACTGGCTTATTGTATTACATTGTCTGACAGTTGTGGGCAAATGGACAAAGAAAGGCTTGCTTGCTTCTTGTAAATGGGTTCATGAGTTGGGAAGTTATTGAGGAATTATGTTAAAATCAAGATGAACAAGTCAGAAGCACTATGATCTGTGTCATCACATATCTTGTGATGGATCATATCAACCTTGGTGGTATCGCAAGGGTTAATGAAGCAGTTAGCAGTAAATGCCTATGTTTTCTTAATTCATTTTAAATGAAATAGTTGGAATTGCTTAAAATTTTCATCACATATTCTATTAAATACCAAATCATGTTAAGTATGACTCAGAACTAAGTAGTGGTACTGAGAAATTAAGTTTTTAAGCTAGTATCATCAGTAAAAAAGAGATTGATGCTACTTTGATCTTTGTTACATGTCCATTGTGGAAAGTGGTCAGTATGGTATACATGTATGAGAATGCCATTAAAAAAGCGCTTTTCGTTGAAAATTGCAAATTAGTAGAATTTTGTTTGCATTTTTGGCATTTATAAGGAGAAACTGATCTGCCATTGTACAAATGAAGTGCACACTTCAGTGGTCATTAATTTTGACAGATTCTATTCTCTCTCCAATTTGTATGGATCTGTTGCAATAATATACAAACCTTCACTAGACAAGGTGAATTAACCTTTGTATGAGAAAACATTTTGCTAGGTGGCATCACTATTCACACTCTAAATTATATTTGTTTTGCAGGTGGTACCGTGCTCCAGAACTTCTGTATGGAGCCAGAAAATATGATGAAGGAGCAGACTTATGGTTCGTTCAAAAAAATCCTTTTAATGTACATTTAATTAGCAGAATATTTTTTGTTGAAAGGTAAGATAATATCATGATAAAATATGAAGATATTGAAGATGTCTTTTTAATTTGTAAACAAATCTTTCGGCATATTACTCCCAGTGTTAAAGATCGTATGCTCGATCTGTAATGAAAAACACAAGTCAGAAAAGTCGCTGGTTCCAATTTTTTCTGACTTGTGTTTTTCATTACAGATCGAGCATACGATCTTTAACACTGGGAGTAATATGCCGAAAGATTTGTTTACAAATTAAAAATTCCTCCCCAGTCAAGCTTCTTCGTTTACTAAGATGTCTTTTGTTTTTCATTAAGACTTATAATATTTATCTCAGCATAAATTGACACAATATTTGATGGAGGAAGGTATTTATTTTTGGTAGTTAGATGGGTCACCATTCCTGTTTAGAAATCAATTTAATGAATAGTAACATATGTTTAGATTGACAACAAATTTAAATCTTGTGATCTTTTTATACCCCCGCCAAACGAAGTTTGAAGGGGGTATATAGGAATCAGTCGACGGTTGGGCGGTCGGTCGGTCCGTTGCAAATCTTGCGGATCGAACTACTTTCTCAGTTTTCGACCAAAGCTCATGAAATTTGGTACACACATTGGTCCTGGTGGGAAGATGTGCAAGACATATTTTTCGGATGAGTCGGAATCTGCGTTGCCATGGTAACGGCATATTTATGGCAGAAAATCAAGGAAACACCTTGCGGATCGAACTACTTCCTCAGTTTTTGACCGAAAGTCATGAAATTTGGTACACACATTGGTCTTACTGGGAAGATGTGTACAACATATTTTTTTGATGTGTCGGAAGCTGCGTTGCCATGGAAACGGCATATCTATGGCAGTAAATCAGGGAAAAATCTTGCGGATCGAACTACTTCCTCAGTTTTCAACCAAAAGTCAAGAAATTTGGTACACACATTGGTCTTGGTGGGAAGATGTGCAAGACATATTTTTTGGATGTGTCGGAAGCTGCGTTGCCATGGAAACGGCATATCTGTGGCAGTAAATCAGTTAAAAATCTTGCGGATCGAACTACTTCCTCAGTTTTCGACCAAAAGTCAAGAAAGGCTGTTGTCAAGGGGCGGGGGTATTAATCATCATCTTCAGTGATATTTCTAGTTTTATTGGACATAGGGAATGCTATGATTTTCATGATATTTGAGTTAAAATCATTAAGAAGAGCTGTTATTTGACTCGTTCACGTCTTTAATGAAAAAGTGTTTTTCATCATTTTGCATTAACAGGGCTGTAGGTTGTATATTTGGAGAGCTTCTTAACAATTCGCCAATCTTTCCTGGAGAAAATGACATTGAGCAGCTATGTTGTGTACTCAGAATCTTGGGAACACCCACTGAGAAAACCTGGCCTGTATGTTCTTTCTTCTTGCATCAGCTAACGTAGAATGCAGTATCTGAGTAATTTTATGTAAGATGTTAGTGGCTCGTAAAGTCTCGCCTCTACATCAGATTACTAGTATATGTGATCTGTCACCACGAAACCCCAACAAAGTTGCAGTTCACTGTATCAGTAAAAATGTGACAATTGATATTTGATGATGGAAATGGTTATTTTAAGGATTTGTCATGTTCAGAATGCCATAGTTTACTGTATTTGATGCTAGGATATTAGGTTACAATGCTTGGATATTAGGTTACAGAAAGTGAATGTAAATATTAGTATTGCATAATTTTGACTGATTTTTAATTTTCATTTTACATATATTTCACGCAGTTTATTCAACTGATATTTCCTTCCAGGGTATGAAAGACCTACCAGACTACAACAAGATCACATTCCCAGAGAATCCACCCATACCCTTAGAACAGATTGTTCCTGATGCCTCCCCTGAGGTAAGATGAAAAACACAATTAAGATGTAAAAAGGGTAAGGTTTAGGGTGAGAGTGAGGGTTAGGTATAGTGTCCAGGGGAGCGTTTCATCAAGCGTTTTGTCAGTGATTTTTACTGACAAATCTGCTCTCAGCCAATCAGATGCAAGGATTTCAGTAGCTTATAACAGCTGTCGGTAAAAATCACTGACAAAACGCTTGATGAAACGCTCCCCTGGATTGGCATTGGGAATTCGGTTAGTGTAGCATATTGACCACTGCTGTGTATGATTCAGAGACCTTGATTGAGATAAAAGTAAAAAAGTACAGACAGAAATTAGTCAAATGAAAATATTTGCTCTTTTCGATGTAGGATTGCTTAAGAAATAATATATGGACTCTGATTATGTGAGCTGGTTGCCTTCCAGTAGCTTATAACAGTCACAGACCAGCCCTATGATTAGCGAGCGAGTTTGCATTGAGTTGACCCTCTTTGACCTCGCCAGTTCTTGCATTTTCCTGTGATCTACATAAAGTTTTTCACAGATGCAAGCTGAAAAATAATGTATTAAACACTACTTTTTGGAAACATAAAGATCAAGAAATAAATTCATATAGATGTATCTTTCACAACAATACTGCAAAATCAAAGTTTGACTGACGGAAAATATAAAATTAGTTATTTGTCTTCTGTTACAGACAAAAAATTTTGCTTGCTAAACTTCCCCGAAAATTCCTCATTTTGGGTTAGATTCGCAAGAAAATTGATTATTTGATTGATTTCATTTTTTCCATGCATCAAATACAAAATAACATATCAACGCACAGAGCTAGAAGTCTGTTGGTATTTTCAAAACAAACTGACCGGTAATACGCTGATAATTGACGTTCTGCACCAGGGCTGGTAAGTTTAAAGTGATGACGTCATAGGGCCGTACATGGCGCTTCTTGAGAGACTTACTGGGAGCACCACATGTTAGGTTGGTTCGTGTGCAATGCTCGTGCATCATTATGTTAGAGTAAGCATGTACTTTGAGATTGCACATACATATACTCCCTGGCGTATGCAAACGTGTCACTGCACAGTGATATTTTCAAAGAGCAGCTCGATGATGCCATCCCCTTAGTAAATCATTCATATTTCCACAATCAAATCTTAATGTCAAAATCTGTGACAAAAATACTTGACAAGAAGTTTCCTCAGCTTACGGGTTCTGATCACGTTTTTCTCAAGCTAGCATGTTTAGAAGATACCAATGAAACTGTGTGCTTTAAATGAGATTACTATTCCATATCAATAGTTTTGCACTACTTTATATGTACAGTCTTTTAACTGAAGCTTCTTTTTTTTTGCCCTATTGTGTTTAACTTTCTGTTCTTCTTTGTTACAGGCTTTGGATTTGCTGAAGAAATTCTTGGTGTATCCATCGAGGCAAAGGATATCTGCCTCAGAGGTAATATATTAATGCTCATTTTGTATTGTTTTATTCCTTTTATTAATGTAGTATGATGCATTAGGTTCGATTTCTAGGGCCTCTGGTTGGTTTAGAAATACATGTATGTATGGGTGGATCTGCATGTTAAATGTGTTTTTATTTATTTATTTCAGAATGTGCTATCTGTGATTTCTGGTTTTTCTTAAGGCTGTGAACTCTTTTCTTTCATTATCAGTCACGTTTACGGAGTTCAATTCATTTTTATTTGATAAACCAATGATCAATAAATTTATTTCATTTCTCAAGTAGTCTTATTTATCTTTGCTTGACAGGCATTGCTTCATCCATACTTCTTCACGGAACCCCTCCCAGCTCATCACTCTGAGCTGCCCATTCCACAGCGCAGCAGACGAGGTCGAAGGTCACAGCATGCCAAGGAGTATGACATTGACGTACCACTTGAACAGACCCTGATTGATCCCCAAGAAATTGCTCCATTTGTCTGAAAGGTTTTTGCGTTGTCACAATCACTTTTCTTTATGATAAACTCGAGTTGTCATGATGTAATTGCTTGAGAGATACCGGCTGTCATTCTGACTCGTTTGTTTGGACCAGCAGCATACAAACAAACTGGAGAAAACTCGCTGGAAATAACATTTACTGAAATCATGTGCTCTAGTTCTCACCAATTTTGTCAACTGGCTTGATTTTTATTTCTTTTTATTGCTCATTACCGAGCTCTTATTCATTTTATACAGTGAAACCTGTATATAAAATACCCTTCAAGGGAAAAAAAGAAAAGCAGTCTCTATGAGCAGGTGGTCTTTCTATACAGGTGGTCGCTAAAGCAGGTTTGACTGTATTCGTAGTCTTGAACATGCAGTGTAGGGTAAGTTTGAATCTGTAAATCTGTCTTGAATTCTAAGGATTTATCCTTCACCAGTCAAAATCTGTTGCTATGCCCGATTTGCTTTATATGACTGTCTCATTTATGAATCATTTTCAAACATACAATATGCAGGTAATGTTTATTTATGATGATAAATGTACTAATGTTAATTTGGAAATTCCAATGGGGAAATTTTTTTCTTCCAGCTTTTAAACCTAATTGAAGAAATCTGATTATCGATTTGCTCTTAGAACTACCAGGTGCACCAAGAAAAACAAAACTTTTTTTCACCACATTCACAGCCTTGATTGACAATGTATAATCAAATCAAGCAATATATTGCTTGGTATGAGAGAAATGTTACGTCATTCATTCTCATCTGGTTTAGTGTGCATGACATTTCTGACATTTCTGATATTTCTCTTCTCCAAAACATTACCTTAAGATTCACGCAAGCATGATATACACATGATTTCCGAGTGCTACATCCAGACAGAGATGTAACTTTCTAAAGATTTTCTAGGTTTGTTTCTACAATAAAGAAATACAGTGGAAACTCCTATATAACAAGATTCCTGATATAACAAGGTAATTTTGTTGGTCTCGGGTCTTAATGTTGATTTTTTTTTTACCCTGATATGAGGAGATTCCTGGTATAATAAGGTAATTTTCATGGTCCCAAGGTCTTTGTTATAGTGAGTTTTCACTGTAGTTCCTCTTTGCAAGACTCTCCCCCAGTAGCATAGGTCCTTTTTTTTCCCTCCTGGATGCATTCTGAATGATAATCCCCAAAAGTGCAATATTGATTTGTGTAAGAACACTTTCAACATGTACATTTTAAAAGTGGGATTCACTCGCTTAAAGTAGACTCTTTTATGTAACTTTAAGGAGGTAAGATAGCATTGACAATAGTATTGGTGTAAGCATATCATATTATCCCTTTTCACTCTTTCTCTTGGGAGGGAGAGGGGGTCCAAACTATATATCTGACAGTGCTGAAATTTTTTTAAAATTTCATTTATTCAAAATTCAAAAATAGCATTACATGTATATGATAGCCTTCATTATTATCAAGTGCTTTACCCGACTCCTCACATTTTAAGAGCCTGTACATTTTGTTTTTCAATACTATGACTTCTATTATTAGGAGAAAAGATATATTTGTACATATATATTTAACAATATGCAATCTAATATTTGAACCTTTGAAATACTTAGAAGATCCTACAATGATCACGTTCTATATTTAGTCTGTAATATTGACTTATTTTGTTCACAAAGTATGTCTGAATTAAAAGTGAGATATACAGGGTGGCCCAGAAAGAATGCAACACATGAGGTCTCCAATTTCAATGACATTGACACCAAGAACATTAATTTTTGGATAAGGCGTTTTGATTCTATGGCTATTTTTGTGAGGCAATGTCATTTTCAAAATTTGCTACTTTTGCAACAGTAGTCATGCTGCTCAGTGAGAAGTGTATGCATGATGGCTTTCCATACAGTCACACGACTGCTCTCGCTTTGAAAACGAAGACAACATGAATGAAACAAAGATTGCATGGGATGCTGTCATTCGCAAATTTCACGCTGCTTCAAGAATGACATCGCCTCACAAAAGTAGCCATAAAATCAAACTGCCTTACCCAAATTTGATGATCTTGGTCACTGAAAAGAAATTTCTACCCAATAAAACAAAAACTAATGATATTGTGTCAATGATATCATTGAAATTGCAGATCAAGTGTTGCATTCTCACTGGGCCAACTTGTATAGGGTAAAAATAACTTGAAAACCGAGTCACATTTCTGTGTAAGTTTTCTCCCTTTTTTAAAAAGTGTGTGTGTGTGGGGGGTGTATATAATTATACAAAGGCCCAATAGAAATTGGTGAGAGTAAAGCAAGTAAAGCTTCAAGCCTTCTTCAGTATGGTCCAACTATGATCTGATTTTGGAGGATATTATGTATGTATTAGCATAAGATGTAATTTAAATGTAAAATCCTCCTGAATGAAGTTCCTAGTCACTATGATTTACAACCAATCGGGCATCTTTCCTACTTGCAGATCCCCCAATTTTCAGTGTTGCTATTCACTTTTGCTTGTAGGAGCTTCAATGAGAAAGATTGATTTTGAATATTTAGATTTTCATATTTTGAGGAGGAATAGAGACCGAGGAGATAAAGAGCGAGAGAGAGGTTGAGGGGGATAGATATTTCATCTTCTGAGAATAGTATAAACACATGTGAACAAAACCTGACAATGTATATTGGCAAACTACTACAGACCAGCCCTCTCATGTACATGATACAAGGAAAGACGAATCGTTATTGTCACTCAGCCTCAACAGATCATTTCAAGTACATACTGTATATGACAAGTCTAGGAAATACAAAACATCATGTGACTTAGCTTTTCATTTACAATAAATTGAAAAAAATATCTATACATTTATGTAAATATGTATTAAATATTTGAAAGCAGAGAATACGGGATGTGTATCAACTGAAAGCATTATTTTGCACTTGTGAAAATACCTGTCAAGCAGTTCCAATAATACATCCAAAATGAAGTTTTTTCATACTATATGTACAGAAATTGTCAATTCAGAAAGGAGAATAACAAATGTTTTACAAAATGATTAATACATTGTCTACACTAATTTAGGAAAGAAAAAAATATCTCTGGCCATTCTACAAATGTGAGAAAACAGAAGTTTTAAAATCAAATTGCTATATTACAAGTCTTTTTCCCAGCCTAAAAATACACCTGAGCAATTCAAACCAAATACATATTGGGGCAATTCTGGGTTTTTTTTAAAGCAAAAAGGACATTTTGACATTTTAAAGCGTACCAACTTATACATTTAATTGATAAATTTATTTTGTGTAGATAATACAATGATACTAGAAAGAAACATTGGTCAGTGGTCATTATAATAATATGTTCCATTTATATAGCGCAGCTACTATATGAATATACTCTACTGCGCTTAATACAAAGTATCACATAATGGGATACCGGAGTGCCAAATTTCCATTCATTTCATCCTAAAATGATGAAGTAATTTATTGCTCAACAGAAAATTTTCATTATTTTTTATAAGGCTTGAAAATGTGGTCAAAATGTCATAATTTTCATAATACAGAATCACCCATGATGCACTTAGCAAGTACACTAATGTATTATTCATTTGGCATTATGAGCAGGGCCCCAATTGTACATGTACATAGCTACAAACAATGAGTGATACAGTGATTTATTTTGGCTTATTTCTCACAGGTCGCATCATATAGATATTCAAAAGCCTTCATAAAATGGACATTTTCACTTAGACAATCAAATTTTGACAAAGTAATTCTTAATAATTGTTTTTAACGTAATATCAAAATAGATTTCTTCCAAATCACCCGAACAGAATTTCATGTAGATACTAAAAATGTCTAAAATGGAATGCTTCTATACAACATTAAAACAATAATTCAAGTTGAACACTATCCTTTTAATTTTGAAATGTTTGTAAACAAATACAATATGATTAACATTTTAGTACCCATTCTTTACAAAGAAATTGACAAAACTAATGAATTTTGCCATACTTAAGAAGATTGCCATTCTCATTGCTAACTCGTAGCACACAAAATAATTTAATATGTATGGATCTCTGGTATACTTCAGTCAATTGCAAAAAACTGAGACCACCTGGGCTATGCATGATACGTGTAGCTTTAAACACGGCCATCATATTTGTTGGGAAAGATAAAATAAAACTTAAAATAGGGTAGGGGCTATTTTAACTGTAGGATGCACAGTGTGTGTGACATTTTTGAACTAGCATGGTATACTAGCCATGCGATCAAAATAAATAGGAAAATACTGAATATTAATTATATTTCTCAAGCAACATTCTCATATGATCAACAAATTCTATTTTAAGATTTTCGCCAATGGATATCACACTTGCAGTGATGCTTGTGATGGTGTTCTTAAAACCTCTGCAAGTACCTCGGTCATTTTCAAGGAAATCCTAGCAAAAGCGTTTTGTGCACTTTGAGGCATGCGTAGTGGAAATTAAAAATATAACGCATTTGCACTCTCTTTCTCCAGAGACTGGCAGAGAAAAATTCTATTGGCTGAGCATGATCAAAGTGAAATCTAATGACATTTCTTATTGGTTAAAGCATCATAAATGGGCGTGTTTTAGTCTTAGGTCAGATAAAATCTCACTAAAATGGTTCTCAGAATACTGATTTTAAAAAAGATTTTCAGGGTATTTTATCTCACTGAATTAAAATCTCAGAATACCACCCCAGGAATTTGTTAATATTTCTCTTTGACCAACTACTAATTTCCAATGGTTAATTATTATTTTTTTCAAAGTTAATGCATTTTGTGTGGTGTTTTCAAACTTTTGCAAATGACTAATTACACACAACATGCTACAAGTGAATACATGTAGCACACAAGATGCTTTGTGAAATATCAGAAACATGCAAGGCATTAGCCATGCATGTATTTACTCTTCTGAATTTAGCCTGGTAATTCGGTTTAGAGCTGTGCATCATTTTTAAAAAAATAATATATTATGTACAGACTATTTTAATTCAATGATGAAAAGGGTATTGCATCATAGATTTAATTCCTATAATGATAATAATATAATAATAATCTATTACTTGCCTTTGATTTGTATATACATATACCCAAACAATGCATTAGAACTTTGTGCGTATGTTCACTTAAGATATGCTGTGAATTAGTTGCAGCAATAACATCAGTGTAAACATGCACTAGTGTTTACTATAAATGCAAAAACAGAAAAGATGCATACTTGATACTTGTTTTAAAAAAATGTCCACCAAAGATTCCAGGTTCTCAGGGCAAACATTTGATTTACACATATCTATAATAAAGTTATGAGATTATTTAAAAAACAAAAACAAAACATGAGCAATACATGATTCAACAATAATAGTAATGAAAATTTATTTGAAATAGAATTAAGTTCTCATTATGGAGAATAAGATTATTAAATGCATGATGATAGTTGCTTTAAAAAAAATAATCAGGATTTCAAAAAGGTTTGTTTTTTGGACAACCTTCTGAAAAGTAAATGTCATAGTTTAATATACACATATTAAGGCACAAGAAAGAGAAATGTTAGTAAAGTTCAGTATGGAAAAAAAAGAAACAACTGAACACTTTATTAGTGATTATACTTAAGACCTTCACTGTGCACATATTATAAACCATAGCCCTATGACACAAGTTTTATATATAAGAGTAGCACATTCTAACATGACAATACTGATAAACAAACAAGATAATCTACCACAACCTTTGAAATTATGCAATTTCACAATACATGTAGAAATTTACTGAGTTCTGAATACATTCAGAATTTGACTAAATGAAAAATGAAGAAAAGGATCCCTGCTTAAGCCATATTACGCATAAAGGATATCATATGCACGGGAAATTTAAAACATGTGTTCAGAAATGAGAGGAGTTCATGCATGAGAGCGGTTAAACCTACTACCACCAGATCAAGAACAATGTTCAGTATTTTCATTGCTTTCTCTTGTTCACAACGTGATTCTATGAAACATCAAGAAGCCTGACACTTCAATTCTCCACAAAAGAAAAACCTATTACAGTGTATGGTGTTCAAATTGAAGAGCTTACATCCTATTACAGTATGGTACCCAGAAGAATCGATGTCGGCTAGATTACAATAATTTACATTATCAAAGTTACTATTCAAAAGTGAGATTAAAAAACAAGCTCAATAATATCAAATGTAATGGACAGTTTAGGTAAAAGTCAAAGTTAAAAAAATATTTTCTAAGTCCTTTCCTTTTTGCAACATCTATGATGGAAGAACAGAAATACATTTATTATAAAAGTTTGCTAAGGGATGCCTAAATTTAGAGAGAAATCACATGTTCAACACAGATTGTTGTCATCGCTGGTGCCACTGACAATCATATTAATGCTGGTGCCCTGATGAATATAGCACAGAAAAAATTGTTTTAGAGTTTACAAAGCTCTTTCACACTGATGAATCTAAAAGTAATACAGAATGATTGGAAATTCCTGAAAAGCAAAGTATCTACATCTGGCCAGACTGATGAATCAATTTTTTTGTGTCCCCTTATATATTTCAAGGCTGTTTGAAGGTAATTGATTATTGTATCGATCTTACACCATCCAGATGCAACAACAAAAAACATTTCACATGAACATGATCGGCACTGTGTACAGTATTACAGTACCCTGTAATAACAGATTTTGTACATGTAGTTGAGTGGTTCAGACAGGAGATACAAAAGTTTTAGGTTCCATCATGAACACAGCACTGATGTCCTTAGGCAAGGCATTTTATCTACATTACTTCTCTCCACCCAGGTGTATAAGTGGGTACCCTGTATGATGCGAATGTTACTTATTTGTATTTGAATAGCATGTGTGCGCCTGTACAAGGCCGCTGGAGTAGTGAAGTGGAGATGGTACACTATGAGTGAACAATAGCAATTGAATCTAATGACAAGGGTTATAATATACTATTGACTGATTTGAGGGGCACAATTAAAACTATTGCCCATGGTGGTCTCGAAACTGACTAGACATAGTCTAGTATTATATCGAGTTCACAGAGGAGATATAGTTTTAATTGTGACCTGCAAATAAGCAGTCAATATTTGTTTTATATACCGCATTCTGTATGTGGATCCTCATAAAAGGGATAATCTGACAAAATACTGGTATGCATGTCAAAATGCATTCATTTGTAGGGGAATTTACCAATCTAAGAGAAGTTTGTATGTCTTACTGCGCGTATCCATTATTAACTCCATGTGCATATATTCCATCTTTGCATAATACAAGCAGGTAGAGCCAGGTGTATGTCTAGTCAATATATTTCGCTTTACAGCAGTCAGTGGTGAATTTCATGCCTTCAGGTTTGACCAATCAGAGACCTAGAATCTTGATATGTGGTATATAATAATTATTATTATTATCTTAACAAGGAAACGTCCTCAATTAGAAGTATATATGCACACATATATGCACACATACATGCACACAACACGCAATAAAAAATACAACCTGTCACAAGATCAACTTGCACCTGTAACAAAATGAACAATACATGTACCAGAAAGTGTACTCTGGTAAGTGGAAATGAATAAATACTTTTTGAGATTAAAACAATTATTTCCTCAAGATGCTAGTTAGAAAGGATAGTCCCATTCAATAAAATCCTGAACGTAGAATCAATCATGAACCATTAGGTGTCTTGCTTGATTCTGGCATTACTGGTTGAGTGTCTACTGGCTTTGGTAAGCTGTAAAGATAAATAGCTACAATGACAAGGCCTCCTCCTAAACAGAATTGAGCGTTGATCATAAATCCAAATAGGTACACCGAAGCCACCGTTGATATAATAATGCTGAAGCTTGTGGCGAATCCCTTCAAGATGTTGTCTGCGTACTTCACCACCACGGCCACCAAGAGTCCACCAAAGGCCTGCATTGCGATCACAAGAACAACATACTGGGTGTAGCCAAAGAAGAAGCCCTTCTCTATAACAGCCATGCCATCTTTAGCCCAGATGCCAATGACACCTGTGAGAGTTCCAAACAGTCCTAGCTGGATATTCCGCAGCCAGATGGATCCTTTGCTGCCCTTGAGGATCTTCTCAAAGTAGACACCTGCAAATCCTGAGGATATGCAGGACACGATGACTGCTATCAGGCCTTTCATTGGAAACTGCTCCGTTGTTGTAGACTCTGAGGCTTTTTTAGAAGGATCGGCAGGCTGCATCTAAAATGATGATCAATAGACATAAGAATAATTGAGTTGGTGCTTTTCGTTGAAGTTTGTGCCACATTGAGGTTTGTAACTTGGTCTGGAATGCATAACACCATGAGTGTTTATCATTACTCTATTTGGGCAAGTAAGTTTGTAGTTTTTGTAAGTGCTATTGGAGAAAGAACAATTCTAAAAAGGAAACTAGAAACTAGATGAATCTTCAACCACGCGCGGTCGGAATTTATGCCTCCGCCATCACCAGATTGGAAATGTATGGCATACATGTACACTCTGAAAAGGATTGGTCCAACAAAATTACAAATCTTTTCACTTAAAAAGCACAGGAGACAGAAAATTTATTTCCTTTCATTTTCATCCCGTACAAATAAAAAACTTACCATTGATGACTTACAGTCATCAAATACACCAAGGAAATAGATATTTTATAGCAAATAGACCACTGTCCCCTTGAAATTTCTAAAATATCATGAACCATATTTATGTATATAATGACCGCTATGACCTTTGAACTTTGACCTTGAGACCCTAAAATCTAATCCGTTCATCGTCCCTCACATATGCATACATGGGCCAAGTTAGAGGTTGATCCGTCAAACAGTTCTGGGGCCTGTAACATAAAGAGATACAATCAATCTTACGATCAATTGTAACTCTTCAGTACATGGTTTGCCATAGACTTACGATTGATTAATCGTAAGATTGATTTATCTCTTTATGTTACAGGCCCCAGAAGTTATTGCGAGAACGAACCATTTTTATGTACATAATGATGCCTCTGACCTTTGACCTTTGACCTTGAGACCCTAAAATCTAATCAGTTCATCGTCCCTCCGATATGAATGCATGGGCCAAGTTAGAAGCTGATCCGCCAAACGGTTCCTAAGTTATCACAAGATCGAACCATTTTTAGCTCACCTGAGCCTATGGCTCGAGTGAGCTATTGCGATGGAAATTTGTCCGTCGTCCGTCGTGCGTCGTGCGTCGTCCGTCGTGCGTCGTCCATCGTCCGTTAACTTTTTAGGTGGTCTGTCGTAGTCGACAGACCACCTCTTAATTTCGTCAGAATTTTCTTTATTTATTTATTTATTTATTTATTATTTATTTTTATTTTTCCACCACTTTCTTGTTGCCATGATTCCTCAATATCGGCAGAGTCAAATTTTATCAAAATCTCTACAGTCATGAGGACATATCAGATCAAGCTCGGGTATCTATTTCAAGGTCATCAGGTCATCGTGACGTCATCCAGGCGCCATTTTGTGATATCACATTATCAATCATATCTTCATAACGAGTCATCAAAAATGAACCATATTTGACATACATTAACTTCAGGTCAAGGGACAACATAAAATTTCATCAAAATTTGCGCGCACATCATGACGCGCACGTACGCGCGCGTCAAAATTTAAAAATGCTCAAAATCTCTTTTTAATCAAATTAGAGTATTGTTCAGGACATTTTAAGCATTTTAATTTTTTCTGTCCGTGCGCGTCCGTGCGCGCGTTATGCGCGCACACAGCGCGTAGAGAACGTAAAAACGCCATTTTTTCGCATATTTTGTCTTCCTGACACTATTCTTGACAATTTCCAACTATTTACAGTCAATCTCGACCTTCCATAATGTCGTACGCGCGCGTCAAACTTTCAAATTCGTGCGCACGTCAATGGGCATTCTAATGTAAAAAGTGGTAAAAACATGCCCATCTAGAATTCGCCATAGCTCCTCAGAATATACGGAAACCCCCCAATGTCTTTACATATTCTGAAAGCCTGTGAGTTGTAGATTTGAAATCATGTAGAATTTTTGCCGATCTCATGTTCTAACGTCATCATATTTGCATATGAACTCAAAAAAATGATTTTGAAAAAATGACGTCATCATTTTTGTATTCATTTGCTAATATTTCAGTAATAGGTGATCGATTTTCTTCCAAATTTTGATATGTTATAGCTGAGACAATTCTCTACCAGATCGGTTACCATCATTTTTCATTTTGATGACGTTATCACACTGAAATCTTCAATTAAAGACGACATGTCAGATTTTTCCCTATTTGCGTGTTATGTCTATGGAAGATGATTTTTTTTTCGAATCACGAATCTACATGACATCGTTCTCTGAGCAGTATCTCAGTTATTATTGGTCTATTTCCTTCCAGATTTTAATATGTTGTAGCTGAGACTATAAGCTTTTATTAGTAAGCCCTCCAATTTTTAATCAGATGTCGGGATCATGCCCAATTTTTCAGTACAAAATGGGATTTGAGAATCCCGTTTTTCGTTTACGTGTTATCTCTATGGGAATTATTTTGGTCTATCGGTAAAGCACATGACTACCATGGTCAAGGTACCTGGTTCGATCCCGGGGCCGATTTTTTTTTTTTTTTTTTTTTTTTGCTTCTTTTTGCCTGTCATTTTACCATCCTCTTCGACTATTGTAACATAAAAAATCACTAATCATGTAATAAACTGCCTTATTTTCCGTATTATGTCTATTAGAAAGTAGTGTGCAGTAGTTTATGTACAACCCTATGGCAAATTGTGATTTCCTGTCCTGTATTAGAGCTATGGTGTTAATCTCCCAAGTATCCTGTATCATCATCATTATTATCATCACCATCATGATCATCATCGCTACTATTATATCATCGCCATCATCATTATGTCATTATAATCATAATCACCGTTATCATCACCATAATCATTTTACAATGACCGATACACATTTTGCTACATTCCTGTCCTCAGGAAGCATCTCCATTCATGGCATTCTTGACATCCTGTCTTCTGTTTAGTATTTCCCCATTAATATGATCATCCTGATTACAATCATGATCGTGCCAATTTAAGGACAGACCACCTAATTCGTCTTCGTGACGAATTCAAGTCTAGTTACATTTTCATCTTCTTCTCCAAAACCCATGATCGGAATTCAACCAAACTTGGTAGGAATCATCCTTAGGGGTAGGGGACCCAAAGTTGCTAAAATGGTACATGTGGCCCCCAGGGGGGCCCAGGGGGAGGGCCCCCAATTGTAAAAGCTATGTAAATTTCAAACATCTTCTTCTCCAGAACCAGGCATAGCTCAGACTTGGTATTTTGTATGGAGATACCTCTATAGATGAAGAATGAATGTTGTTCATGAAATTTCTCTGAGTGGCCCTATAGGGGCCCTGTGGGGGTAACATACTGGAGGGGGGGGGGGGCGCTGCCAGGCAAAATGTACATTCTGATCTTCTCCAAAACACATGATCGGAATTCAACCAAACTTGGTAGGAATCATCCTTAGGGGTAGGGGACCCAAAGTTGCTAAAATGGTACATGTGGCCCCTAGGGGGGCCCAGGGGGGCCCAGGGGGAGGGCCCCCAATTGTAAAAGCTATGTAAATTTCAAACATCTTCTTCTCCAGAACCAGGCATAGCTCAGACTTGGTATTGTGTATGGAGATACCTCTATAGATGAAGAATGAATGTTCATTCCGATCTTCTCCAAAACACATGATCGGAATTCAACCAAACTTGTTAGGAATCATGCTTAGGGGTAGGGGATCCAAAGTAGACCATGGGGGTGGGGGGGGGGGAATTATGTTAATTTCTAACATCATCTCATGTACATTCTCCTAGTTGTTTCAATTTCTAACATATCTCCTGGTGGTGCTAGAGAGAACATGCACCAGATATGAATTGATCCACATCAGGTGAGCGTCGTGCCCCCTGGGGCTCTTGTTATGTATATAATGACCTCTATGACCTTTGAACTTTGACCTTAAATCTAATCAGTTCATCGTCTCTCACATATGCATACATGGGCCAAGTTAGAAGCTGATCCGTCAAACAGTTCTGAAGTTATTGCGAGAACGAACCATTTTTATGTACATAATTACCTCTGTGACCTTTGACCTTGAGACCCCAAAATCTAATCAGTTCATCGTCCCTCCCAAGTTACAAACTGATCCAAAAAACAGTTTTGAAGTTATTGCGAGAACGAAAAGGGGACGGACGGACAGACGGACGACCCAAAAACATAATGCCTCCGGCACCACCTACGGTGGGCGGAGGCATAAAAAATATGAGGTGATTTTTCTTTACCTGAACTATGGCAACTCCAGAGAAGAGAAGAACCAAGGCAAACCATTGCAGAGAACCTAATGTCCTCTTGAGCATGATCACCGAGAAGAGGGCAGTAGTCAAGATCTTTAGCTGGTATGTCACCTGTAATGAATGAATGAATGACAAACAGACATACAGTATGGAGAATTATGGGTGCTTTGCTTCAAATTCCAATATATACATCATGATACCTTTGTTTACAAACATATTAGCCTCTGCTTACTATGTTTTGCATGCTTCCTAATGTCATAATACAAGAAGATGCAACCACAATGTGATTTGCACACAACATAATATGTACGCAACTTGCCAGGCAGGCAGGCAGCCAAGACTTCCTTTTTTTTTCATTTTAAGTTTTTTAATACAAAATAACTTCAGTATCAAAATTTTGACATTACAAACACTTTGTACAGCTACTATAGAGATCAATGTCATTTCCACAATACTACCATGATCTTGACACCTCTCTCATTATGAACAAGTAAATTCTGTACAAGTTACTTTTTAGTGCGTAAGATGTTGATCATCGTGGTAGTACAATAAGAGTATAAGTTGATCTGTTGTCACACGAAGGAGCAAACGAGGGTTGCGACGTTTCGACAGACTAGCAGTTAGCGGTCGAAACGTCGCAACCCTCGTTTGCTCCTTCGTGTGACAACAGATCAACTTATACTCTTAAAGTTACTTTTTGGCTAACAGAAGTAAAGAAATTATTCATTGAATTTATCAACCAAGTTGTTACATTACATGGACCAAGTAATATTTGCTACATGCCTGTGTAATCCCATATGCTCAATCTATGTATGATGTTTGTTGTGACTTTGATAGTTTTATCCTTTTATATATAAGCCCATTTTCAACAAATCAAAATACAGTTTGTATCTATTGTTGCTTTTAAAAAGCACCATCAGTACTCAACATCCCCAATAAAGTGTTTGTGACAGCACTTGAGAACAAACCTGGAAAGTAGCAGCACTAAGGTTTGACACAGCAATGAAAAGCAGGTTATTTTGGATCATGTAGATGAAGGAAGGCACAGCAAGTTTGAGGGTGTCCATTGGCTGCATTGCAATGTTCTGCCACAGGAACCTGCCAAGCTCCAGGATGTTGCCTTGTAGCTGAACCAGGATGATAAGCATGCAGGTACACATCTTGACAGCCTCGCAGACAACGACAGCAGTGGAGGTGAAGTACTGGTCACCAGGCAGCGTCCGGGTGTATCGCATAGTGAGGATGAGGGATGCATTCTGAAGCACCAGGAAGAACAGGCTTACATACTTGATGTTGCTATTTCTTCCTGAAAATTGGAATACAAAAATAATTGATTTATTTAATAGATTCCATGGAACTGATGGAACCATCAAGAGGATGAAAATTATTTCAGAGGAAAAGCCTAAGAACATTTCATTATTGTTTCTATTTCAATTATTGATAATTCTTTCATTATATGAGTGGTAAAAAAAAGGCAAGCAACTATCAAAGGGTAATCCAACCTTTGTAATAACTTAATTTGTGTGAATGCAGAAAAATAAGAGAAGCAGATTGGTGAAAGTTGAACAAAATCGGACAAACAATAAGAAAGTTGTAATCACTAAACATATGGGAATTAAACGTGGCCGAATAGGTACAGTCACTGGAATGTAGTAGCAGTCAACTTTCCATTCACTAGTCGCTACAATACACAAAATTAGTAAAATGTCAATTTTTCAAAATGTATAACTTTTTAGAACCTTTTTTTCTTGGAGGACCTACATGTACAATGTGCTGTCTACAATATAGTGTGATTACTGCCCTGAGGGAAAAGACGCTCAGGAGAAAAACAGAATTTAATATTTTGGTTAACGACCGATGGGAGAGTTCAAGATTCAAGATTCAAGATTCAAAGTATATTTCACATCGCTTTAAAATCATATTACAAGATATATGTATACATTCAACAAAATTCATAGAAAATAAGAACGATCATGATAACAGCATGTGGTATAGACTTAGGTATGCAGCAGATGTGAGGGATCAGCAAAAGGCCATTGGCCTGTCTAAGCTGATCCCCTTTATACTGCTTATACATTATCAATTCACTATATATATATACAATGCACGCTAATTATGATAAAAGAAGAGATCATGTTAAAAGACGGTTTACATATACAGAGGAGGATTATAAATTAAATAATAAGCGTGAGGGGGGGGGGTGTATATAAGGGAACAAGACTGATATCATGTATTACTATAAGTGGTTAAAAGAAACATCCTGTATTTCCTTTTAAAGCTAGAAAATGTAGGACATTGTATCAATTCCTGAGACAAAGAATTCCATATTACAGATCCACTTATTGTTGATCTGGAAAATCGATATACTGTATCCAAGGTGGAATATTCAATACATTCAAATTTCTACAAAAGTATTTGTTTAAAACATACATGTAGATAAACACAAAGTAATCACGGAACACACAAGGCGAGAATCCCTAAACTGCAGAAAAGACAAAACAGGCAGCATGGAGATTTGAACATGAATAGGTCACAATTGATTCACCAAATTGCCAATGTGAGATTCACATAGATGTGGTGATCTCATTTTTCAAACATTAAAAACTTTCTTTAGTCTAATTAAAAAAAAAAAATTCACCATCCTGTTTCTCTAATTTTTCTTCTTTCACACAAATTAGCTTTTTACAAAGATTGGATTGCCCTTTAATGTGAAGGTACAGAATACAGAACTTTCTATCCAAGGGACAAGTTTGGTAATGGCTTATAAGCCATGAACACCGACTTGAAACATGTATTTTGAAAACCATTTCCCAAACGATAGCCTTTCATTTCACATTAGATGGAAAGGAATTAATGTATGACATTTGAACAAAAGTGGCACCATCACTTTATTTTTTATCCAATCTATATTTTGGACTTAATACCTTCCTTGTTTACTTCCTTTTGTACAGTGAAAAACAGACTTCAATACCTAATAACTGACAAAATTTGAATATGCTCCAAACTAAGGTTAATTATAATACTGGCTATTTCCAGCACGGAAAGCAATCAAATATCCTGTTCATGCCCGCAGATGGCACTCAAAACACATTTAGGCATATTTACACCTAAAACTACTCAACATTTTTGAGATATAATCCGCATCAAATACTGTTAATCTTGCATAAACTCAAAGTCCCATAAGTCAAATCTATTTTTTTGACCAAACGACGCAAAACATGTGCTATTTACATTTCCTAAATCAAATTTTGCATACCGTAACAAGTCAAACTATTTTTTGTGGTCCCAACAGATTGGACCTATGCAAAGTTAACTGTACATGTAATTTCATTTGCATTCAAACCAGTCTGTAGAGAAAAGAGAACCATAAATCATGGCCACTGCAGACAGGTGGTTTTTATGAACAGGTTCTAAATTGTATGTTTCTTCCTAGAGGGAGACATTATAAGTGACCACTATAAACAGGGGACCTAAAGTGTACCGAAAGTTGGGTTTCTTATTATACAGGTGCATTGACTAGTCTATTCACAAATCACTATATTATTTATTTATAGATTATTCAAACTTGCAATATCTCTTTAATTGAAAATTCACGCTATGAATATGGTATTGCAACATGGAACCCCTAACATAAAGAGCAAAATAATCTTTCGAAATTTCTCCACGAGGCACTTTCAAAGGGGAAAAGAGACCAAAGATAGAATAAAACCAAGTACTTTACCATTTTTTAAAATGCAACAAATAGAGAGGAAAGACACATGTACATGCAAATTTTATCAGGCAGGAATGATGCTCTTTTGACTTACATGAGCAACTCCTCTCCCCCACTATTCTGCCCATTCGAATTTTTTAAAAATTTAAAGTAAACAGTATTTCTTTAAAAATGATTTCCACATCATAGATTTACATAAAGGAAGAGCCCATGCATGCGATACACTGAATGTATTCCTCAAGGCCTTCCACTGATTCACAGTTCTACACACTATGAACATGGCAAACAAAGAAGCGGACAAAATATACAGCTCCTCATTGTACCTTCCACAATTGCTCTGGTAGACAAAAGAACATTCCTTGATTGCTATTATGTAAAAGTATGTAGAACAGGTATCACATGCATATTCACCTGTTCTACTTATTTTACATAATAGCAATGAAGGGATGTTCTTTTGTCTACCAGAGCAATTGTGGAGGGTACAATGAGGAGCTGTATATTTTGTCCGCTCTCTTTGTCACCGTGTTTATAGTGACATATACAGTTCACCGAGGACATTTTAGACCGATTTCGACCATGTCACTCAAAGTTAACTGGAAGTAATCACAAAAAATACCACATATCCACAGGCATAGACACACATAATTATCCAAATAGTGGGGGGGGGGGATGATCTATTCATCATTCCCCCCCCCCCCCCCCACTAACAATAGATAGTTTGTTTGTAGCTACGACACTGCACCACAAAACTTGATTATATGAGATATATCTAAATGGTTAAGAATTAATGAGTATTATAATGGGAAAATGAATTCACAACAAGGCCTACATAGCAGTTAACTAAAAGACGACAACTTCCACATGCAGGGACACTGTGGACACGTATGGGTGTGTGTGTCTATTCATAGAGGGTTTTTACCTTCATCTAGAGTGTATTAACCCATTGCCTACGGGAACCGGGTGGTCCCTGTATTAACCCTATGGGGATTTGAGAATTCAGTGGTCAACGGGTTAAGACTTGCAATATCTCTTTACACAAGTGTAAGACTGTTATTTTGTCATTTGCTTTGCTGTATATTTTGTTTGTCTACTCTCCTTTTTGTTGTTCATCTGGCAAGGGTGTGTGTGTGCGTGTGTAATGGCAAGATATATTTTTAGGTCTTTCAGGTAACTCAAATAGAATAAAAAGTGTGAATACTATCATGATCTGGGTAAAACAGATAATTTTTAAATCAAGGGCAGGACACCTACCTTCAAAAACAAAAATGCAGAAAAAAATTATAGATTTTATAGAGGAAGAAAAGCAGTTAGCCATCAAAACAGGCAAGATTGCCTTACATCTGGGTAAATGGGAGGGACTTAAGATAAATGTTAACAGTTAACCTTAATGCTAAATGTATGTGTGGGATTGTGTGTGTAGGGGTGCGTTTGTTTAGCATTATGTCCGAGGACATTTTCGGACAGAGAACAAAAAAAAAATCATGACAACAATGGTCCTCGGAAGGCGGACAATAGTCCTCGAACGTCGAACAATGAATTTATGCCTTATTCCGTCGACTGTCCGAGGACGAGTAACAATAGAGGAACAATAGTTGTCCTCGGAAGTAAAGCCATGTAAACGTGTGTGTGTGGGTGTGTGTGTGAGGGTGTGTGTGCGTGCGTTTGTTTAGCATTATGTCCGAGGACATTTTCGGACAGAGAACAAAAAAAAAATCATGACAACAATGGTCCTCGGAAGCCGGACAATAGTCCTCGAACGTCGAACAATGAATTTATGCCTTATTCCGTCGACTGTCCGAGGACGAGTAACAATACAGGAACAATAGTTGTCCTCGGAAGTAAAGCCATGTAAACGTGTGTGTGTGTGTGTGCGTGTGTGTATGGTTGCGTGGGTATGTATGCGTGTATGTATGGAGGGGTGGGTCCGAGAAGGAGTTACTCTATTTTCCCATTTTGGGGGGGGGGGGGTAAGATTTATTTCACTCTATGTACTTTAATTCGTTTTTTTAATTATCTTATTTTATATTTTTAAAGTTTTTTTTTTAATGTGTGTGGTTCTAGCAAACATAATTACCCTCTTAATACTTCTGTATTCTCTTTTCTCGGAGACGGGTGGGGATCTCATCTTTATAATAGATTTCATTGCTTTTTGTAAATATTTGTTAGTACATTATACATGTTATGTTTATATATGAAAATTGTTATAAGAAAAAGAAATTTTACATGTTTTGTTAATTCTATGTTGATAAAATCAATAAAAACATTTGAAAAAAAAAAAAAAAAAGTAATTGGGTTTCTACAGACGTGTATCAATCAGATATGATTATTTACGTCTGGGGACCGACCTTTAATGTCACCATCCGAAAGACGTGACTCAGTCTCGAACCTGGGTCCGCTGAATCAGTTTATAACTTCCACTGTTAGCGTGATCACATGCGCACGCCACAATGCCCACCACCAATCTTGAAGCAATGTACCTGTACATTAGTTTTCTTTTCAGCACTGCCTGACAGTCTGGAATTAATTCTGTTTAGTTAATGATATTCAGTTTAGTTAATGATATTCAGTTGTCAGCACCATCACTCTGGATACCTTTCCTCTTATTCTGTTTTGTCACCTTCATTTCTTCTCTATTCATGTGTGTTCATTCATTCCATCCCACACCTGATTCCTTAGTTGAGCTCAAACAACTCCCATTCTTATAAATGTGATCATCCCAACCAACTTATATCACCTCATCCCCTTCTTTCTCAATTGCTTTGTTTATTGAATTGGATTTCCCCATTTTATTAGACTCCTCCATTTAAGGTATTGTTTATTGATTCACTTGAACATTTAAATATACATTATGTAAATTATGTTCTGTAGATTTTGGGCAAAGCAGCCCCCAAAATCAGAGCATTACCAGACATTGTTGTGATCAGTTTGTCTTTCTTGTGTCTCCTGAGTTCTTTCTACATTTCAGTTATCTCCCATCTTCATATGATTCTTAAGAGGATAGAGTTATATGTTCTAAGTTAAACACCGTTCATTTTCCATCTCTACGCAAGGCGGGCAACAAAAAAGATTCCAGAATTTAGAAATATGTCTTATCGCGAACGCCTCATGAAACTCAAATTACCAACTCTTGCCCACAGGTGAAGGAGGGGTGATGTGATTGATGCTTTCAAGTATTTGACGGGGTGTATGACACTAAACACGATCTTTTTCACTTGGCACACAGGAGGTCCAGAGGCCACAAAATGAAACTGGACAAACAGTTTTCTCGGCTTGATTTGAGGAAACATTTCTTCAGCAACAGAATTGTGGATTTGTGGAATAGTCTCCCTGAATACGTTATCTCATCAACTTCTGTAAACTGTTTCAAGAACAGACTAGATAAATACTGGTCTAAAAACTATGATCTCTTTTACGAGCCAGTAGAGGCTGTATGAGTCAATATCTACACACATTTTTGTCCTTTCCCACACACATTCGACTTGGTAAGACATGGAAAATGTATAATCACATGATACGAAAAGCTACGATCGATGAACAGGCATTCGTCCTATATCATCGTGGGATTAAAGTACATGTAAAGTATTCAATTCAATTCAGTTTTAGTGATATCAAAACACATGACAAAAGTCAGAAGACTAATGCTGTCATATTTACAATAGTTACGATAAAAACATCAAAAATATTAGAAACATACAAATTATTAATTCACATAAATAAATTGTAAATGATTATGGGTAAAGGAAATATCAGAAGGCATATATCAGAATAATGAATAGAAACATTGTAGAATTTCTTCTGAACTAAAGAATAACAAATATTACAAAGAGCAATAAAATATAAAGTAATTGAAGGTAAAATTATACTGTGGTGGTAGTATTAATTCTAAAGAATATTCATGCAGTACAAGAAAAACTCTGTATCAATTCAAGTCATATGCTAGAATACTTGGGAATATTGGGAACAAATGAATAAAAGAAGAAGTTGAAGAATACACCAAAAGGTATGTTTTTTTTATAGCGCTATGAAAATTGAAAACTTTGATAAACTTGTAGGATGCTGCTATTAAAATCAAGCACTAAAAATAATTATAAATTCTATAAAATAGAATGTAACAATATATACAATACATATTATACATGTATATCTGAGCTACTTAGGAAAGAGGTACTTATATTATATTGGATGGCTCTGAATGGGATACCAGAGAATATTCCACGAGTTAGGGCCAATATTGCACGAATCGAGATGAGTGCAATATTGGCCCTAACGAGTGGAATATTTCTGGTATTCCATGAAATAAAGCCATCCAATATAATTATCATTATCTATACCCTACAGGAAAATGATTTAGAACTTAATAAAAATCATTTTAACCATCCACATTCAGTTAATAGAGCCCCTCATCATACTTCATCATGATCACACAAGTTTAACTTAACCTCTTTATGACGTCATGTGCGTATGTGTGTATGCGTTGCGTGCACGCAAACAGACCAGACAAAATACGGCATAATATTGCACGGCAAGTTTAGTACTGTAGCCTATGGGGAATTCAGTGTTCCGTGCAATATGAGAGCATATTGCACGCGCAAATCAAGCGTACAAATATATGCGTTTTTAATGCACCGCTAAAATGCCATATATAGGTAATAATTATTGTTATTGCATGGTGAAATTGCATGGTGATCATAAGGATGCAAAGGGCAGAGAAGGCTGAGAAGCTCCCTTTAGTCAAAGAAAACTTTACCAATCTACACAGATGAACATTATAGAAAGGTCCATGGTCAAGCTGGTGCTATTTTTTTGTGTTTCTTGAAAGATATATGTATGAAATGGGACTATGAAAGCAGTGCATTGGAAATAAAGATGGATATGTTATTCTACATGTATTATGTAGTTTAATACATATGAGTGAGAACATATTTAGTATTTAACCCAATTAAATAATCAGAGCTGAACCGAAACAGACAAATTTCACACTTAAAACATGATAATCTGTTTTAGTAGGTATGTAGTATGTAAACCATTTGTATGTAGAAAGTAGCTTTCCTAAATTCCAACTTTAATTTAAACAGGGTAGCCACACCCTCCTAGCAGTACTGCTATCTACATGCAGTGGTGTCCAAGTAATAGTACATACTGCATTATGATTAAACTTTTGCTTTATTGTTCTTTCATTCATGTCCTCATGTGCCTGGTTTGTTGCCCTCAAAGTTGCCTTACTCGCTCTTCGTCTTCTGTATCATGGTTGACTCAGCTGTGCCTCTCTACGAAATGTGCTGGATACACTGCTTTCCCTTCAGTTGCTGCAAGGTTGTGGAACAAGCTATGAAGCTACCCACCACGCTGAAGACTGAGCACTACATTTGTGGACCAGTTCAAGAAACTTTCGAAGGTCCAATATGTATTTTTTTTTGAGAGAACATGGAATTGGCTAAACTGGTCTTTTTGAAATGCTTTATCATTGTTCAAGCAGCCCTTATACTATTTTATGGAGCAAATTGTGAATTGCATTATAACTGCAAAGGAAAAGGTGCTGTACCAAATACTCTGTGCATTAGATTGTATTCTTTAGAAAACTAGTTTACGGTTGAATTCATACGCACAATCAAGTTGGGGTGATTGGAGCCAGTGGACCATTCACTTATGATGATTACTTGAGCACCATCGCTGCCATCGTTTGTACTAGAGTCAGTGAGAGCCTTGAAAACAAACATGTTTGGCACCAGAAACTTGAAATCATGCAATCACTGAACTAAAACCAGACTGAAGTATGTTTACCTAATGAGCACATACATGTAGATGGCCTCTTGAAGGAAATCCTCCATAATTCCATATCAATTATATCCTGGCTGGCACAATTTTGAGAATTTGTTGATAAGGACAGAGCCTTCAAAATCACCACGATTCTACACAGCCAAGTGCTGAAAACAAAATCCTAATGGAGTTAATATGATTGTCTATTAATTAGCTTTACATTTGACTGCAACACTAATGGTTAACCTGGCTCAAATATGTTTATGAAGCAAACACATACAGCTGGCCACTTGAAAGAAATCCTCCATAACTCCATACAGCAATTATATCCAGACTGACATTATAAATAATAATGACACACAAAAGAGGCTTTCAGATTCAAAATCCAAAAACAGAGATTCTAGTATGAAGCTAGATGTTCAAAATCCATGTTGAGTAAGACAAGTAAAGCATAATTAATTAATACATGTATATTAAGGCAAAAAATACACCGAAGTACAGTAAGCTTTCCTTAAGCAAGGCAGTATTTCAGGAGCATAGGACATTAACAAGGGCAGAAGTGTACATGCAATGTAGGTTGATGTGTACACCTATACCTCTCTTGCCAGAAGTAGACGTACATGTACATGTAACTGCCTCTGTGACATCTCAAAATATCTTGCTAATGTGGGGCACTCTACAGGTTGCTCAAAGTGACTCACTTTCTCTCAGAAAAGACATTTAATAAATAACTCTTTACTTTATACACGTATGAGGATCTTACCCTTCACTGTATCTAAAAGAGAATTCACTAATAATCATCATCATTATCAGAGAGACATGCAGTATGACTCAAAGTGTAACATTTAAATAGCAAGAAATGGACAAATTTGAAAAAAAAATCAGACTAAGAATGTGGAGGGGGTGTCAATTTGACCCCCTCCCATTGTCGGAAGTCCAATCCAAGCTGGAAAGTTTGACATTCGCTCAAACTTATTTTATGAAAATACATTTTCAAACAGAAAACAAAGATTAAAACAATGGAGAGTTACATAATTTTATAAATATAAAATCTCAATTTTAGGGTACAAAGTTTTGGAGGAACTGAGCACATATTCAAGGACAATTTGTTTTATTTCAGGCAATTCATTTTCATTTTCATTTTCTATACTTGTATAGATCTACATATGTGACTATGTACATACACAACTGCACATGGGTTCTACCCAGGAAGTAGTTTATATTTCTGCTTTCATCCCAAGCAATATCGATATCAATATTTCTGATTTCATGTTCCTCTCGTCAGCGAAAAATCAACCTTAAACTTAAAGGGGAAGTTCACCCTGATATCAAGTTGGTTTCGAAAGAGGCAGAAAATCAAGAAAATACATCAGTATAAAGTTTGAGCAAAATCTGATAAGAAATAAGAAAGTTATGAATTTTTGAAGTTTTCATCAATCAAACACAAATTGGCAACACCGTGATGTATCTTCCGAGCTCCTCTTCCATTTGCTCTTTACAGAAACTTGCATAAATTTTCATTTTCTTAGTTGTTGATGAAGGAATACATTGGTTTCATACAGGTTTTGTGTAAAAGCATAGTGCAATAATTTAATCTTGGGTGCATGTATGATTTGATATTTTCTTTAGAAAAAGTGGAAGTTTACAATTGATAAAGTACAGGGCAAATGGTAGAGAAGCTCACAAGACATGCCACGGAGTTGCCAATTTATGTTTGATTGAATACAAATTCAAAATTTCATAACTTTCTTATTTCTGATGAAATTTTGCTCAAACTTTCATTAATCTTTTTTGTTTTTTTCTGCTTCTTTTGAAACTAAGTTGCTATCAGGGTGGACTTCCCCTTTAAAACGGGTTTGAACAGATTTCTTCAGTGGACCTTTCAGAGGCCTGCAAATAGTTGAATATTGCTGGCACCACTTACATGTAACCTTTCTATTTGAATCAGCATACATGTATAATACTCCCCAAGGTACTTACAAAAGTCTATAAGCATGTCAAGAAATATAATCAAGAAAAACCTACAACCTGTAAAAAGCTTTCATTTGGGTTTACTCTACTCCATGCAGCATATGCATATTTATTCAACCTTACATGTACATGTATGTTTGCACAGTTCCATTCTTAATTCCCCTTATTAGAATAACTTGGGGCCTACATGTACATTGTATTTCAAAGTCTTCAAAGCATCCAAATGTTTCATGCCAAGAAAATCACATTCCTGGCAATAATCTAGTGCCATAAATTATTGTACAAGTTGTCCCTAAAAAAAGGAAACCTAGATTTATGAGTAAATTATTCAATAATTCCAAATCATTTCTTCATTAATATATACATTATTGGAATGCATATTTTCTCATCTATCATAATACACAAGAACTATGATCAATAAATCATGCATGACTGATATTTGCTTCTTTGATATGACACCATAATCATACTAGTTGAAAGACCACACTTGGCTGAGCAGACAGCACAATAGACCGCTTTGGTAATGTTATGCAAATTTTATACATACCTTTCAAACAAAGGTTGTTCTTGACAACCTGAAAGCTTGCTGGACATAGCAACAAATAATGTATGCAAACTGGATTCCAAGCATTGAGGCTCATTTCTAAACAGCAGGTTATTGGTATAGCTCATCACTAGGTGATCAGAGAATATTTGTATACATTACAGAAGCGGTCTATTTGGAATAGACAGCTTCGGTAATGTATGCAAATTTTATGCATACCTTTCAAACAAAGGTTGTTCTTGACAACCTGAATCCTTGCCGGAGGCTTGCCAGGCATAGCAACAAATAATGTATGCAAACTGGATTCCAAGCATTGAATCTCAAATCAGTCATGCATGAATTATTGGTCATGGCCCTGATGTCTTATGAAAGAGGAGAAAATGAGCCTTTCAATGATGTACACATTAATGAAGAAATTATTTAGAATTATTAATTAATTTAAAATGGGTTTCCTTTTTTCAGGGATACCCTGTATAATTTATAAAATCACCTTGATATCAATTTGGTTTTAGTAAAGAAGAAAAATGAGAGAAACAGACCAGCAAAATATCTCGTATTTATGCACACTCTGATTTATCCGGCTACATTTTTTATTTTAAATTAATAATACGTGGTATTGTGAATGTTCCTTTGTGTAGATAACTGTGTACATGTTTATCATTGTTGTTGGTTATGTTTCTTTGTACATGCATATATTTGTATATTTCTGTATTTTTATATGTGCTTTTTACAAATGTTTTTAAAGCGAATAAAGAACAATTGAATTGAAAAGCTTTAAGAAAATCAGATAAAGTTTTGAAAGTTGTAATAGATCAAACAAAAATTTGCAACTCTGTGATGTACCTTTTGAGGACCTCTCCCATTTGCTCTAAGTACTAAAAAAATTAATAAATTTATATTGTATACATATATGCAGCCACGAAAAGGGATATTTATGAAATTTTCAGTACAAAACAATTGGGAGAGGAGCAAAATTGATTACAACTTTGGAAATTCATAACTTTCTTATTATATCTTTGGTCAAATGAAAATACCACATAAGCAAAAACAAGATATGGGTGTAAAAATGAAGTGGGAAATTTGTTTATTTGACCTTGTGCCAAATAAACAACTCAACGGTTGAGTTGCATGCTCACTATAGTACTCATACAGTTCACAATTTAGTCGTTATACATGTAAGTTTGAAGCATTTCGTAGCAAATGATATAATGATATTTCACACATACAAGTTGGAAGAGTGCACATTTAGTAGTTCTCCTAGCTACAATTCATAGATTAAATTTTAAAATTCAATTCAAATCTTGATTTTATAACGAATAAAAATAAGCAAATCTTAACAAAATTCCGTAATGAATAACTGAATTTTGTGATATAATCGTTAACTAATTTGCAATAGTAAATTTAAAACCACCAATATTCTGAGTGGCCTACATGTACATGTATGTCTGAAAATAAAAAAAATTACAAGCTAGTTATCCTCTTATTTTGGGCAAGATTTACTCAATAATTATTTTTTATATTTTCATATATTACATAGAGAATCTGGGAAAAGTTTTTAGATTTTCACAGTTGATGTTATCATGTTAGGATTTTAGACGGGCAATCAAATTTTAGAATTTTATTGCAAAACTATAAATTCAAATTCGCAGACAATACTGAGAGTGTACAGAGAGTGTACGTACCACAGCTCATTAGTTGTTCATTTCTACATCATTGTCATTAACATTGGTACAGCATCACTCACACATACTGGTATGTGAGGTTATCATACTTCGTAGATAACCTTGAATTTCGTACCTTCGTACCGCGAAGAATTGCCTCCCGTAGCAAGTGTGTGATCTCTAGCACATTTGTATGCTGGAAAGGAGCACGATCACCGGCCAAAAACAGCTTGAAAATTTCAATTGATCAAGATGATAAAGATTCTATAGAAGAAACTGGCATGAAATCAGATATTCTATCATCCTAAAATGTAGAAGGAAGTATTTTCTCAAAATTCAACAAAAATCAATGAAATTGACACAGCCCCACATAGTGATGGACTGATGGTTCTGTTAGTACATACATGTATATGCTCTGGTTCAACAACAACTTGGGTTCAGTTATGAATTTATTTTACGCAGTGGCTATTCTTACGACGAGTCGTAAGAATAATTTTCCGGCTATTCTTACGACACGCGCATAGGGTTAGGAAAATGGAGCGTATGCGCATGTCGTAAGAATAGCCGGAAAATTATTCTTACGATGACGCAGAGTACGAAAATGGAGCGTGTGCGCGTGTCGTAATAATAGCCGGAAAATTATTCTTACGACTCGTCGTAAGAATAGCCAATGCCTTTATTTTAAGGTTGTTTTGAATTCATTTTAGATCATTGTCAATTTGCACTGTGACTACTTACATACTTACTTACATACTTACTTACTTGGGTATAAAAACTGGAAGCTAAGCTTATTTGTCCCTCTTTACTACTCCATCCCATCTTAGGTATGGTTCAAACTTGATTGGATTGTTTCTCCAATATATCTTTCTAGGGATGACTTGAATTGGTTTATGGTCCAGCTATTCTATTGTTGATCATTTTGTGCATTTTACTGCGTAGAGGTCTATTTAGACCTTTCCATATTGTTCACATTTGTTTCTTCAGTTTTTTTAATTGATCGAAGGCCAATAAAGTGTAACGATCAGACATCAAATTTTGCGATTTCTGATTTCTGACTTAAAGTTTTTGATGTTGAATAACGTAAGTTTCTGAAACTAGAAACGTAAGTTTTTAGTTTCACCCAATTGGTCTCACCTTTGTTTGTCATTTTGCTAGCATTTTACTTTATTTTACTGTTAAAAAAATATTGACAGCATCAAAAATATTAGATCTCACGTTAGACTACACTTTTTTACAGTATAGAATCTACACCCTAACAGTTAGTAGAAGAACATAGCTACTAGATATATGGTCAGGGGCCCTAAAGCTGTGCAGGTCCTAAAGCTACGCACTCCGCAAATATGTCTGAGCAATGCGATGTGTTGAAATGCTCCAAAATTTTGATGTGACTGAGCAATGAGATTATCATTTACATTTGCCACAAGAATAAGTAAATTTCCTTTACTTTTGTGACATATCACTATTTGAAATTATTTGGGGTGAAATTCACATCAGTCAGCTTCAAAATCAAGATTTGCATTCATTTGTTATGTGTGCGCATCTTTAGCCTAGCCGGCCCTTTCATTTTGTCTACCAAATTCGACATAGGTATCGACATCGACATGAAAATTAATATTTGTCCGTCGTAATTTTCTCAGGCATGTCAGGTATTTAATTTAAGACTAAAAAAAAGTAAGAGTATGTAGAGTAGTAGTAGTAGACTAGAACCAAGAAGATCAGTACTAGATCTATTAGACCGAAAATTCTGTCTCTAGTTCGTTAGCCTGTTATTTGGATAGGGTCGGCTCTTCACTTAGAGACAGAAACGCTCCGTACACTCGCCTGTGCAAACTCACTGATCGCCGAGGAACAGTAGGCATGTTGTGAATATTACGATTTTTAAAAATATTTGTGTAAATTAAATAGATTAGGCCTAGGCTCTATACTTAAATGAACATGTTCAACTTACCAATTTGACTGTTTTATTCCTTTTAATGCTCCTTTTTCAGGTAATTCAAGGTCCAAGGTTTTCTCTGTTTGAAAATCTTCCAGCCGTATTCAAACTGTTATAGTGTGTAAGTCAATGTGTATTCGGTTTGCACAGCAGAGTGATATGGCCGTTTCTGTCTCTAAGTGAAGAGCTAACGAACGAGAGACAGAATTTTCGGTCTATAGATCTATATGAATGAAGGTACATTGAGATAATTCATTTTTCCCATTCCGAAACGGAAAAAGGAAAAACAGAATATTGAGTCAAAACCGTTTCAATTTTCTGTTTTACAAACAGAAAAACGGTCGTTAGTTAATATTTTTTTAAAAGGAGAATGAAAGTCAAAACATTGTAATCAAGCGTTTACAAACTAAAATTGTACTTGTTTGAATGATCCAAACATGTCACAAATCTGATGTACCATATTTGAGTAAATTCAATCTTAAAACATGGACTTGCCACGATCTGGCACGGACATGGGCGCCGCCATGTTATGCGGAAAGTGACGAAATTGCACTATAGTGTGTGATTGGCTGTAACCATTCATAGCTATCATTCAAAATGATGTCTCTACAAAACGTGTACAAAATATAATTTAAAGCAGATCTGTATCTAAAAATATTGAAAAACTGTAATTTACGTATTTAAAATGAAATAAAAATAGTGATAACAACAATACAATTAATTTTACACTGATCTTTAGATTATCAAATAGACCTGTTTCTTAATGTTTCAAATGTCACTATGAACATGGCGAACAAAGAAGCGGACAAAATATACAGCTCCTCATTGTACCTCCCACACTTGCTCTGGTAGACAATAGAACATCCCTCCACTGCTATTATGTAAAAGTATGTAGAACAGGTGTCACATGCATATTCACCTGTTCTACTTATTTTATATAATAGCAATGAAGGGATGTTCTTTTGTTACCAGAACAATTGTGGAGAGTACAATGAGGAGCTGTATATTTTGTCCGCTTTCTTTGTCATCGTGTTCATAGTGTGTATGGATGTTTTTTTCTCCGAGGACCTAGTGATGAGTTATTCCATTCACCTACTACTATAAATTTGAAATCTAGCTTGCATACATTAGTTGTTGCTACGTTGGGCATGCTCTGGTATGCAAGCTATGGAGTTGTCATTAGCAACCTTTGTCAAAAAGGTATGCATACAATTATCTGTAAACAGGTCTATTTGATAATCTAAATATCAGCGTAAAATTAATTGTATTATTGTTATTTTGTCAATATTTTTATTTCATTATAGTTTAAATACGTAAATTATAGTTTTTCAATATTTTTAGATACAGATCTGCTTTAAATTATATTTTGTACACGTTTTGTAGAGACATCATTTTGAATGATAGCTATGAATGGTTACAGCCAATCACACACTATAGTGCAATTTCGTCACTTTCCGCATAACATGGCGGCGCCCATGTCCGTGCCAGATCGTGGCAGGTCCATGTTTTAAGATTGAATTTACTCAAATATGGTACATCAGATTTGTGACATGTTTGGATCATTCAAACAAGTACAATTTTAGTTTGTAAATGCTTGATTACAATGTTTTGACTTTCATTCTCCTTTAAGGTTAAAAACTTGAAAAACGAAAATATGATAAACCAACGTTTTTTGGTTTTACTGGTTTCTTAAAAATTGTTTTTTCCATTTTTTCTGCAGAAATGAGAAATTGATCACCTTTTTTTTATTTATATTTTTGTTTCTTCATTATTTGTTCTAAAAAATAGAAAATTAAACACCTTTTCAGATTTTGTTTTTCCGTTTTTCTTCCTTACAAATTGAAAATTAAATCCTTTCGTTTTTCTGTTTTCCGTTTTTGCTTTCGGTAATTGAATAATTGAATAAATGAAGACTGCCCTCTACGGCGAAATAAACGTATCATTATTATTCGCTTGGCGTACTGAAGTAAGTCACCAGGTAAATACACTCGTGCATGGAATTGCCAATTTAAAGAGTGCACATATTGCCTGCATGCTACACGTAATCATGGCTCCATTTACGTACATGTATGAGTTGTGCACACATTGGGCGCAATGTACCAGTGTGTGGGCATCTTTGATCTCTCCCGCAGTGTACTGACTTTAACTTGCGGGGGGGGGGGGGGGGGGGGCATGACCCTGAATTGGATATTAAATAAACGAAGAAATATTGACAATAGGGAGCTTTTTACCTAATCAGTCACCGTCATAATTATGCACTTACATGTATACCGGGCGAAGAGACTTGGGGGTTTCCTTCCCAGGCATGCACAGGTGATGACAAATAATAGTAAACAAGCGCATCTGAGGCACACCACTAATAGTGGTCATATTGACCACTACGAATACAAAATGCAAAAATAGTTGTTATTTTCTGTCGCGTGTAGTAAAGGTATGGGGGGAAAATAAGATAAATATTTTAAATACCTGCTTTCAAATTCAGCCCTTAAAAATCTCACTCCTACCTCAAATGGCCGTTAGAAAGAACTTTTGATATTTTCAGCAAAATCCAAAGTCAAAATCTTGTCCAAAACCGGAGAAATCCCCGCCGATTTGTTTCGCGATCGCGTGTTGTTTACATACTGCCGATGTCTTAGACTAAAATCGGTCAATAAAATTTTTGTCCCCGAAGAAACTCGGGATCGCAAGCGCACATCGATCTTTACGACCGCGCACACAGAAAATCGGGACTTTCCGTGTATGCCACATAGGGACCGAATTTTTAAGGACAAAACGCTTTTGGGGAGATGTCAGCGCCCGCGGCGACCAGGAAATGTACACAATGACTCCGATAGCTCGTTTCGCGAGAATCAACAGTAAATTACGGATTTGATTTTTGGAAATATCTTTTCCAACATCGGTGAGTTGAATTTATTGTATTTCTTGGATATTTAGTGGTCGGTTTTTGTAAATTAAATGCCGATTTTGAGTGAATGTTTGTGACTTTTGTGCAGTGGTGTTTTAAAAAGTTGAGGTGTATGACTGCCTACATTATACACACGAAGTATAGGAATGTAGCTATGAGTGATCTGAGGGACGTTATAAGGTGATATTCGTGAACGGATTATTATATTATTATTATTATTATTATTATTTTTATATATATATATATATTTTTTTTTTATTAATGCGTTTTAATGTCTTGACAAAGTCACCATTGTATATATTTCTACCGACAACCCGTGGGGTGGGTGCAGAGAGAGGGGGGGGGGGGTCCCCCTCCCACGCGAAGTGCAATAGCTCCGTTTCATAACAAATTTGAGAGAAAGATAACGGCGCGTAGCACTTTTTTAAGCGGAAAGTTAGTTCGACGCCTGAACTCCTGTGACAAACACCATTAATTTAATGTACATCAATGTACGATAAAAGAGCAATGTAGATAAAAATGCCTTCCTCAAGGGTATAAGTGACGTAGTGGGGATCGAACCCACGATCATCGTATTTCCAGTCGAATGTTTTTAACCACTCGGCTACGACTGAGGTGCCCCCCCTCCCTCCCTCACAAACTATATTGAACAATTCCAGCTCGCAGGTTATACGGACTTGGTGAATAATTAATTTCAACTTATCAATGGAATTAGTATAACATAAAACAAAGCTCCCTATTGTCAATATTTCTTTGTTTATTTAATATCCAATTCAGGGTCATGCCCCCCCCCCCCCCCGCAAGTTAAAGTCAGTACACTGCGGGAGAGATCAAAGATGCCCAAAGATGACCACACACTGGTACATTGCGCCCAATGTGTGCACAACTCATACATGTACGTAAATGGAGCTATTATGTGTAGCAGGCAATATGTGCACTCTTTAAATTGGCAATTCCATGCACGGGTGTATTTACTTGGTGACTTACTTCAGTACGCCAAGCGAATAACAATGATTCATTTATTTCGCCGTAGAGGGCAGTCTTCATTTATTCAATTATTCAATTACCGAAAGCAAAAACTGAAAACAGAAAAACAAAATCAGAACAAGTATTTAATTTTCAATTTGTAAGGAAGAAAAACGGAAAAACAAAATCTGAAAAGGTGTTTAATTTTCTATTTTTTAGAACAAATAATGAAAAAACAAAAATCTAAATCAAAAAAAGGTGATCAATTTCTCACTTCTGCAGAAAAAATGGAAAAAACAATTTTTAAGAAACCAGTAAAACCAAAAAACGTTGGTTTATCATATTTTCGTTTTTCAAGTTTTTAACCTTAAAAAAAATATTAACTAACGACCGTGTTTCTGTTTGTAAAACAGAAAATTGAAACGGTTTTCTGTTTTTCCTTTTTACGTTTCGGAATGGGAAAAATGAATTATCTCAATGTACCTTGATTCTATATGAAAGAAATTTGCATAAATCTTTGAAAAAGTGACTTTTTATATTTAATGTTAGCCGCTGGAAACAAATGACTGTGCGTAGGCCGTAGCTTAGTTTTAGGGCCAAAGTGGTTATTATGCCCAGCGGCCATTAAATCCGCCTGAACAAGTGAATAATTAGTCAAATTTCTTGGTTTTCATTGTTGAAATTCAGTTATTTATAACGGAATAAACGCTATCGTTATCAATTCATAACTGAAAAAATTAGCAAGAAAGAGCGGGATTCGAACCCGGGACCTTAAACGCAAGTGCAGTGTAGAAAGAGAATACTCTGACAGTCTGACCAGACGCCTTTACCACTAGACCACAAGCAATTGACAGCGAATCTGTTCTTGCTGCACTGACTTATATACCTCCATACAAATCTTATCTATACCTCCGTTCTGCTGGGTTTTTTTTTATATCCTAGGTAGGATTCTTGCCAATTTGAGGATTACTGGGCATATTAGCTATAATAGCCAGTTTTAGTATCATACTAGGCCTACAGCAGGCCTAATTACTGTGAGTGTAAGTGCTTTCTCACTTCTCACTCTGACTCTGACTGAGTCTGACTCTCAGCTTTGTTTGTCTGATAGATACTTTGTGATAGTGTCATTAGTGATTGATCATTGGAGCTGAGCTTACCTCCACCGTTCTGCCCCGGGGATGTTTCCTTAGAAGTAACGGGTAGGATGCTTCCCTTTGCAGTAGGATTCCCCATTCTGTCCCTAACTTCACGTACCGGTCGTAGCGCAGACTAAAGAGGAGTCCTTATTTATTAATATGAATTATTTTAACTTGTCTTGGTCAGTCTTTCCGAAGTGACACCAAACTGCCGAAGTTCAGAGACAAGGACAGGTGTAACAAGCAACTCGGCCTAGGGCCTAACTTTATTTAGTAGTAAGAGATAATCTAGATCTAGGTTCTTCTAGCTAGGTTCTTCAATCGTCGGACTGAGCAGCCCAATGATGACGAGTGCAGTTGCAGCAAGAGATACTGGCAATTAGAATGTTGACTATACATGCTATATCGCAAGTGTGGTTTTTCGATGGGTAGAGCCAAACAATTCTGCGCCAGGGCGGCCGGGTAGCTAGTACGCTAGTACATGCACCGTCTCTTCTCTCCTATGTATTGAGACCATAGCAAAGACTTTAAATAGTATCAAGACAGATTACTCTGACCTACTTCCGTAGTACATTTTGGAGGCATACTTTGCGGTGTTAAAAACAGACTCGGAAAAATACGTTCTCCATAGGTATAACACGTGAAAATATGTCTCACTTTTTCTTGATATTTCATATCTTACTCTATCTTTTTCAAGTCTGATTTTTGCACGAGAAAAAGGATGGATAGTTGAAAAAACATTTCTTGAACCTTTTTTGTCAATAAATGCCGATATGAATCCCTTGGATCATGCCTGCTTTTTGACAGAGTCATCTGCCATAGGGTTAACACGTGAAAACATGGATTTTAAAAATGATTATAGTTCCTCTAGTATTACCTTGAATTTAGTTCAAATGTGGCTTACATGTAATTTGAGACTCTGAAAAGGCTTAATGAAGGCTCAAAAGGTGCAAGGGACCCCGCATAAATCCCCGGGAATATGCATGCTTTTGGCCTTCCATCTCCCATAGGTTAACACGCAAAAACGGGAATTTTTGAATGATTATAATTCCCCCAGAATTAAATCAAAATTTTGAAAAATGTGCCTTGAATAAAATTTAAAGCTCTGAAAATGTATAATTAAGGCTCAACTAGTTGAATAGACCCCGCATAAATCCCCGGGAATATGCATGCTTTTTACCCCCAAAAAGTCTCTCCTGTCATAGGTTTACACGTGAAAACAAGGAATTTTAGGATGATTATAATTCCCATAATTTTTATTTGAAAATATAAAAAACGTGATTTACATAAAATTTAAAGCTCTGAAAAGGTATAATTAAGGCTTGATGAGTCCAGTAAACCCCCCATAAATCCCCGGGAATATGCATGCTTTTGACCAAAAACGTCTCGTCTGCCATAGGTTAACACGCAAAAACAAGGAATTTTAGGGTGATTATAATTCCCATAATTTTTCTTTGAAAATGTAAAAAATGTTATGTGCATGAAATTTGAAGCTCTAATAAGGTATAATGAAGGCTTGGTGAGTCCAGTAAACCCCCCATAAATCCCCGGGAATATGCATGCTTTTGGCCTTCCAGTTCCCATTGGTTAACACATAAAAACAGGGGTTTTGAAATGATTTTAATTCCCCTAGTATTTATTTGAAATTAGGAAAAATGTGATTTACATGAAATTTAAAGCCCTGAAAGGGTATAACTGAGGATCGATGAGTCCAATAAACCCCCCATAAATCCCCGGGAATATGCATGCTTTTGGCCTTCCAGCTCCCATTGGTTAACACATAAAAACAGGGGTTTTGAAATGATTTTAATTCCCCTAGTATTTATTTGAAATTAGGAAAAATGTGATTTACATGAAATTTAAAGCTGTGGAAGGGTATAATTGAGGCTCGGTGAGTCCAATAAACCCCGCACAAATCCCCGGGAATATGCATGCTTTCGACCAAAAAAAATAATTTGCCATACTACACGTGCATTCCAATTTGTTATCGATGACATAATGTAAATGTTTTGTTGAAAAATTGAAGTTTTATATGTATATCATTTTGTTGAAAAATTGAAGTTTTATATGTATTTCATTTTGTTGAAATTGAAGTTCTGGAGAAATAAAAACTACTAAATACAAAAAAAAATGGGCGTGTACCGATCACGTGAGTGACGACATCCAATTAGATCGTGCACTAGCAGACGACCATGTAGCAGACGTACGTCCGCCCGAAAGCAAACCCAGCCTAGCCGGTTAGAAGAAAATCTAACTAAATTCCAGTTCACTACTATATTTATAATGTACCAGAGGCAAAATTCAATGCGTTAAATTCATAAATTCGTATAATCAATGTTCTATCACCGCATTACGCCTAGCCTAATGGCTGATGTTCATGCAAGCAGCATGGAATAGCTGAGCGGAATAGGTGCATGGACATGATAGGTGTCTAGCACTATCTAGGCTTGGTCTACCCCTCTGCGATACCGATCGAGGTGGTGGCGTTGCCGTTGGCTTTGCCGATGATATGTCAGTTTGCCAAAACTTGGCTCATCAAGGTTTTTTTGCTTGCTGTTCGTTGTTTGGTTGTCTTTGGTACCGAGAGACCGACAATGTAGTGTGTGTGTGTGTGTGTGTGGGGGGGGGGGTGGGGGGGCTTCTGAACCCTGTTATGGATATGAGTCTGACACTGACATTCTATGACAAGGGCGAATGCGGGATGTAGTAAAAGGGTGGGGGCACAAAATTGATGCAGGGCTGTCAAAGGAGGGGTGTAGGGTATCAAATATTATTAGATTAAATTATTTAATTTTGTTCCAGTTGCTTTATTTTGGTTTTGTTGGTTTTTTTTTTTTTTTTTTTTTTTTTTTTGCTCAGTGATTTTGTTTTTAATCATGTAAATCACTTGTAATTGTTGTGATTTTTGTTGATTTCCTAATAAAAACACAAATTAAAAAAATAAGAGATCATTATTTTTTCCTCAATTCTATTGGAGTCATTTTTTACAGATCTGTTGTAAGAGAGAAAAGAGAGTATGAGAAAAATGGGGGGGGGGGGGGGGGGGAGAGACAAAGAGAAATGTGGGCAAAAGTAATGGGATATTCCTACAAAGACAGAATAGGACTGGTAATTATATCATCAGCTGCTATATTGTTGGTTACTAGTTAATTCAATTCAAAACACGGAGGGCATCCCCCTTTTCGTACAATCGGTAAAGGCCCTTTTGCGTTGGTGATGGCTTCGGAGCAAGCCCCTATACTGTTTTATTCGCCTGTCATCTCACATTTCTACAGCGGAATATTACAAATTATATTATATTTATATAAGGAATATATCAAATGAAATATTCTGATTTAATAGGAAAATAAAGATAGCACATTATTATTTTTAAATAACTTTTCTCGACATTCCCGTCAAATATCGCAGTGTTTGCTCATATAGAGCTTAATATCAGGGAACATGTTTGGACCCCCCCCCCCCCCCCCATCATCACATAAATATTACTAGAAATTTCATAGCAAATAACTTTAACAAAAATACAAACATCTAGTCCGAGGCCCCCCTCCCAACTCTCTCCCTCTCCTCCCTGGTGCAGTTAGAGTTGATTCCTAACTGTTTTGGGACATAAGTTATTATTCATTCGACCTCTACGAGCGATGAAAAAAAAAAGAGTTCGTACATTCCTGAGTACTTCTGTAGTACCGTATACTAAGTTGCATGCAAAAAATTGATTGTGTGGAGAAGGATCGAAAATGTTCAGATTCTGTTTCATTTTTATTCTAATCTTTTTCAAGTCTAATTTATTTTTAAAAAAGCGTCTGATTTTTGCTCAAGAGCAAGGATGGAATTTTGAAAATCATTTTCAAACGTTGATTCTCAATAAATACCACCAAAGGCGCGCGCAGGAGTGAAGGGTAGGGGGAGTCGCCAAAAAGATCATACAAAACTTGGTTAAGAATATTGATTTACCGTCACAATTTTTTTTTAATGACCCCTATTATTGATGCATTATCTTTCTGTATAACTTGCTGTTTTAATCGTGGGCACGAGTGGCTTATACAATACCGCGCAGGCCCTGGAGCAGGCTGATCTTACAACGGCCCGTGGATGAAATGCGAATGAACAAACATCGTGAGATCAGTGAGCCTGGGGTTCAGTCACCTCTCTTCTTCTTCTTCTCCAAGTTCTCCTCCTCCTCCTCCAATTCTTCTTCTTCTTCTTCTTCTTCTTCTTAATTTACTTGATTCGGTTGAAAGTATAAAATACCTTGGTGTAACCGAATAAAGAGAAGTAGCAGATGTACGGTTGCCTGTATCAGAAGGATACGGCACTATATATTTCTCGTAAGAATTTGATTATACTATTCACTTATCTTACCACATTTAGATTATTGTGTTACAGTATGGGGAAATACGTCAAAACAAAATCTAAAAAAGTTGCAAAAATTGCAAATAGGTATGCACCATTGGTTCTCAATGCTGAATATTTCACACCCAAATTGAAATGGCAATCAGTAGAGGAAAGACTTAAATACCAGAAATGCATTATGATTTTTAAAATTATCAATGATTTATCACCACCTTATCTAAATTCATCCATGTATAGCAAAAGACCAATATCATATTCCATGCACGCGTTATGTTATGAATAGTCCCTTATTTATACCGAATGTAAAACAGATTTTAAGATGAACTTAGCGGTTTCAGGCCGGCTAAACTATATAATAAATTGCCATGTATTGTAAATCTTTGCAAACTTCAAAAAGCAAGTGCTCACTTTCCAGTTTCTCTTATAATTATGCTATTCAGATAAATTGACCTTTTGTTCTTCATTTCATTTCGGTTTCTTTTAGTTAATATTTTTATTGTATAATTCTCTTTCAGTATTTACATGTATAGTTTCATTTCTTTTTATTGTAAAAATGTTTGTTTTATAATTGTGTTCCCTCTGTTTATGAATTTTAAGAGTGGATTTTGAGTGATTCACATGTATGTTTATTCTGTTTTATATGTTCTGGTTTTTTAATCATGTAAAATATGTACTGTACTTTTTATGTGAATGCAGGGCTCTCTGGAAGAGCAGGTCCAGAAATGGACTTGAAATGAGACTACCCTGTTGAAATAAAACTGAAATAAATAATAATAAATAAATATCTTCTTCTTCTTCTCCTCCTCCTTTTCCTTCTCCGTCTCATTGTCCTCCTCCTCCTTCTAATTCTTCTTCTTTTCATCTTCTCCTTCTTCTTCTCCTTCTCCTTTTCTTCTTTTTCTTCTTCTTCTTCTCCTCCTCCTAATAGCCTACATATAAAAGCAAACTAACTAATGATTAATCATGACACCGTAACAACCGTGACACCGTAACTTGTTGAAACAAACACTATTTACAAAATAACATGAAAACAAAAGTTATATGAATAGAAAAAAGAGAGGGAGAGAGAAAGAGAAAGAGAGAGAAGTTTATTTACATTATATATCCATATAAACCGGGAAAGCAGAAGCAGAAAAAAAAGGTGAAGGGATGTTCTAATGTTGACCAATAATAGGTATAGTCTTCGATAAGAATAGGAAGTACAAAACACATGCCACATAAAATATCGATTACAATGTAAACATACAGACATAAAAGATTACCTTAGAATTCATGCATCTTTGAAAAGACAGTTTGCTTTACATATACCTATAGCTAATTACAGAAGGCATATGTTATGCCATATAGGTATAGGCCTATTTAAGGGCACACTAGACGGGAAATTTTACCTCGTCGGGCCGGAGCGATTGAGAGGGTGGAGACTCGGGGCGTTGATTTGGAACGGGAAGACTGAGCACTTTCTGAAAAGGACCTGAAGGCGCCTCAAAGCTCAAAGTCTGTTCCACCGCCGCTGAATACTTCAAAACCAAATTGAGTAAATATGGCTTACATGAAAACTATGGAAATTTGTCATTATAAAGTCTCAAAATGTAAAAAGGAAACCCCCGAGACAATGCATGCTTCTGACACACACAAAATCTATGGCAACCTGGAAATCAGTACATCATCGGTACTACTGCCCGTATGCTGCGTGCTTTGTGAAGCTGAGTCCTCTTCGTAATGTAAGCTCTCTGCTGATTCTGCCTAGCCTATTATCAACTCACTGATTATTATTCTTATTAAGAGTGATATGTCATTTGTACATTTTCTAAAATAAATCAAATCTATAAGACTAGAAAAAATTAGGAATTATCCTTCTTCTATATAATATGCGAATTCATTTTAGTTCAAACCTATAAAAAATAATGGCTAAATATTGCATTAATACATTATCAACCTGAAATAAGTCTTGACATTCACATGTGTAATTCATGCAAGTATTACACAATTTACATCACACTCACAGTTGGCGTTATCATCAGTATCATTGTAGGAGACTTCCCAATTAAATGAGAATTTATTAAATAGCAATGTCATATTGTCGCCAAGAAGGTATGTCAAATTTAATTACTGTCCTAGAACTCATTGAATAGTACGTGAATTCTCTCATTATAATTTTTGTCAAATGCCATGACAAATTGTGAGACTGACTGAGACTGAGACAGTGAGAGTGAGACTGAGAGTGCATGGCCGGAGCAGAGCCGCGCGCCAGGCCACCTGCAAGACCATGAAGACCAGTGCAGTGCCAGTGCATTGCAGTGCATGCAGGATAAGGGTAATCCCAACCTGGTTTAATTTTTTCTGTTGATATTATATGAAGCGTAACTTGCTAATTAATTTGATACCAAATTTACCAGAATTGGCATGATTGGACAGCTATGATTTTGTTGACCAAAAGCTTCAGAAGTTCAGTCTCTCTGTGTAAAGCTGCCTGTATCGTCGGTTGTTCCGCTGAGACTCCGTCTGGCTCCACTAGACCTCCGTAAATAGAGACTGAATGCTCACATATCGCGTAGTGTGTGGACGGTCATATCATTGAATAGTCTCCGCCCATTGACCTCTTTGATAGACGTTTTGAGATATCTTAGTTCAAGCATTTATCATTTTATGATTTAATTGATTCCATCAAATAGAGCTTAATGAAAGCTTCAATTTGATACCTCATTCAGCTCTGTAGCTGCTAAATTAACGAAGTTACGGTCATTTTTAGGTTGAAAAATTAGCGCAATTTCTTTTGTTTTCTATTGTTTTTATAGAAAAAAAAGGCAAAAGTTGTGATCTCAGATAGCCAGGATTAGCTTCATGAGTGTAAAAAAAAAAAAAAAAATTGGCTACCGGTATATGCCTTTTACATCACGAAGCCAGGCGTTTATCCCCAGCAATCTAATTGTGCAGGGGTTAGCAGGACATGAAAATACCCTGAAATAACACTTTTCTGATAACTCCCGCGACCGACAGGCCATTCCCCACAGCGTTTCTTCCTAGGGAAACGTATGGAATTAGAATGTCTTTTTGATCGTATGTATTTTTACAAAAAAAATCCAAAAAAAGATCATAAGAAATTTCCGAGAACTCACCAGTGTTTGTGTATCCATGCCTCCTCTTGTCATGCAGATATAAAATGGCGGCTGCGTGTGACGGCGCGCGCTGCCGGCGACGTATAGTTTCAATTATGGTTGTATCGCCGTCATGATCGACTTAGGCGAGGTTGAATGTATTTTAAGAAAAGTATTCAGAGAAATGTGATGAAATTTGCTCCCAAACAATTTTACATCCTTAACTTTAGAATGTAACAACCTCAGTATAATACGATAATTTTTGAGTTATTAACAAACAAAAGTGTCCAAAGTTTTTTTTAACACCTAGTAGTATTGGAGAGTTGCGCTCCGCATGGGATATCTGTGTAGAGAAAGAGCAGCATAGGGGAATAAACCAAATAAACAAACAGATAGAATCTAAATTAGGAATTATCCACAGATACATCATTCGTTGACTAAGTCCACTGCAAACATGAAAAATGGCGGCCCCCCGGGGGGCCACTCAGATATATGGGTGTACACATGCGCGTCCAAGAAAACGCGTAAAAGGGGTCCTTTTTTCAGGTGGAACGCGTTACGCGTTAAGGGGTCCAAAAACGCTGATTTTCAACAAAAAGGGGTGCTTTTGACTAATCTGGCCGAAGTCAAACCTGTTTAGGGGGGTTGGATGATGAAAAACCTCGCAAAAATTTTGTCCAAGAATATGATTTCCTCATAATTTGAACCAAGTTATTTTCATAGTATATGTTTTTGCAGTTTTTCCTTCTTCTTTTGCCATTGTATTTGTTTGTTTTTTTTGTTTTTTTTGGGGGGGGACTTGTGCCCTTGAAATGCCCTCAGGCCGTACGTATCAAATTTATCATAGATCAAGTTTGTAAAGATTCTACATGTAATTAATATATCTTCTCATCTATGGACAGTGCTTTCTAGTGTTTGTGATATTCAGCAGAATTTGGTCATTCAAGATATATCTGATATTTGTTTCTACATGTATTTCTAAGTTCTCAATACCTGCATGTACATTATCATTCCCTATGAAGAGCTGGTACATGTATGTAGATTATAGAGTATCGAAGTGCTGACGTCATATTCGCTCGTCGTCCAGGATACTGGTTCCAAACAACAGAGCCCGCGCATGAGGTTCACCGCGAAATCATTCGAGCAACGGGCTGGAGCAGGCAATTTCAGTGTTTGGCGCTGGTGTGATCACCACGCCATTGTTTAGCACAAAATTGTTTAGAACCAGCAACCTTGTTTAGGACCAGCAACCTTGACAACTTGGCCGGTATGACATCACACTTCGGTACTCTATTGTAGATTATTCATAGTTGTCATTGTCATTATCTTTCCAGTACTTAAAATAACGAATAACCTTCAAGGTTTATGGAACCTGTGTTACGTTAATCGGAATCAGTTTAGTAAAACTAAAAAACCTATATACCGGTACATGTACATGTATCTATGATTCTGTCATGATGATGCTCTGAACTATGTTGTGATCTCACACATAACCATAAAACTATCTTCCTTTTCATTTTCAGGAAAGGATCAGGTCCTCTTTGTCACAAAAGAGGACCATGAGACTCCAATCAAAGAAGAACTCAAGTATCTTGCAGAGGAGGATGAACCCGAAGGTAACTTGCTTGAATCACAATAATCATCATTTCATGTAGTACATGTATGTCTCCACAGTTTATTTCAAACATCAAATAATGTCAATAGTTAACTAGAAATATCACTGAAGATGATGATTAATACCCCCGCCCCGTGACAACAGCCTTTCTTGACTTTTAGTCGAAAACTGAGTAGTTTGATCCGCAATGTGTTTCCTTGATTTTCTGCCATAAATATGCCGTTACCATGGCAACGCAGATTCCGACTCATCCGAAAAATATGTCTTGCACATCTTCCCATCAAGACCAATGTGTGTACCAAATTTCATGACTTTCGGTCAAAAACTGAGGAAGTAGTTTGATCCGCAATGTGTTTCCTTGATTTTCTGCCATAAATATGCCGTTACCATGGCAACGCATATTCCGACTCGTCCGAAAAATATGTCTTGCACATCTTCCCACCAAGACCAATGTGTGTACCAAATTTCATGACTTTCGGTCAAATACTGAGGAAGTTGTTCGCCCGCCCGACCGACCGCCCAACCATTGACTGATTCCTATATACCCCCTTCAAACTTCGTCTGGCGGGGGTATAATTATTCTTAAGAAAATATTCATGGACTTAGACTTCAATAGCTGTTGTCACTTAGTGCATTACACTATGCTACCATTCACCAATTTACTTTCACATTTACATTTACATACACATCTGGGTAATTAATTTATGTATGTGTCATGCTAAAATCAAGTGAATTTGTAAATCTCTTGGCGGGCTAGACCTAGATCATTTCAAACTGTTCTGAAATGAAGTTTTCTCATACATGTATTGCTCAAAATGGACTTTTGGGTGTGTTTTTAAATAATTTTCTTTGCATATTAAGCATTAATTTGTGTGGGCACACAAAATATAAAAACATTGGGGATGGTGGGGGGGGGGGGGGGGTGAGAACTAAAGATATATGTTCAAAATAATGTTCAACTAATAGAGAATTAAAATGAATTGTACCTTGTTATAATTTCCTAGAATGTTAATGCGGCAAATCAGTAGACTTCCTCTGCATGCTCTTCAGATCATGAAGCAGCGAACTTGTTTTATTTTTAGGCTTTTTGGAACCACCTTTCGATTTCACAAAATTTATTTTGATTTCATGTTGACAGGATTAATCCTTGCTAATGGGGATATAAACTGGAGTTGCCCTTGCTTGGGTGGTATGGCTAGTGGTCCTTGTGGTATGGAGTTTAGAGAAGCCTTCTCCTGCTTTCACTACAGCACCGCAGAACCCAAGGGTTCTGATTGCATAGACAATTTCCGCAAGATGCAGGAATGCATGGTCACCTACCCTGAATTGTACCCTATGAATGACAAGTCTGAACCTGAAGAAACCGTGGACGTAGCAGGAGCCGCTCAAGATGAGATTGAAAAGGACCAAGTAGAAAGTACAACAGACAAAGAGAATGTCAGCTAACATGAAAGCATACCGAGATGTGCTGGACTGGATAGTTAGAACCATTTTTTACCTAGTGTGATTAAATTAAATGGAGAGTGGTCTTTTACCCATGTATTGTAAATCTGGATGCTACTGAAGTAACTGAACAGAAGTTGTGAATTCCAGATTGACGTGGGTATCAGCATGATGTTTGTGGTCAGTGTCGTAATTCTTAAGAATATATCAAAGGTAATCGATTGAGAAACGTATGTCGGCACTTTTTCACATTGTGGAAGACTGAAAAGCAAATGCCACGTGTGACATGAAAATGATTCCGTATGAATTCCCACTTCTTGATGACAGCACCCTCAGATATGTTTCCAATAAAACACATTTACAGAGGAATAAGGATTGGAAATTGAAAAAAAAAAAAATTGATTATAACACTGATCACACCATATTTTGTGATCAAATGCAATTTATGTTTGGGAAATGGTACCAAAGATATCTTACATATTTGGTGGGTCAGTTCACATCCACTAAAGATGTCTTTATACATGTAAATACATGAATGAAAATTGATACCTCTATGAATTATATTTCTTCCTTCCACACTTGTAGTTTTGTACATGGCAATTTAATTGGAGAACTTATAAGGCATGCCATATACAGAAATGGCACATACATGTAGTTCTATCCCAATTATATTATTGTTTTATCAGTTTTATCCTATCTTTTTTACTCATTTATTCACATGACAGTAGATGAGTTAACAAGTGAACAGTCATTCTTAAATTGTATATTAATCAACAATACTTTCTAGCATTTTTTGATAATTTATAGAATTTTCTTATCCCTATAAGAAAATTTGAGAATTATGAAAAGTAAAGCTAATAGTAATAACAAATCTAGATTTATATAGTGCTTAATAATATGAATTATATATCTCTAATCACCTTAAAGGTACTTCATCCCTTTTGCAGACTCAAAATTCTGTGAAAATTTGCACAGGTTTAGTGTAGGGGGGAACAAATAGTCCTGTGAGATGTTTCCTAATTTTAGATGACTTCAGTGATGCAGTCATCGTTCTCATGTTCATTGTCCGTCAAGGAATCTTGAAGAGGTGAAGATAAGTTGTTACTTTTAAGCTCCGTAAGCTTTCTGTAAAATTTTTAATAAAATCTACTTTCTTTTTTTGGTGGTAAATAATTATTTACATTTCCTTGTAGTGATATTTTTCATGTTTTGTAACCACTCAGTGCTACATGTGATTTCACTGTAATCAAATGATATTCTATTAAAATGATAACCTTGATTGGCACTTCCATTCTGTGATTTGTTGTATAAGGTTTTCCTTTTCTCAAAGGGAAACCGTCATTGGTTATTAAGTTGTCTCGAGTTAAAGCAGAGATAAAAATGATCCCGCAGTTTACATGTTGAAACTATAAACTCGTACATTTTCCCCACCATTTTCTTTTCAATCAGTTCAAGGTACATGGGTGCATGGCTCCACGGTCAATAGCACACACTAACAGAATTTGTAGGTCATGCAATTATATTGTGAAAGAAACTGTCTCAAAGGAATTGGGAAGGTCGACCATGTCTACATAAGAATTGTTTTAGACTGTGTTGTTTTGGAATCATCAAAACAGATAAGAATTGATCTAATCTCGCTGAAAAGCACATGTACTCTACACAGAAATGGGTATATGGGACAATACACGCAAGTGGCATAAACTTTCTGCCCAAACATTTCAGCTATTTCTAGTCATATTTCGAATATAAGAGCATTTGGAGAGCAATCCTTTTCAGGGAATGTTTCTATGATAATCTTCCAAACTGACATAAAATTATAAAGCTCACAATTTATTTTTCACCTTTCCCAGAACTCAAGATTCCCTTTAAGCCCAGAACCAAACACTAAACCTAACCCTAAACCTAGCCTAAAACCAAATTGCAATCCTAACCCTAACCTTGTATCTTTGATGAAATAAAGCGTGGTGCAAATGTCGCCAGAGCATATGTCGAAGCACCGGTATTTATGCTGTAAACAAGTAGCCCATGTATGATATGAAAGACATGAATAATCTCTCCATGAATTTAAAGGGGGAAGTCCACCATGATATCAAGTTAGTTTTAAATGAAGCAGACAATCAAAGACCTCAGCCTGACCCAAAACAACCATATATTGACGTAAAGCTTAGTAAACAAAGAATATAATTACCCTGGGTATTCATAAATTTTTGTCTCCGTTTATCCATAAAAAATAAAAAAGATAATTTTTTTTGGTCCGCCCCCTCCCTATGGCGTAACAACAGAGGAAACTGCAGGGGGTCGCTAGACGTGTGACGACATGTCATGTATACAGCTCCGAGTGCGTCTACACGATATGTCGTCATCAAATTTTCATCCCCCGCAAAGTAGCGTTCCTCAGAGACGGGGCCCTCGTCAGAAAAACCACCGGGGCTCAACATTCGGGACGCTGTTACTCATTCCACAGGAAACGGAATCTCATGAAGTTGGTTTCAATTTGTTCAGAAAATATATAGCTCCCCGTGGATGAATAAAGGGTATATTTCAAAATTCGGTCAGGCTGAGGTCTTTAAAGAAACAGATCGGTGAAGGTTTTAGCAAAATACGATAAAATTAAGAAAGTTATACATTCTTAAAGTTGTAAAAAAAAGAAAAAAGGTAGAGATCGATGGTTGTAATCAATCAAACACAAATTGGCAACTCCGTGACGTATCTTGCGAGCTCCTCTCCTATTTGCCCTGTACCCCCCCCCCCCCCCAATCATTAATTTACATTTTCTGTTTAGAAAATGTTCAATCATACATGCACTTTAGATATAATCATTGCTCGTGTGTTTACACAAAACGTGTATGAAGCAATTCTGTTCCTTCATCAAAAACCTAAAAAATGAAAATTTATGAGATTTTCTGTCAAATAAGAGAAGAGCTCGCAAGATACAAGTTGCCAATTTGTGTTTGATTGATTACAACTTCAAAAATGTATAACTTTCCTAATTCTTATCGAATTTTGCTCAAACTTTCACTAATCTTGTTTCTTTCATTTTTTTTCCTTATCAATTTAATACCAATTACCAGGTGGACTTTTCCTTTAAGTAGATGAATTAAATGACCATTTATATAAGCTCTTATTTTAATTAAATATCTGAAAGAACTGAAACGATCCATTTCAGTTTAACAAATCCAATCCACAGCGGAGTTGGTATGCGCTTCACAATTTGCTCCACAAAGGAGTAAAGGGCCACAATGATTAAAAACACTTCAAAAAGACCAGTTGAACCAATAAAAAATAACAATCCATGTTCTGTAAAATAATAAGTGGGGCATTAACAAGTTTCTTGAAGTTTATCAGAAAGATTATCAGAATGTTTATCAGAAAATTACCTTAGATGTTGTAGTTAGAAGCAACGACCGGCAGAAATACGGATAGTTGATATGCAATTTTGAGGTAAGAAAAAGTGAATGTCACTCACCTAAATTTCCTTCAACAGATATTGGTGTGTCTCTCTGCTCCGGCAGGAATCCTCGTCTTTGTCGATACTGACGGGACCCCATTTTGCTCTTATTCTCCATCACTTTTATTCAGGCAGGTTATAACATTCCACTGAAAGCGGACGCGGTGATGTTCTGGGATAACGTGTGTGATTAAAAATAAACCACAATAATAAGATAACTTTATAGTCGGTACTGTGCTTTAAACTTAATTACAGAGAAGCAGTGGCGTAGCTTTGGTTCATCCCTTAAGGGGGCACTGGCGTCATAGGAGGGGGGGGGGGGCGGAATTTGTCTTACTCCTTTGAATGAAATAGGGGGAGGGTTTTGGAAGGGATCCTATTGTCTTCTTTTCATATTCCTTTCCCCGTCTCCCTTTCTCTTTTCTTATTTTTTCAAATGTTTTTCTAATGGCATGATCACTGGGGTCATTCCGTGTTAAATCACTCATTTTTTTAAATAAAGTTATACTCTTCCCCCTTCAAATTGCCCCAAATTTGATATACGTGGTAATTGACTCTTCCCAAGCTAAAAGTTGAAGTTTTAGCCCCATCGGCCAAACGGTTTTCGTGCTATATGGCACGCATTCCACAAGCATGTCGGCCCAAAATTGACACTTTTTTCAATTTTAAATGACCATATCTCTGTAACTACTTGGTCAATTTTAATTTGTTGATTTAAATCAAGATGATTTAAATCCGCCAACCCTGATTTTTTTTGTTCGGTCTGTTGGTCCTGGGTTTTCAAACACTCGCAGGGGCGTTGCTGGGGAGGGGGGGGGATGTCACACACCCCCACTCAAAATTGCTGTCGGCAAATGCGAAATGTCGGTAAATAAAAGGAGGGGGAAGGGAGAAGGAAGAGGAAAGGGGAAAGGAGAAAAGAGAAGAAAAAAAAAAGAGAAAGGAACACAAAAACAGAAAAGAAGGGGGAAAATGCCATTTTTCGCTCATTTTGCTCTCTTGCAAAAACACTGGAAAGTTAATATGCAGGCAAAAGGTTCCCACTTCGGCAAAGTTCCGATATTCGGGCAACCACCACTTCATTTTCGGGCAGCAAAGTGAGGTGCCAGAATATCTACATATTTGGGCAGCGAGGTTCCCAAATAATTGTGTAACTTCTGTATTTAACTTCCGTAATTTTCTCTACGAGAAATTGAAAATTGATATTTGGGCAAAAGGCGTCAGCCCCCTCGCGAACTAATGGGCCTGCATTATCAAGATCGCTACATCAGCATGTGATCTGTGATTTTCTTTTATTAATATGGGGGAGGGAGATTATGGTGCAGCATTTTTGTCGACAAATGTGGGTGTCACCCCCCCCCCCCTTCACAATATTCTAGCGACGCCCCTGAACACCCCCTCTAACACAGATCCGCCTTGACTTGGACATATATGTTCGGAATTCAAAGTACATGTATAGGCCTAAATGGCTTGATTATTTTTACTAGAGAGTAGACCAGCATTGAAAGATTATCAGTCTGAGAAACAACAATTTTTTAATATTATGGCAGCCCGTATGTTTTATTGGAAATGATCCGATCAACTGGTACTATAATAATTTATTATTCCACTTATTATTTGAAGGAACCGGTTTAGTGGCAGCTGAAAATGATCGAGGGTTTCCGCTAAATTCATCAAATGAAATAGTAATGAAGAGGCTGATGTGCTCAAACCAATATATCCCACCATCAGGATTCAGAGGCCGAATTTTTCACAATCGTGAAAATAATTTCAGGAAGGACAAAATCTATAATTTCCCAAGTCCTTGAAAAACAAGTGAGGGGAATTCACTGTTAATGAAATGAATTACTATATCTACACTGACCATCTTAATAAATTCAAATTCAGATTATAGAAGCGAAACTGAGGGATGATAATGGGGCACTAAAAGAATGAAGTATCAACCAGCAGGGACGGCGGTGCGTTTTTGAAATTGGGCGGCTGATCTGATTTCACTAATTATTTTTAATGACGATTTTCGAACCTTTTCCCCGATATTTTATAAACGTGTCTATACTAAAAAAAAAGTGTGTGTCGGGGGGGGGGGGGGGAGGGGCTCCCCCAGCTCCGGGGCCCATGATGTCAGAGCTGAGAGGGGGATCGGAAGGCTTATTAAAATATTAGATTTACACCTCAATGATATTAATCAGGAGGAATTAATCCCCCAACAGAAATGGACAATTTGAATCATCCCGGTGAATAACATTCAAGCTCTGACAAGAATCGGACAAGAATATTATAATACTGGGTTAGCAGAAAGTGATGCAGCCACAACCTAGACAAAAATGTACATGTATAATGAAAAGAAAGTGTAAACAAAGGCACATGTCATACGCGAGCGACTGCCGTTATTGGTCATTGAAAGGAGATAATTCCCGCGAGTTTTAACAACTTACTGTCCAGTAGTGTGTTTAAGGTATTAGACAAATCAAAATATTCATGAAGTGATGTTGTAGTTAGTGTTATGAGAAGGGGTTATGTTTTATACAAAGTACACACAGCCCGGAATAAATACCATGATATGTGTTCGGATGTGCCACGTACGTAGGAAGAGACCGGGGTCTGTACAGCGGTAGTAGAAACCAATGCAGAAGTGATGGTGGTAGTCACTTCGCACAGTATAGTGAGAGGAATCCATGCAACTTGACATCGTGACCCACAACCAAGTTCCGCTTCCCGCTGATACATTAACAGCAGTCAGTAGCAGTAGCTCGATCCGTGCGCATAAATTATTTTTAAATGCCGGCAAGTATTGTGATCAGAAGGTCAAATAGTTAATACAGACCATATAGTCTTATATGAATGGTTGAAAACTTTCATTGAATCTCAGCATTGAAGATGAGCATGCTTGCATAGACATGGTAGATCTTTATAGTTCGTTTGGTTGTTTTAGTCAGCTCCCTCAGTCGAAAGCGTTTTTGAAAAACCGGGGGGGGGGGGGGGGGGCTGCGTTTTCATGCACCGAAGTATATGACGTGAGATCGAGAATGCATGGTCGGAAACCTCTCTTCAAACGTGAGAGATATAACCAAAAGAAGAAGGAAAAAGGTTTTCGGTCGGTGCTCGTTTTACTCACTCATGAAAGATTCAAACATTAAGAAGCCGGGACAATAATTGACAAAACAACAAAAAGGTCTCGTGGGAACAATGTCGGATTTTAGGATTATTAGGTCTACAGAGCTGTGTTAATACGCAAGTAGGTAATACCATCTCATTTTTAGTACATAGACCCTGTCATTCCTGGGTATTTCGATTCGTGACGATCCTACACTGATGGTATTTAATTTTGCATCACATGAACACACCGTACGTCTTATATAGCATACTTTCAGAATGCCACTGTCATATCATATTTTGTTTATACAGTGACTATAAATTTTGAATTGAATGGTTTATTTATTAAAAATACTGAAAATGGCAGCCAAAGGGCTGAATTACATTCAGTTTACAATTTAAAATATGATGAGACACAGTAAAAACATAACAAAGTCAGAGACAAATAATAAATAACGTCATCGAAATACATTCTAAGATAACACCAAATAATATTCTTAGAGTTAAAGCATAAAGCTATTACATTTCATATAACTGAAAGTATAAAAGACTTAAAGATGAGAGAAGTCTTAAAGAAAAATTAGAAAACAGTATAATTATATATCCATATCTTGGGCAGGTAAAATTGGAAATGAAATCAGATTAGTTACATATTATGCTAAAATTGAATCAAAATAATATTCGATAACAGGTTCAACCGTATATTTAAGGAAGAAGCGTAACTGGGATGCCTATATAGTGAGACAAAAATTACAAAAATTAAGTCTTGCGTAAAAACCCCACCAGAAACATAACGAGAGAATTTGTTTACAGAAGAAGATCAGTCTCCACCAATCAGGAAAATCGGGTAAGAATTTTAATTAATAGGTTCGGTTTAGATATCAAACTTAAACGACAAAGAGCGTATAATAAATATGCATGCTTTTGAAACTTATGAGCATCCAAAATTTACAAATATTTTCTTAAGATCAATTTCAGTCAACAATATAAGATTATAAAAGGATAAGTACATCTGAAATATACATTCTATAATCGCAAATAGTTATTGATGAGACCGTGAAAGCAACTCCATGTACATGTATTAGAATTCAATATTTTGTGTAGATTTAAATTCAAACAGTATGTAAAGTCGTGTATTAACGTGAGAAAAATCAATTCCGCAAATACCATGAGCAGTTAGGTCAGTTATAAGAAGTTACACGTAAAGAAAGGGATTAGTCCTATAAATAGCAATCATAACCAAATGCATTTCGTAAATTAATAAGTAATTGCAAAACCATAAAATTATTGAAAGACGGCAGTATTGAATATGTTAAAATGCATAAAAATAATGTTTTATTGAAATTATTGCACAAAATCGGTAGCAATGACATTTGTAACGTGACTCTAATGATAAATAAAAGTCATGTTTACAAAATTCAAATTACATGAGATTTCATTATCATAATTAGTATTTTCAAATAATGGAAATCAGATTGTAAATCACCTTGCTATATCATCATAAAAATGAGTCAGATCTATCGTAAACACTGCAGTAGTTTACAAATACAAGTGATTTGCGTTTAGAAGCCTGGCGAGATATGGAATACGGCTTTTCCTATATAACGTTCAGTCCTGTATTTCGGTGCATTACAGATTCGATTTTTTCTCAGTAGTGGTAGTCTGGCATTTGAGTTTGCCTCAAACCAACGTCCAGTTCCAGATTTGAAAGCAACACGAACAAAGTTCAGGCATAACTGTTCTCGTCGACAACTAAGAGACGACAGGCCAGTCGTCATAAGAGCGTCTTCGTACAAGTGATATTGAGGGCCCATGCAGGATGGTTCTGAGGGCTCTCTTTTGGACATTTTCAACGTGTTTGCTTTGAGTTGTAGTCAATGAACTATGCCATACCTGGTAAGCGTACTCAAGTAGAGGGCGAATGAACCCGGTGTAGACTGTGATCAGAACGCGTTTAGGTATATGGTGAATCCTTTCAGTGACCTTATACCATATTTACATCCGTCGATTCGCTCACGACACAATGTCCTGGATGTACAAATTCCATTTGCGGTTGTCCTCGATGATCACACCAAGAACCTTCACGGCGTTGACGATGCTCAAGGAATCATTGCTATAAGAGATACATGCAGCTGTGGAGGTTGGGTTTTACTGAAGCATATCTGCATTGTAGAACATTTCTTAGCATTCAGGAGTACAAAGTTGTCACGGCACCAATATTCAAGGGTCATGAGTGACTGGTAGAGCTCGTCACCCTGATCCTGTACTCTGCAAGACATGGTCAACGTCATATCGTCCACATATTTCCAATGAGCAACTGTCTGGTCCCCCCCCCCCCCCCCCACTCAGTATTATTTAGGGTACGCGTATGCTTGTTCCCTCCCTTTGAAAGCACCCCCTATCTCAGGGCTGCCAAAATTTCTGAACCCCCCTATCGCGGGCTTTGCGCGGGCTTTTCCTGCCTTGGAGACCCCCCTAAATTCAGAACCGTGACTGCTCAATGTACCGCCCTATCTCAGGTGAGCTCTCATTCCAACCCCATATCTCAGGACAGACACCAACCCGGGCCCTCCCAAGTAAGCTGTCATTACAATACCTTGGAAGAGATGGGGGCCCGTGTTTTCAAAATGAAATAATCCTGGCTGAATGAGCTTTCAAAACTAGCAGGAATTTCAGGAATTTGATCCTGGGATTTGATCAATTTTTCAAGATATTTCATAACCCCCCTTTTTTTAATTTCTCAGGTGTCGAATAGAGAGAGAGAGAGAGAGAGAGAGAAAGAAAAACACACCCTTTTTGAATGAAATCTCCGGGTGAAAGATAAAAAACACCCCCTTTTTGAATGAAATCTCCGGGTGAAAGATAAAAAACACCCCCTTTTTTGACAATTCACGGGCCGGATTGTGTCGCCCAAAAAATACCCCTTTACCGGAGATTTTGGTAACACGCATGCGGTCCCTTCGACCTCCGAGTGGGGGGGGGGGGGGGGGGGGGGGGGGGGGTCTGGTCACGCAAGATGTCATCTATCAGGCCGAGGAAATTCAACGGGCCATGCCGAATACACAAGTCTTGCGGTTAGACAAGAAGTCACAGATCCATCTGATGACGTATCGGGGCTGGCTCCAAGAGAGATCAGTTTCTTTAGCGCGATTGTGTGATTGCTCTATCGAAAGCCTTGCTGAAGTCGGTACAAACGATGGTAGTTACGTTGTTAGGAATGTCAGAACTTCTAGCAAGGAAATCAACGATGTCTATCAGACAATGAGTTGTGGAAACTCCAGGTCTGCTCCCATATTGTTTACTGTCAAGGTGCGGGTTAATGTCCTTCAACAGGCGTTTCGAGATGAAGAACTTCGCTATCTTGGAGAAATGGTCAGTGAGCGAGATAGGTCTTAGTTTGTCAAGTATGCTTGGGGGAGTGTCCTTCGGGATCAGCGGGGCAATGATGGCCTTCTTCCACTGGGATGGGATAAGAGCAAGGGAATATGTTAGACAGCTCGAGTGCAAATTCACGAATGAGACGCGCAGGAATTCCAGCAGGTCCGCTTGACTTCCCCGGTTTGATTCTTTTCAGCTTCTTGTAGATTTCCCACTGTTGGGTCGTCGAGGGTATTACTGGCGAGGGGTTCAGGTATATCAATACTAACATTCGCAAAGAATTCATTCACAGCATTGGCAATACAATGGTGATCATCCCTGCTGATATCGGGAATACATATCTCACTGTTTCTGGCGTTTGTTTTCCCTGTCATCACTTTGATATTTTTATACCAGTTTGAAGGACTATCGCGTTTCAACTTTTGAACTTGTTGACTTGAAATTTGCGTATCAGGGTTTTGATTTCATGAGCCACTTCATTTGAGAGATCTCTCCATCTTTGGTGATTGTTGTGGAAAACGGCTTGCCTTTGATGAATAAGAGACTTTAGGTAAGGCGTGATCCATGGCTTATCAGTGCGATTTATCGTTTTCAGTGTTCATTTATCTTTTCATGAAGAGTGTCGTAGAAATTATCACACATCACTTTGCAAATTGTCTTCGAGGATGACTTCAGACCAGTCGTGGTGACAAATCCATTGACCAAAAGAATGAATATCTGAATCTTTCATTGGACGGACATTTCGCTTGTGCGTTGACATTCTTTCTTGATGATGGTTATCTTTCGGCAACAATAAGACAGCATTATGGTCAGACAATCCAATAGGTGATGAAATGTCAGGTTCTCTGTAAAAAGGCGCTTCCATGTTCGTGGCGATCTGATCTAGGATCACATCACCCCTAGTTGCTTTCTTTACAACTTGACGCATTTGACATCCATAGCAAAGGGGTGCTGTCTATCCTGTTCAGGTCCCCGCGGATGGCGAATGCGGCATATGGATGTCTTGTCTTAATGTCAACACAATGCGTGAGGTACTGTATGAGGTCATCCTCGAGTTCATTGCCAGGTGGAGAATACACAGCAGCTATGAATATACTGCTGGTTGAACGAGGAAGACGACAAGGTCTCACTTGAATTCATACTACCTCATGCAGATTGGCGGCTGGCCAATAAATCGACGGGTTTAGGGTTCAAGGGTGGTTTGGAGTAGATCGCTACCCCACCTCCTCTTCTCTTGTCTTGTTCACTTTGTGAAGACTTGATAACCCTCAGGGGCGGATACAGGATTTTCAGAAAGGGGGGGGGGGCGCACACTGAGGAACCCTCCGTTTGACGAAGCCAAACGGCCATCTAGGGGGTCCGGGGGCATACTTTGTCAGACAAAACGGGGAGGGGGGGGGGGCGCACGCCCCTTGCACCCCCCCCCCCCCCCTCTGGATCCGCGCCTGACCCTCGACGCCAAACGTCGACGTCGGTTGACCATGGGTAAACCACGTTTCAGTTATCTCACAAAGATCTAGGTCGTAATCCCTCGCAATGACTGAAAACTCGACGAGTTTGTTATTGAGACCGTGCATTACATAAGTACATAGACGCAAAATATATCCTTGGTCGCGCCTTAGTTTCAAGCTTAATGTGGATCAGATTTTCTTTTCTAGATGAAGAATGATGATCACTGTTCACACGTTTACACTTGGACACACGAACAGGAATAGAACGTCTGATATGTGTACCACCACGGCGACCTCGGTGTCAACGCGTTGCAATTCCGAGCGACTTCAGCGTACCTCTCACGTCGCTAGGCAACTCATCTTTTGTAGTATTACGTAACGCGTAGAGTTCGTCCGTCGTATACTTATGAATATATGTCGGTAACATTGGCATTGTCATGTCCAGGGGAGTGCCGAGTTAACGGACCTTATATCTGACCGGTCACCTACGGCATATGTCCACGTAGATACATGGAGGTATATAGATCAAGACAATCAGTTCACACATCAACACAGTTAAATTCATCTTAAAAGTCACAAAATGGTTGTTATTAGTCAAAGAATTGACACACCTTGTACATCCTGGTTCATATCTGTAGCTAACCATCTTGTCAAAATCAATAACAACTATAAACATCTCTTGAAAACAAGCAAATTTGAGGTAATATATGAAAAGGCCAGCACAGCTCAACAGCGCCACCACAGCGGACTGAACATAAAATGACCCATTTGTGGAAAATATGGCCAAAATCCTCACAAATATCACTATTATTTGGCTTATGTTCGGTTTTTCCTATATTTCATGACTCTTTCTCTCTCTCTCTCTCTTAACTCCTCTCCCTCTCTCTTCCACTCCCTTTTCTTTCTCTATCTCACTGCTGCCTCACACCCTATCATATATATATATATATGCACACAGTTATTTGAATCGAGCAAAATACTCGTTATTTTCATTGAAATATATCATTGGGTATTTAATTCTTATTTAAGGAGAGAATTTTTTGAAGAAAGTGGTGATGACAAAAAGGGAAGATTGATTGATAGCAATACGAACAACTATAAAAACATTACCCCTAAAACAATCGATATTCAGGAAAGACCACCACTATTGGTGAAAATGTGCTACCCTGTATAAATATCAGAAATAAAATAAAATAAATACAAATAAAGAAACATGACAAAATGTAGAAATCAATGCAATTTCTAGATTAATGTTGTTAATCAGTGTAATACATTTATTGATGATTCACAAAATCATGCTTAGGAATCATGACTAAGTTTTAGATATCTACCTTAGAAGAAAAAGAACAGACATTTAATATTATGTGTGATATTCACAGTTAAAGGCAAATTTCACTTGGCCACATTAGTTTACCAAAACAAAACATAGCTTTAATAGCGTATTCATAGTTTCCAAAACACACACACAACAATGTAAACTCTCTCTTGTGCTATATATATATAGTCATTGATTAAAAGGAAAAGGAGAATTCAAAATATCATGTATTATGGTAAGACATATATCTTAAAAATAAAAGAAAGCATATTTTTAATGTTGTTTACCTTTAAAACAATCCCTAAAGCAGAGATGACCTGGGGAGCATTTCATCAAGTGTTTTGTCAGTGATTTTTATCGACAAATTTACTCTCAGCCAATCAGATGCAAGGATTTCAGTAGCTTCTAACAGGTGTCGGTAAAAATCACTGACAAAACACTTGATTTAACGCTCCCCTGGTATTGCAACTTATAAATTCTTGATCATATTGTTCATTCTCATATGACAATATGTGCATAATAAGATACCTATCTCTTGGGATTCAAAACCAAATTATTTAAAATCAAATTACATGAATTGCAAGTTTGAGCAATCACATACTAATAACTTGAGAACATAATAAATTCAAATGGTATATCGTACATCATCATTTGAGGTATGGAATTTATACCCATAAATTGATATTGAATGCAATTATAATTTCCAGCTATATTCAATAAACTTTTCATGAACATGGCTCAATCATATCATATCATACATAGGACTTTTTTTTGCATTAGTCAAACACTTGGCCTGTAGTTTACATTTATAACAAATACAAAATAAATAAAAGTATCTTATTATTTCTCCTTTCCTCTGCATAACAGTTGCATGTGTTAGAAATATAAGGTTAAGAAGGTGGCTAAAAAGGGTATATGGGTTTTATTTTATCCACTGATTCCTAAGTAATTAGGTCCCAAAATGTATTCTAATTCCAATCTTGAATCCGAAGTGTTAGTTATTCCAATTCATATCTGATTTGGAGATTAAATACATGTATCACCATTTATTCTACAGTACATAAAGAGCCACATTGTATTAAGGAACACAGACTAGTATAAACACACTAAACGAGTCACGACCTTCTTTTAAATGGATACAATGTAATATATTGTAAATCTATGGTTTAGTCTAGTCTTTCTAAAGAGAATCTGACCCATGTAAATATTGCATTCACTATGCATACAGTTGTAAAATTGAATAATGCAATGTGCAAATTAGGCTAGTCTAGAAAGCCGAGACATTGAACAAAGCAGCAGTTCCATATCAAAATACATATTAATTCAGCAAATGCTGTGACCCTATGCAATTATCTTCTGTCCAAAATAAAAATCAGATGAGACGTAAAACAAGCAAAAAATCTGAATTCAATTAAAGCCCTATTTCAACTAGCTCTTTATTTTCGTCTAGTTATCTTATGAAGTAACATTGCTTGACCATTGTATAAAATTGTTTAGCTTATGGGAACTTCTCCAACACCATTTAACATCCAGCAATCTGAAGTTCTGAATATCAGTTTCAGTTATTAACAGCCACTGAAAGACAAAGTAAATTCTCATGCAATGCATATACTTTCTGCTGCAAGCAAATAGGCAACGAAAGAAAGAAAATGTTTCTTTGCAGCAAACTGCATGTATACTACAAACATGTTTGTAGTGAGAGACCCAACACCATATAATGCACACACAGAGTTTGGGGTGTGATTCACCAGCAAAGAAAGCTCACAACTGATGAAGAGATTCACATCAACAACAACAAATAAACCAAAAAACCTTATAAAGCCTGCCTGAGGTTCTTAATGCTACACCGAATGAAATCATACACTGACAAGCATCAAATATATACCAGTTGGTTAGAAAAAGAAACATCTGCATCATCAATACTAGCAAATACGACCTGCAGGATAGATTCCTGGCCTGTATTGAAGGATCCTACATTTGCATTTCATGAGTAGATTTCAATAAGTAGTTTTCTAGACTCCTAAAACAGCACTCCATTTTGTTTGTTTTTTGTTTATGTTACACAAAAGGACTTCACAACTAAAGCATGTCATAAAACTGTTAAACTTTGGAAAAACCTGGACAGCAATTAACAAAATGGTAGACTTCTGTCTACAAGCTTCTTTCTTCTTCAAATCAATGTGACTTCTTGCTTGCTTTATTTTTTTCTGTTCTGATGGGATCACTTTGCTGTAAATGCTGGCATAGAAACTCATTAACCCATTGACTACTGAATTCTCTCATTCCTACAGGCTTAATACAGGGACCATCTGGGGAGCATTTCATCAAGTGTTTTGTCAGTGGTTTTTACTGACAAATGTTATAAGCTACTGAAATCCTTGCATCTGATTGGCTGAGAGCAAATTTGTCAGTAAAAATCACTGACAAAACGCTTGATGAAACGCTCCCCAGGTCCCGTAGGCAATGGGGTAATCATTCATTTTGTAAGATGCTTCTTCCACTATCAAAGATTTTTATATAGCACAGAAATATATGGATATCAGCATTGAGCATGCATACAGAAAGAGATCTAGAAGCATAATATAATGTCATATTCACTCCTGTATTACCCAATCAATATATATTAGTAATTAAATATATGTAACAAATATGAATGCACAAGATTGTAATCAATGTTCATTGCTATGACTATGGCAGCAGTTGCTCATGAAAATATGTTATGCCAACACAGTAGAGAGGCACAAACCAGTTTGCTAAAAGCTGCTTGCACATGCACATAACAGTTGCTCTAAATGTATTGGGCTCCATGTCAGTCTACAACTCAAAATGTCATCATTAAATGTTACTTTGGATAAATAATAATCTCTAAATGAAGGTAAGAACTACTTGTGAGTAGATTATTCATTGCACCCAGCAACCGGGCATTGTGGCGTGCGCCTGTAATCCAGCTAACAGTGGAAGTTATAAACTGATTTCAGTGGACCCAGGTTTGAGAAGTGAGTCACGTCTTTTGGATGGTGACGTTAAAGGTCAGTCCCCAGACGTACATAATCATATCTGATTGATACACGTCTGTAAAAACCCAATTAACACACACACACACACACACCCATACCAGCACTAAGGAGCATGAACCCATGTATGACTTTGGTTCTGTGTGTGGTTTAAAAAAAAAATGTTATCCTTTATTTTCTTCTATTCTTTAACCGTTCATCCATAGAATGCTGGGTATGGTTGATCCCCTTTAAGCATATTTGTATTATTATATAGTTAAGCTGTAACTTGCACAAAACAGGATAAATCCATCAGCAGATATATGCTTCTGTATATGGATTGATGATACTTTCCATATCAGTCTAACAAACTCTCCCAAAGTATGTTCACTACATAAATGCTTTTCATCAGTCAAAGGATGCTTAAAGCAGAAAATACACTCAATTTTTAATTTTTTTTTCGAGAATACCATGACATTTGCATATCAGTCTCAAAAAACAGCCAGCTTTCAAGAAAACTCTACAGCAATGTATGAGTGAGATATGCATAACATGGTGAGTAAATATATTAATCCAATATAAAATCAAATATTATGTGGGATAGTAAATTTCTATTACCATGATAATAAACTTCTAATAACTGTTGATAAAAATGGAAGAGTTCATTCATTTCCTATTGATTATTTATTGTTGAACATAAAAAAAAATCTACACAAACAATACTATAAAATTGGCTTTTAATCAGCTTCTCTTTCTACACTACATCTCAAATCAACATTTGCTTATATTGCTTGCAACTTGGTCCATTCAATTGAAACATGATATTTGATATGATATGTTTTTCTAGCAAAGTTATACATTTACATTTACATGTATCTGTCTTCACATCTTTACCAATTCTCAAATTTGTGATCCTTTCAATCAAGAAAAGTTCAAGAAAATATCAGAAAGAAAGAGGGAAAATTACTACAAGAATCTAATTAAAAAGTCCTGAAAGCAACTAGCTATATTCACTCATAAACTGAAACAACATGAAAAACAGTGAAATTGAAATACAAACCCTTAACAAAAGAGGGGAACTTCAATAGCAATAGGCAAATAATAGTTTGCATTTAAAGTTTGAAAGAGAAGTGAGATGGGGATGGCATCCTACAGGTCAACTGTCTGAATCGGTGTCCTTATGAGTGCTACGTATGAGGGTGTCCAAGTATTCCTGGTGAGACTGGGCAAGAATTGAGGCTAGGATTGCGTCCTCTGACTCCCATTCAGATATACCTACAAGAAACCAAGGAGCAGACAGTACAATCACAATTAATGAATGGCTACATGTGAAAGAAATCTTTCTGAAAACTGAAAATGCTGAAAATTTAAAAGCATGAAATGGATAAATCTTGATCAGATATTCCAATTCTGTTGTCATTTACAGGCAAATGAACATAGACATATAATTAAAAAAAATATTTCATTCTTCCATATTAAATCTTTTAGCAATGAATGTATGATGGAAGATCACTTAGAGTTGTCAAGAAATTAAGACATGTAGTAGACAAAGTCTCGGCATTATGCCTACTACACATTGTGGGATGATCTACAAATCCCAAAATTGGCAACTATCAAATTACAGTGCTAGGCAAAGTGAAAAATAACAGTTATATGTGACAGGAGGAATTAATAGTCTTGTACATGTACTATTCCATTTTTCCACAGGCACAAATCCCAGGCTCTTTTATAATAAGTACATAGCTTTTGCAGTTTTGCCTTCCCAACAAACATAACAAAGGATCCCTTCACACTAATCTTCATTATCCTCTTATGGGGCCCTCAAGGGTAAACATGAATGTTCAATTCAAAGCCTTTAGAGCTTACATTAGACACAACTGACCATTCATAATGTACATGTAGGTGCTGCACAGTGTCAGACTATACTTTTGTATCGCTCAGCTTTCACTTATTGTGCAGAAAAAACATGGTAAAATTAAATTGAATATATCATAAAGAAATGTGAGAAAATTACAATGCCCCGACTGGGATTCGAACCCGGGACCCTGGATTACATGACCAGTGCTCTACCCACTGAGCTATCCAGGCTCCCGTCGAAGCAAAGTAACAATCTCACATATAGCCCCTCTCTTTCCACATTTCTTTATGATATATTCAATTTACTTCAATCCTATCAATTATGATATTTAATTAGGTAAAATTAAAATATATACACAAAGAGCTGATCGCAAAAAAAAAAAATGATAGAGGTGGTATGATGCTGATGATTCATAAGAGGGAGAAGAGACACAATGATGTAATTTCACAATTTCACAGTAAAACAGATCCTACCAGCATTTTTCATGCAGTTACACGAGTATCACTTCAAATTTATTGATGGTATGATGTATGTACATGTATGATATTGATAGATTTGAATCAAAGTATTGGGAAATTAGAATATCTCTGACCGTTTGGATCATATTTCAAGTTAGTTTAAAACGATGTGCCCATCCATTAGATTTCACACTCCCGTCATGTCATGATACATACAATGTACACACAGAGAGTTATACTGTTCTTTTCACACCTGACTTTTTCAGACCTACAATGAAATGGGAAATCACATTTCTGCTCATTAAAAAAGGGGAAAATGCAATTACAAAAATCTATAGTGAAGTAATTTGCTATGTTTTGAATCTTTAATCTGTACATACTTTTCCTATTTCATAAATGTTCAACATGTAGTGAATGCTAATGATATAAATATTCGATTGCCTTTGTTAGTGCATAACAATATTTCTATGCACTTTCACAGATATGGAAATAAGTTTATCTGCACGAGTTGAACTTGAACCATTAAGCCTCATTTGTGCATGACATGTTAAAATGCCTCTTACAAAAACTGCAAAGGCAAAAGGCAAAACATTATACATGTAAATAAATGGCAGATGGCAGTGAAAAAAAAAACCTGCACCCAACTTAAGCCTATGAGCCTATATGTATGATATAAAATACAAAAAAGTAAAACATACTATGCTTCACTTTTTCTTGGGTCTGGATTTAATATTTTTATGGTCTGTATACATTATCTACATGTGAAAATTGTGATTTTTTTTTTTTTTTTTTTTTTTTTGGGGGGGGGTTTGGACTTATATTTTAGGTGCCCTTTCCGCCCTTGCGTGTTAGGGTCGAGCCCTGCTTACAGGTGCATGTCGTTCATTTAATAGCCACAGCAGTTTTTTTGAGGCAGTTTACCATGTCAAGTGTGAACGAAGCATTAGGAGAGGCTTATAAATAGGATGTGGCAAACATGAATCATCATATATAAAGAAACTGCATGTGATCTTGCTTTGCTTCTCATAGAACAAGGCATTAACGATAATGTGTCTCGCCCACATGCGATAACTAGAAATATTGTGATCTCTGTTGCCATGCAACAGGTCCCCCAAGTGCATAAATCTGCATAAGTTATGCTTGCATATATCTACATTACTAACGTTTGGAAAGTGACGTTTACAAAGTTATGTCATAAGAGAGTCTTGCGGGTAAACTATAATGTTTGACCTGAAATGACCTTTGACCTTACCATGTGACCTCTGATGGCAGCATAACATGCAGGTCCCCTTAGTTCATCTACAACCCAAGTTTGGTTGAAAAGTGAGTGACGGTTGCAAAGTTATGTCATAAGAGAGTCTTGCAGGTAAACTTTAATGTATGACCTTTGACCTTATCATGTGACCTCCAACGGCACCATAACATGCAGGTCCCCTCAGTGCATCTACAACCCAAGTTTGGTTGAAAAGTGAGTGAAGGTTGCAAAGTTATCTGTCATAAGAGTCTTGCAGGTAAACTTTAACGTATGACCTCAAATGACCTTTGACCCTATCATGTGACCTCCAACGGCAGCGCAACAAATGTCCTACGCGTATTCGCTTATCTGCATGCGATGAGATACAGAAATGTGATGCGCATTACGCTTACATCAAGATTTTGCCCTGGCAGTTTACTGCGGTGGTTTCCTACAGGATATGTTAACGAGGCATAAGAAATGCAGAGAGCAGTGACTCACCAAATTCTTCTGGTGGTATATCTTCCATTCTGCCACCTGTTCCGTGGGGAGCCACGGGAGGGTTGTAACCACTGGGCCCCGCCTTAGGGCTAGCTGTGTCCCTAGCATGGGCACCTTGGGGAGATGCTGGATTGGAGATGTGGCCACTTGTAGTAGGACGATCTATTACAGAACATGGAAAAAAACAAAATCACTCACTCACTCACAGCCAACATAATATCTATGTCAGGGGTAATCTTAGAGTAAACATACACAGACTTAGTATTGATTTGAAAAGCACTGTGTCACTACTTAGGAAATTGCTATAAATGCCAATTTTCTACAATGGCTTATCTTCGTCCCTCTACTGCATTCAAACTGTTTACATGAAAAAACGTCTAAATACAAGCATTAGCACAGAGTCAATGTCAAACACAAACAATCAAGCTTGAGACAAAAATTGATTTAATAAAAAATATTACAAAAAAAAAAAAAATAAATAAAGATTGAGTTTTGTTTGCTCGATTAATATTACAGGCATAATGGCAATTTGGGATTGTGTAACAACAGAAACAATGGAATATATGTTGAAAGTAAGTCAAAAAAAGAAGCTGTGGATCTCAGTAAATTGTGGTAAAAGGACAATTAAGTCAACACCACATTAGCATGAGGTTGGCATGATCATAGCAGGTTCATTACCTGCTTTCGACACAATCTGCTGCTGCTGCTGCTGCTGCTGTGCTTTAATCTTTTCTGCGTTCCTGCCCCGAATTGAATTAGGTGATAAAGGTCTCAGTCTAGCAGCCTCAAGTCTCTCAGGGCTGTTCGGTCTGGACCCACTACCGGTCCCCCTGTTCCTAGGTGAGAGACGGCCACTGGGATGGTGGGGGCCTACCAAGTGACCACTCGGGTGGTGTGGAGTGACCAAATGACCGCTAGGGTGATGTCCAGATGAAGAGTGATGACCACTCACTGCATGATGGGAGCTGGAGTGTTTTCCACTGTTGTGCTTTCCACTAGAGTGTTTCCCACCAGAATGGTGACTGCCCTGGCTGCCGCCGGACTTCTGGTTGGCCTCACCCCACCATCCTGGGGGAGAGTCCGGTGGAGCGGAGCTACAGGTAGCTGTAGCAGGGAGCTACAGGTAAATACATTAAGATAAGAGAAAATAATTTAATACCTATACAAGGTTTATTAAATTTGTTAAATATGCCTTCTACCACAATCCTTGTAAAAAGTAATCTGATGTTCATGCTTTCAGACTTTCTAAGTATATCTGTCTCTTTCAATTCTACAGACCATGCATATTTTTTGTTATTCTTTTTTTCTACCTAGCTACCAGGTAGCAGAGTTTAGGAACAAAATGACAAACTCACATATTTTCTACACGAGTACCGTACTCCAAGCAGTTCATTTTAGAACACATCTCTTACTCCACACAGGGGGCTTTCCATTAGATCAAAGAGACATTTCTTCATAACAATTACACTAGCCTACAAATATGTAGCATACTATACAGTTTAAAATTCAGACTGAAAAAACAAAGAAGCTTAATATTGGTCCTGGCATGGATAAGTCAATCAAAATGAAGTGGCTAAAATTTTCATGCTGTCTTTATCACGATAACCTGTAAGCGACTTACTGTTTTCTTCTGAGCTCTTTTCTCATTGTCCTTCAACCACTGAACAAACGATTCCCGGGCAACTTGTTCTTCGATAGCTTCATTGGTTGCTTCCCAGTCCGTGGCTAGCAATTTATCCTGTAACATGGTCTGTTCAATAGCAGATTTCTCTGATATATGGATAGCCTCTCGCATCAAGGTCTTATCTGCAAGCTGCGTATGGAGAAACGATACAGTGTTAACAAAATAAGCTGAATAATATGTCCTACATATGACCATTCTTATCACATGTGGCGAAAGCTGTATATGCTCTATGCTTTATTAGGCCAATTCTTCTGTTTTGGTCGTCTTGATGCACAAATCCTTTTATTACATTTCCTATGAAATGGTTTTTAAACAAATTTTAAAGATCATTACAAGATGATTTGAACATACTCAAGACGTGATCAAAGTACCAGTGAACTAAACACCTGTAGCAGGACGGCTCTGATAGGTACTTACCCCTGGTACAAAAGAAGGCATGCCTAAACCAACTCCAACTGTAGCCTTGTGTGGGTTGACCACCGAGTTGTAGTGAACATTGCGATGGTAGCTCACACGTATAGGATCATTGTCCGTCTTGTTCAGGGTATGAAATGTGTTGATGGGTTCTAGAAACAGATAATTCACATTACATTTGAATTTTGACCTGGGTTCAAGAATGAATGTACGGTAAAATTTAAAAAAATACATACTGAATTAGGATTTTTCTTTTTTTTTTGTCCACACTCTTTAAATGAAAGAGCAATATCCAATAAGTATAACTTGTTAATAAAAGCTTATGAAAAATAACTGGATAATTTAAAAATAATATGGCATCACATCACTGGAATGGCAGGGACTGATAGTAACATGCCACAAAAAAGCCTTTGAGCAAACGTCCATCTAAGATTATAAGCTTAAAAAAAGATGGAGTTTGTTCTCCTAATTTTTGAAAAATCCATTTCCTTAAAAATTACTTCTAAAACTAAAGTGGTAGGCTAGATGCAAATGGATTTTGAAGAATTTATTTCATGCACTAAAACTTCTTGTTCTCCACTAGGGATGGCTTGACTGTATTTGACAGTAAGTTTCAAGTGATATTTTGAACAGAACAACATACCTGTACTGTACATATAAACCTCGATGTTGCGATTGTACATCTCAGACAAGGCTTGCATCTCTACATGGTTACCATGGCAACTATCTAGACGTTTACGGGCAATGTATGTTGGAAAATCCTCAGTGATAAATTGCGAAAAGTAATCTGCATTCTTTGTCTGTAAACAAAAAGGAACCACATTTTTAGTAGACAGAAAAGATTTAGACAACAACTGATGTTGTTTGAGTAAACAAATAGGAACATGTATAAAGACTACATATTTCCAATGGAACTATGAATGATTTCATTTTTTATGTTGATATCAACGTTGGTGAACTAAAAGCGACTACAACACGATAAATGCAACAATCAAATTATGTGCCTTAATTAAAATGATCACATTTTACAAGTGGCATCCTTTCAAATATTACACAAATGTAAAAACTTGAAAGCTCTTTAGTTTATAAACTAGAAACTGTTAGGTGCTTTAACACTAATTGCTATAGAAATGAAATCTATTATTTTTTATTATTATGCAAGGAAATGTCTTTGCTCAGCTTAGACATTGTGTTCTGCTTACCATGTAATCCATACAGTGCCCTCTCACAATGGCATGCCAATCCTGGTCTCCATAAACCTGATCAGCTGTAAACATAAAAGAAAATAAAGTCTTGACCTAGTACATATTCATGTAGTTGTGAAAATGGCAATACTAGTAGTTATACAAGACGTTGAAATTGACATCGGCTGACGGTTGCCTTTAGTCAACCAGTGAGACAACTGTTCATAAGTAGGGAAACCTTCTGCCTCCCTCTCTTTCTCTCTCTCTTCTCTTCTCTCTCTTCTGTTCTCTCTCTTCTTCTCTATCTCTCTCTCTCTGAACATGGAAGTTGTTAAAGGAGAATGAAACCCTGGGGAAATATCCATTTTATTGAAAAGAGAGGATAGAGAGAAGCAATTTAAAAAAAGGTCCATCAAAATCAGTTACGAAATGAAAAAGTTATGAAAGTTTGAAAAGTCTCAATTTACTTTCTATGGCGATCCTCAAAGTGGCAATGTTGCTTCAAAATGGCAGGTTTAGTAGTACAACTCGCAAAATGTTTTTTTACACAAAATTTCATATTTTCACCATTATCTTTAAAGATGCTGCTTGTTTTTCTGTTAACTCAACATGTTGTGCCAAATACATTTTCCCATATATCTTGAGCTAAGGAGACAAACTGCACCTTAAGAAATAATGGGAAAAATATGAAATTTTGTGTACAAAACATATGGAGAGTTGTACTACTAAACCTGTCACTTTGAAGCAACATTGCCAATTTGAGATCACCATAGAAAGTAAATTAAATTAAGACTTTTCAAACTTCCATAACTTTCTCATTTTGTAACTGATTTTGATGGAACTTTTTAAAAATTGCTTCTCTCTATCCTCTCTTTCCATGAAAGTTGATTTTCCCCAGGGTACAATTTTACATCATCTCTTTCGTTACACATCTTGTTAATCAAGTCAACTTAGAGCTAGAGACATTCCATCAACACTGAGTAACATGTAAGTGTAAAGGAGAAGATGCAATATATGCATTACTTTACATGCACGAAAAAGATATGTCCTCCTTATCCAAAATTATCCTCAAAAATTTACAAATCTAAAAACTATTGATGTACAATTGTATAGCAAAAAACAATAATAATAATAAATAAATATTAAAAAAACAAACAGAAAATACACTGTAAAAGATGGATAATTGAAAATGCATAAAGCTTACCAACTGATCTGAATAGACATGCTCCATCTGGAACCATGATCTTGATGATGAAACCTTTCTTCTCTTTCAAAGCTCGGGCAAACCGTTCTTCAATCTAATGTAATCAATGACAACAAAATACATGTAATACAAAATTGATTTAATCATAAATGCATAAAAGTAGAACAATCAACACTGTAGGTATTATAAGCACAACCAAGCCTGTAAGTGAGACAATTAATAAAATAAGGAATATCTTGATCTCCAATGCTCAAAGTGATGCTAAATTTCAAATTAGTTTAAAGACTGAAAACATGTACAGTTCACTATATATTATTTTTTAGCAAGAAAATTCATTTCCATTGGATGGAGATCAGTTTACATTCTAACTTTGGATTTATATTAAGCAAGTGCAATATCCCAGAAACTAAAATACAAAGATATACATGTAATGTGGTCTAGTGGATAAGTCAAGGACTCATTGGTATTGAAGTGTAGAGGATTTTTCCTATTGATCAGATCAAGTCAACTGTACAGATATGACTTATTATTATCAGTATCAGACATCTGAGCTGTGGTTTTTTATAGTGCCAACTGGCCTAAGAGGGAATATTTCCAATCTCACTCTTTCACAAAAATCCTATGGACTTTACATGCTATAAAATCAGGAAATATAGTCTCATATAATTTATATTTTCCTTGTTGGTGCAGCTCGCAGTTGCTGGGGCTATGGATCAGCAAGGGTAGATTGAATATTCCATACATGTACATGACATTAATGCAGGTATCAATTTACATTTAAAGTTAGTAGGCCTACATTTAGATATTATCAATATCTAATGATCAAGGGTGTAAAACTCACTAATGCAGTAGTAGCGTTTAGAGCAGCAACAGTAGCACTGAAAAAATACCCTTCTTTATATGTTGCATTGAATAGTGGATTTAGATCATATGTAACTTAAATAGGATGCTATTTTTACTGTTCAAATTATGAATAACATTTCCTTGTTTGCTCTACATGTCTGATGCAGATATTGAGAGGAGATAGGACATATATTGCCCTCACTATATCCACATATGAATCTAGACCTAGTTCAGGATATATATGATGTATCCCTCTCAAGCGGAGTCAACGCCAGTCAATATTATATTATTATTACCTGTGCTTGCGCAGCTGAGAGGCTTTATAATAAAAACTTACATAATTATGTAAATGTATATGTCTGGAATTAAATATTCAGCAAAATATCACTCTCAATTCATGCAATCATTACGAAAAATGATACTCTGTAGAGTGTAGACATTCATTTTGTGGCAGTATAGACATAAGAGGGATGTGCGACTTTGAAAAAGTTATATCAAGTTGCGCCTGTGACATGTACATACACCTCTATGCACTTCCATCTGTCACGAGACAATTACTCCAAGACTGAGCAAAATAACCTTTTAGCAGTCACTTCTTTTTGTAGTTTGCAATTACATAAGGCCATATACGATAAATACACTTTTCTTCAGAGATAGTACACAGTATGAACCCCTCACAATAGACTTATAGCCAATGACAAACTGAAAAATGGTGTTCTACATACAGGTAGAGATCTGTGTTTCAGGTAAGGGCAGAACATAAACCAAAATTTGATCCCTAACCATTATTGCTAGAACATTATTCCTTTAACTCATCCAAACTGTCAAAGGGAAAACCTGAAGATTGCTATTGTATTTTAATAGGCTGTTTAATTTATTACAATAACAAATTCCCGATGTCAACTACATGTACGTCTCAGAAATTTGTAATACCGTTATACCCACATGTTGTGTTATCCAGACATGAAACATTTCTAACAGAAAATCTAATAATGCCTTCTCTTTCAAGATTTCATGAATCTGTCAAAATCTATGTCGACAAGATTTCAAATGGCACATATTCTCAATATTTAGAGTTACCCGATGCCTGCTTTTGTGGAATTCAACGACAAACTCAACAGCTTAAATTTTGTTCAGTATCCGGACATACACCCCCTATCATATATGAAATTTTAGTTCTAAAAATTGATTTTTACAAAAACATTTAGTTTTCAATACATTTGCTTCTTCTCCTTCTCCTTCTTCAAGTACAGTCCACCATCAGGTGTATGGTCATACTATTTGGCAGGTCTGGTGTGGTGTATGTACAGTGCCTTTAAAAAATATCTACATAGTATTACATGTACGTGCAGGTAAAAATCAGTGCTCCTCTTAAGACTTTACAAAGCAGATTCCTCTTTTCACAAGTTCCTCTTTTAAACCTCGAAGAAAAATAACTTTTCGAGCCAAGAAATATTATGTAAATTTTTTTTTTTTTTTAATTGCGACATTACATGTATCTGCCTCAACTTCTGTAACTACATTAACTACATGTGAAAATGAAAGGACCAAAAAGCCCAGAAAGAAGGTACCCGGTAAATAAACATGATAAATCATGCTAATTGCATGCAACATTTTCAGTTCTAAATTCAATCTTTGGTGACTGTCATTAAGTTGTAAAAGCCATCAGTAAAAAGCAATTGAAATTTTAAAAACAAAATCTGAATATTGCTATACATTATGTTATTCGGTTTTTGTCAAATGGAATCTAGGACTAGGCCTAGTAGGAGCAAAGCAGCCACAACTCACAAGTGAAGGAAATTAGTTATTATTCGTCTACCAATAAATTTCCAATGTTTACATTAAAGTTTTAAACATGTTAAAAACACAGGAATTTGCTTGTTAAACAGGTCAAACACAAAGTGCCTAATCTACCTCTTCTATATTTTCTGTTTCTTCTGTATTATCTTCATGCTCATCACCACTATTGACGGCGTCGACTTCTTCATCTTGCTCGCTTTCCCTTGGGCTTGAGCCTCTTATCTCTGCCTGTGAGTTCGTTGAATTGTTTTGAGTCCACGACACTCCTGCGTGATCATACTCAAAATCACTATATTCATGTTGAGGGGACGACCGGTGCCTCGCCCTTTTGTTACTAGAATGTCCTCCATGTGAATTTTCCCTCCTTTCTTGAGAATCATAACTAGTCCTTGCATCATGGTTACTTAGTCTATCATCTCTTTGGTTATTTGTATTCCAACGAGGCGGAGAATTGCGAGATTTTGGCCGAGCTCCTCCCCTTGACTCTCCTGCAGAATGCGACACAGAGTGACCTAAATTATGTGCATGATGGTGATGACTGTTGTGTCCATGATGCTGGTGATTTTCGCCGCTTTCTGCGCCCCTTTTCTCCTGTTGAACCTTTTTCTTTGGTAAAATAGTCATTGTGCTAATCTTTCACCATATTATGGTTGCATAATACGGTGTAAATTATGTGAAATTTTGGCTTCAGATTTCCTCCTTCCTGGCCGTTCCCTCTGTATTGAACCAAAACATTACCAGTTTATGTGTTCTTACATTGACCTAAGATGGCGCCCTGTACGTGATTCTCCAAAGAGATTCGATCATACACAGTATGCCCTCCGAAGGAGGGCTAGAGGGCCAGCTAAAATCTGACCTTTGACATTCCATAGGCTTTGCATTGGATGCATTGTGGGAGCTTTGGCCAATTTGAACAGTGAGCTAGGAGGGTCAATTTCAATAAATGTTTATTCATGAGGAATGACGTCAAAAACTCGTCAAATACTGTTCGATGATTGGTTAGTTGCTCATATTAACATAATGTTTTATGTATAAGATCATACATAATTCATTTTTTTCATTCCCACAATTCCCTACGATTTGGACACGAAATAGGGAAAATGGCGGCCGTGCGGGTAGTGCTACTTTTGTGCCATTTCAACACAAATCTCAAAAAAACTTTGTTTTTGAGAATTTTCTTTATTAGAAGGAGTTTGTCTTGTAAGTCTCACGAAAGCAGAAAATTCTCCGGTGGACATTCTCATCAAAGTAATGCTGTATGATGCCATGAAATGTAAGTAAATATGTATTTTGTTTAACATTCCTCTTAATAATTGGGATGTGTTCGTCGTGGCTGCTAGTGAGTTCACTGTACAAAACGTATTATCCCACATCCCACCCAGTCCCCTTCTCATGCATGACAAAATAAAATTATTATCTTTGATTGAACTCTAAAACGGTCATTTTGAATAGTCTACTTGTAATATTTTTCGAGAAGATCACCTATTTTCCGAAGATCTGTATATTATGATAGTGCTCAAGCCTAAAAAGTAAAGTGCATGGCTTCATTACCGACAATCTGCGGTAGATGTGGACCTGTTTAAGATTGATCATGACACTGAATGCGCAAGATCCTTACTCTGGGGAGCTGGGCCGCGCCGGGTAAGATATTGCCCAGCGGTCTGTTAGTTTTGGGTGCGCCGATCCTGGCCGGCTAACTGCGCTTTGCCTACGGCTACGATAGCCGGGATCTATTCTAGGCCTACCTTAGACTTAGAGTTAGAGTTAGGCCCTCGGCCTCGCCTTGAACTTTGTTTAAGGAGGGTCTAGAAAGATCAATTTAGAATTTGAATGATAATGTCCTGAATCATGCTGGACCAGATTAAAATGTTCTTTGTTATATACAGTCAGTATGCTGCTACTGAGAGCTGTCCCAATTTATTTTGTGTACTGTACTCTGTAGTGACAACCATGACGAGTCACCACTGTCACTGAGACGAGAGAGTACATAGGGCCTTCATGTGCGAGTAATATTAATTTAAACAGTAGATCTGTGGCATGCTTTTAATTACTACTATGATTCTAACCTCTTGTTCTCTTTTGATTGCAGAGCTATTGCCTTGGACCGATGTAGAGAAACACAGGGGGACCAGGACCAGATCATCCAATATCATGATACTAAAAACTGATAGACCCTACCTGGAAACCCAAGTTGAACTGGAAAGGTAAATTGTTTTTTGAAAATGTAGACCTCTAAGCCCACATAATTGGTGTAAATTTCAATATTCCATTGCTTAGTCTTAGTAGTAGCGCTGTAAATTTAGATCTTATTATTAATAGACTTAGATTTCTACCGACATAGTCTGTGCAGTCAAAATCAAAATTCTAAAGTCCAGTAAGCCCTAAATTATTTTGATTTAGCCGTTTTAAAGTTTACTAAATGCCTTTTTTTACTAAAAACCTTTTTTGTTTTTGTTTTTGTTCTTGTTTAGTTTTCGTGTCAGATATTTATGGAGGGAAACAGGACCCTATAACCCCCTCCCCCCACTGAGCGATATTTGGAGGGCTGGCAAGACCAGACAATATACGAATCTCCCTCCTAGCAGTTTCCCAAAGTTGACAATCCAGCATTTGTATGCCCCCTCTCCCCCCCCCCCCCCTTATTATACAAAATCCTGGATCCGCCCCTGGATAGATGTACCCATTTTTGTTTCCTTCTTTAAAATCCAGTCCACAGTCTACAAGAAGTTTAATTTTTGTTTGTCCTTTCTTTTTGTTAAATTATAATGCAGGTTGTCCAAGGAAGCTCATCAGTTACATTGCTTGTTACGTGTCAAGTAACGGAGTCATTAAGGATCGAAGTATTTTATATTTATTATCATTTAAACATAAAGTTTAATTAATTAATTTCTTTCGAGATTTATTGCCATAATGGCAATTACATTTATTCTAAATGTCAGGAATGCTATTTCTGAGCTGGAAATTGAATGTCAAAGTTTGGGTCAAAAGAAAGAGCTAACATATTATTCAAAGCGGAAACAAACAGATTTGTAACTTTCATTTATTTATTTTTCCATTTTTTTTTTCATTATTTTTTTCATTATTTTTTTTTAATTTTATTTATTTATTTATTTATTTATTTTTTTTTTTTGGGGGGGGGGTGGTTCAGGGTTGAATGGCCCTTATTGCAATCACTTGACATTTCACTTCAAGATGATTTATAGATACACCCCCTAATTCGTAATTTTGAAATAAAAGCAAAGACTAAATTTTACATCGGATTTACCTTTTGTAGGTGTACATGTCCATGTACACGTAATTAAAAATATATTGCAATTGGTACGATTGGTCCATTTGAAACATGATTATGAGAAAGTGATTAATCTTGAGCCTAATTCTAAATTCTTTTCACACTTCAAAAAAATATTTGATAAAAACCTTTTAAGTACAGTCAGTTATCATGTCACCTCAGAATAATGCAGTAATTTAAATTCAAACTATAACCAATAAATTTTCGAAATAAAATAATTTTCCTTTTAATTCCATTGTAATTTAGAAATAGAGTTAGAAAAATGTGGCATGACTACATTATGAAATATGATTTTAGTTCATCATCTTTAATGCAACCTGTGTTTATAATTGTATGCATAAGTAGTGCATTAAGATGTAATCATATTTATTTGATCTTCAACCTTAAGTGTTAATCCCTTTCATCGAATTCTTGAAGCTATCCTGCGAGAGCTATGATAATTTTTCTTGAAACGCAAATGGTTCTATAATCTGTAATTTCTTCCTTTTTATCATCTGTGCAATGGTTGTACCATCAATCTGGGGCATGTTACTAGGCAAACGAATCAGGCGCTTGGGAGTTTCAGCCCACCCGGAAATTTTCAAAACTACCAATATTTGGACAAACATCGCCTCATCATTTTGGGCAGTAAGGTGGTCTCTTTGGACTTTTATGTCTTGTATATTCTGATGATAGATTGAAGGGATGTACATGGATATACATTATAATCCACCTATATATCGGATGTCACTAGATTTAAACTTGTTTGCTTACAAACTGAAATAAAATAGCAATTGGTATGCCGCCCCCTCACCTGCCCCGTGATTTGTTGTCCATGAACAATATGTTATAATCTGTATATTGCATTTCAAGAGAGCATTAACTTTTATGTTGATAAGTGAGTTAGTTTAATAAACATCATTTCACACTGAGAAACTTCTATTTTTTTTCCCCCCATAATTTTGTGAAAGATGTGGTGGTGATGCTGATGATGATGCATGACAATATGGCATGTGTTCTGAAGTGTGAAGGTGGATTGGTGTAAATACAGCCTAATGCAACCTTGAATAACTTAATGATAGACTGAATTGTGTGGGTTTTCTGTTGATGGACTCATTTTACAAGAAGATGAAGAAAAAAGAAGAAGATGAAGAAGAAAAAGAAGAGGAAGAAGAAGAAGACAAAAATCAAATCAGATTTTTTAGGTTTGTTTGTTTGGTTTTATTTTGTGCCTTTTTTGTTGTTTTTGTTTGTTGTGTTTTTGTTTTGTTTTGGGTTTTTTTTTTTTTGTGTGTGTGTGGGGGGGGGGGGGGTGTACATGCACCGGAAGCCAGTGCATGGTGGTACATATGAGGTCATGGGGAGCAAATTTTCCCTTTGTACTTTTACTTGACATATGATATGCCAGATCTGCAAGGCACAAGAAAAGCGTTCAATGAAGGGAAATTCGATATCGAAGGAGGGCTTCTTCTTCCTCCTCCTCCTCTTCTTCTTCTTCTTCTTTTTCTTCTTCTTGTTCTTCTTCTTCCTCCTCTTCCTCTTCATTTTTTTCTTCATCTTTTTTTTTCTTCTTCCTCTTGCACTTCCTTTTCATCTTCATCTTCTTTTTCGTCTTCTTTTCTTCATCTTCCTTTTTCTTCTTCCTCTTCTTCCTTTTCCTCGTCCTCTTCTTTTTTCTTCTTTATCTTCTATTACATCTTCTTCCTCTTCTTCTTTTCTTCTTCTTCTTTATCTTTGTCTTCTAGTTCTTCATCATCTTCTGCACATTTTTGCTGCAAAAGTACAGTATACGCCTAAGTACAGTTTAATTTTATGTTAATTAGTTATAAAAGCTCATGAATATTCAAATATATAATTTCAATAACTTTACGCGCTGCGCGCCGGCTAAAATCTGGTTTTCGCTGGTACACTGAAAAAAGGTTGGCTTCATAGGCTAATACATGAACAGTGGGAGCAGTGTGCACTTTTGACCCGCCGGAAATGCCCCCATGGAAAGCCGGATGCAGAAGCGGAGTTGAGACCCCCTGTGATTCTCGGGAAATTCATGACGTAAACCTTGCATGCATGCATATTATGCTGTTAATAAAGAGTTCTCCAAGAGATAATTTATCTACATAGATCTGCAGTATGAGTAGTTCACATGCAGTTTAAGCCATTGTTGCGATGCTGCTCAAATATGTCCCGAATATTCTACAACGATCATACCTTGCCCTTTCACATCATTGTCATTGGATGCAGGGGCGGATCCAGGATTTAGTATGGGGTGGGGGCACACAATTAATGCAGGTTTGTCAACTTTTGGAAAAGGTAAGCCCGAATTTTTGTGGTCTTGCCAGCTTCTTCCATAAGGGTGGGGGGGGGGGCACGGGCCGGAAGTGCCCCCTGGATGGATCCGCCACTGACTTAAATTTCTTATTTGATTTTGATTTTGATTGATTGATTGATTATATATATATATATATTTTTTTTTTTTTTTTTTTTTTTTTTTGGGGGGGGGGTGTTATTCACCCTTGCAAAACGATGGTAGGTGGGGGAGGGGGCATGTCAGGTCCATAGGCCAACCTACAGTATACATGGAATACTAATAAGGATATATGTGTGGGAGGAGTTTTTTCGAGTGAGTCCTCCCCCCCCCCCCCCCTCCTCAAGAGAAAACTTGGGCCCTGAAATACCATAGACATTGTTTCGTGCAAAAATGTTCTTACTTTTGTAAGAAAATTGATGGATGAGAACATGTGTAGGCCTATAAACACCCGGGAGTGGCTTTCCCTTCCCATTTACCTGAGATAATTTTGAGATATAAAATTCCCAGGAGTGATGATCTACTTTTAGTAATGCATTCATATAATGTTTACAGCTTGTCAAACTCCTATACGGTAATGAACCATTACCATGATTACATCCACCTGTTACAAGTCATTATATTTCAATAGTCAAAATGCAGATTGCATCATAACGTGTTGCTAGGTTGGGCAAGCTAAAATGTTTGCCCAACCTTACAATACCTATAATACATGCAATCCACATTCTGATTATTAATTGAAAAAGAATAGTTTTTTACAGGTGAATGTAAAAGTTTGGCAGGCAAACGTGTATAATTTGAAAACGAAAATGGGATATTGGGAAAGAACTTATTAGTCTGGGAGCCTGTCCTGAAATAGTCACCCCATTTTATCTATGAGATTTGACCCCTTAAAAAAGTTTGTCAGCCTGAACGTATAGCTTCGCCGGGTTAGGCCCAGAGGGCCCCCGAAAGGGACCCCAATTGAGTCGGGTTGATTTCACCCCATCTTCCCATGCTCCAAACTTTGTCAGTAGGAAGCAGTATGATTGGACATTACAAAACACAAAAAATGGCAAAAATCTCCGTCGGGATCTGGGTGTCAGTCGGCCCCTAAATATTGGGGGAAATTTTCCCCCTTAAAGCCCAAGGACCAAATTTTGTCAAAAGGAAGAGCTGTGGATGTGCATTACAGAAATATAAAAACTGACTAAATTGTCCATCGGGAAGGGGGTGTCAGAACCCCTGAAACAAAACCAAAATGTCCTTTGACAAAGCTTTGCCCCCTAAAATGGTCTACAAGTAAAGATTTTTTTTTACCTTCTGACTATCATAACTCAGTGTGTTTTATTCAATTCAGTCAAATTTACGTAACATAATTTTGAGTATTACAATTTTCCTGAGGTGCAATTTGGTGTCAATTGATCATTTCATTAATAAGTTATTAAATTGTGAAAATGTTTATAGGAGTGGGAGGAGTGACAACATTTTCAAAATTGTTGGCCTACATTAACATTTTGAACGTGCTGGATCCACCCTTTATACTGTTTGATCCAGCATGTTAAAATATAAATCTACCACTTTGTAAAATTATGTTGGCACTCCTCCAACCATTCAATGATTATTTAGATTGTGGACGTCCGCTTTTCATTATGGAAAAAAATGGCATTTGCATTCTTTCTATTGAAAACATTCCGGTACAGGAGCTCATCGCACTTCAATATAAATGTTGCATAATAGTGGATACAAAATGGCGTTTGAATCACTGAGTGGGTTGTCGACCTCTTTCTCAAAAGGGACTCTCGTCCTCCCGCGATACCGGGCCGGGCCGGTGAAGAAGTTTCCCTCTTTCACCCGAATCAATAGGAATCAAGACTTGTGAAAATGAAAAGCATGCATATTAACACATGAATGGTAATAAAATTTCAGCAAGTAAGTCACATGCACATGGCCCAGACTATTATAATGCCTTCATTTTCTTCTTTGATTGTAAGATTTAAAAATATATATATTGTGGGGGTATTCCATATATACACACAAAAATGGGTCGCTTTTTCACAGCAAGAAATCACTAAACATGGGTCCCGTTTTATACAAAAAAAATCTTAAAATTGGGTTCACTTTTTCAAAATTGAAAAGAATCAATTTTTTGCGAAAAATCCCTAAACAAATGGGACTACGTTTTGCGAGAAATCCCTAAACATGCATGGGTAGGCTACTCTTTTTCTTAAAATGTGCCCCTAAAGATGGGTTAGGGGTTCAAGGTCCGGGACCTTGTAAAAAATGGGCCTACCACCCCCCCCCCCGGTGCTATGATTTATGATTTCCGAATGAGGGGCTCGTCGTTGGCCTCGTCCGCACAGATCAAAACAGCAGATTTTGGCCCTGGGGGCGGGGGGCACTTCCATATATATATATATATATATATATATATATATATATATATATATATATATATATATATATATATATATATATTACGCTATACGGAGATGTTCCGCCCAAATGTGTTTCTTTTTTCACAAGAAATCCCTAAACATGAGTTCACATTTTCAACATGAAATTGTATTGTAAATATACCCATAGAAAAGGGTCCAGTTTTTACGACATATCCCTAAATATTGGTCTACGTTTTGCAAGAAATCCCTAAAAATGGGTACTACGTTTTGCGAGAAATCCCTAAACATGCATGGGTAGGCTACTCTTTTTCTTAAAATGTGCCCCTAAAGATGGGTTAGGGGTTCAAGGTCCGGGACATTGTAAAAAATGAGCCTACCACCCCCCCCCCGATGATTTCCGAATGAGGGGCGCGTCGTTGGCCTCGTCCGCACAGACCAAAACAGCAGATTTTGGCCCTGGGGGCCGGGGGCGGGGGGCACTTCCATATATATATATATATATAAAATAAATAGGTAACACGGAGAGAAAATACACAGAGCGAGCAGAGATGATTTTTCCACAAGCGCTTTCGTTTATTCTTCAGGTGGAATATAAGATCTTGTTTCTCTGCTTATACAAGGTATATATAATGATATTAGAGATATACCAGAATACATGTATTGTACAAAATGGACAAAAAGTTATGAAGAAAAGTTATATAATGAAATTGAACATTATTTTAATGTAGAGGTCAAGAATTACTTTCAAAATAATTGGCTAAGATATTTAGATGATTGCTTTATTATTTGGAGAAAGGATTTTGGTAACGTGTCTGTATTTTGATGAAACTACATTCGGCAATTTCATTTAAATGGAACGTTAGTGAAAAATCAATAAACTTTTTAGATATAACAGTTTTAAATGAAGGCTCATTATTGAAAACTGACATTTTTTATAAAGTAACAGACAATGTAAAAATAATGTTCCATACAATCTAGCTAGACGTATTTGTACTATCGTTTCTGAGAAGGAAACTCAAGAAATACGATTAAATGAATTAAAGTATAATTATGTTACTTGCTAGAAAATACCCTAGGGATATTATTGAGAATGGCATTTCAAAAGCACAGAAATTAACAAAAGAAGAGTTGATGTCACCAAAAGAAAAACAGGAGGAGAATGTTATACCTTTTATTCATACACATAATCCCAATAATAATATGAACATATTTAAAATAATTTATGATTCATTTTCATACCTTCGTAAATGTGAAACTTCTATCAAGTAAACGGCAAAGCCCTAATTTGAAGCAAATCTTAACCAAAGCATCGTTTTCTACAAAGAAAAATAAGAGTGGTGGAGTAAATCAGTGTGGAGACAAACGTTGTAAAACTTGCTTGTACTTAAATATTACAGACATTGGCGGATCCAGGGGGGGGGGGGGTGGCACAGCCGGCCCGTGCCCCCCCCCCCCTTTTGGAAGAGAAGTATGAATTTTTACCATAGACGATCCGCCATTTTCTCGATTGTGCCCCCCCCCCCCCCTTTTAGAGTGAAGAGCTTGTCAGGGAATTATGGAGGGAAACTGGACCCCATAACTCCTTACTAAGCGATTTTTGAAGGTTTGGCGATTTTTTTTTTGTCCCTACCCCTCCCCCCCCCCCCCCCCTCCCCCCACTGAGCGACTTTTCGAGAAGCTGCATGGCGAGACCAAAAAAATACGGGTCTACCTTTTTACAAACTTTCATTTTTGTGCCCCCTCTTTTACTAAATCCTGGATCCGCCCCTGATTACAGACACAGTATCTTTTGAACATAGTAACTCAAAGTTTGTTTAGGATATCCTTTCACATGTAATACAAAGAATCTTATTTATTGTATTACTTGCCAGGAATGTATATGAAACAATATATTGGCGAAACAGGGGACACTCTCCGCAATATAGGGTTAGAGAACATAGACAACAAACACGCTGTAAAGAATATAGACAGATACAATTGAGTGAACACATAAGCATGTGTGCACATGGAACTGAACCATGTTTTTTAATTACCCCGTTTTATAAGCTAATGGATAGTGATAAAAAATAAGCGATTAGTTAAAGAAGAATACTTTATTAGTAAATTTAAGCCGTCGTTAAATAATATTTAAAGTATGCACTTTAATTTTGTATATATGCCTATGCCATGTGAAATGAAACACCAGTGGAGCAGTGTTCTTGATTTGTTTTTGGTTATAAAATAGTACAAAACTTGCTGGTATATACACCTCTTCTTGAAAACCTATTTAGCCTCGTAATGAGGGAATAATAACCCCCTTTGGATTAAACGATGATAAAGACCAGGATGCGACCCTACTTAATAACTTGTCAGCGTTATCATCTATATGTTTGCTTGATTGGTTTTACTAAAGAGTCTCACAATTGGAGTATATGAATAGGGCGCCTTTTAAAAAAAAAGCACACTCCCTTTGATTGAATGTACTTACGCCATGTCCATTTTGTACAATACATGTATTCTGGTATCTCTAATGTCATTATATACCTTGTATATATATATCTAAGCAGAGAAACAAGATCTTATATTCCACCTGAAGAATAAACGAAAGCGCTTGTGGAAAAATCATCTCTGCTCGCTCTGTGTATTTTCTTTCCGTGTTACCTATTTATTTTATACTTCTCAACACGTTCACACCATTTTACCTTTCATTGAATATATATATATGAAGAGCTTACTTGCAAAAGGCCCTAAATCCATTTTTTATCATATGGCACTTTTTTATATGCCTTAATAGACATTCACCATGTGCATCAAATTGACTATATTTCAACTTCTAAAAGTTTCAGGAAGTTTGTTAAAAAATGAAATGAATATTATGTTTTCTTTCAAAAGGCCCTAAATCCAAAACACTTTTCTTGCAAAAAGCCCTATATCCATTCATTTATCCTGCATCCTGTTTGGCCAAGAGAATAGATTTTTGGCATGAATGACCAATCACGCGCCTCCACACAACCATCTATCCAGAGACTCTGTGTGAGAATCTTTCCAGCTTTTTGACATTTTTTATGGGAATTAAATACATACAAAATTTGTTTCTACATTCACCATGTGCATCAAATTGACTATATTTCAACTTCTAAAAGTTTCAGGAAGTTTGTTAAAAAATGAAATGAATATTATGTTTTCTTTCAAAAGGCCCTAAATCCAAAACACTTTTCTTGCAAAAAGCCCTATATCCATTCATTTATCCTGCATCCTGTTTGGCCAAGAGAATAGATTTTTGGCATGAATGACCAATCACGCGCCTCCACACAACCATCTATCCAGAGACTCTGTGTGAGAATCTTTCCAGCTTTTTGACATTTTTTATGGGAATTAAATACATACAAAATTTGTTTCTACATTCACCATGTGCATCAAATTGACTATATTTCAACTTCTAAAAGTTTCAGGAAGTTTGTTAAAAAATGAAATGAATATTATGTTTTCTTTCAAAAGGCCCTAAATCCAAAACACTTTTCTTGCAAAAAGCCCTATATCCATTCATTTATCCTGCATCCTGTTTGGCCAAGAGAATAGATTTTTGGCATGAATGACCAATCACGCGCCTCCACACAACCATCTATCCAGAGACTCTGTGTGAGAATCTTTCCAGCTTTTTGACATTTTTTATGGGAATTAAATACATACAAAATTTGTTTCTATTCTTCCATTCTTTTTATTCTAACATGCAGATATAAATTTTGTTCGCACTGAGTAAATACTTCTTGCAAAAGTGTTCAGGTTTAGTTGAAAAAGTAAAATCGTGTTGAATGTTATTCTTACATGAACTTGCTTTCTTCTAATTTCACTGAATTTCATTCTTATTGGATGTACAAAGACCACAATGTCCGATGAATTATCACCACTATGCAATATAAAAGTCTTTCCCTTTAAAGGGATACTCAATCGATTGTGGACGTTTTTATGCCGCGAGAGGGCACCGTGTTCGCTACCTGATCCCGCCGTTGCCCCGTGGGCTGCAATCTTCGGACAGACTAGTCGCGGTGCAACATGCACGCTCCGCCTGAGCTCGAGCTCTCGTGCGAGATTCGGTCGGTTTCGTGCAGTCCGAATTATAATCCCAGTAGTCCAACGGACGCGTTCGACGCACAAACTTTGTGTACGAGTGAATGGGGCTTACGCAGTAACGACTTTCCCCACAGCCGCCTGGTTGCGTATCCCTTTAATTTATGACCAATACATAATACATCTAGAATGATATTGTGATCACATTTTAAAAAATTTGTTTCTATTCTTGACCCTGGCTCATAATTTGCCACCAAATTCAGACTATTCAGTATAACTTTGGGCCTGCTAAACTTAATTCAACCTACATTGCCCTCTTTGTAATTCCACCTGCTGAATACAATGCCCCTTTCTCCTAAACTTTTCTATTCATTACTAGTCTTGAGAGGTTTCTATGGGTTTGGAAATAAAAGAATTCTGGTTGCATTGTGACAGATGGCGTGATATTGAAAAAGGTTCGGCGGATGCTGTTAACTCTAACGACATAAATAATACAGCCATCACAAAGATGATGGTGATGATGCTACTGTTAGTGATGGTGATGTTGATGATGACAGTGATAAATGTGATGATGGTAGAAATGGTGATAGAGATAATGATAATAGTGGTGGCAATGATAATGGCGATAAAGGTATTTACGATCACCATAATGACGATGATGATGATGGTTATGATGGTGATGATAATGACAATAATGATGATAACAATGATGATGTTGGTTATGATGATGTTGATGTTGATTTCATTCATGTGTATGATGGTGTGATGCTGAATGTTCTGATGATGGTAATGGTGTGATGACGATGGCAATTGTATGGGTGATAATGATGGTATTGGTTACGTGATGTGATGTTGATTATGATAATGCATTCTACTCTGGATACAGTAGATATTGCTTTTATCTTGAGCAAATCTGCTTTACTAAGGGCAGATAATGACTGGCTACTGTCGGTAAACAATACAAATTATCTTTGGAATCAACTTAAAAATGTTGCTATATATCAGGCAAGGTTTATTCTAGCAAAGCAAATATTTTATGCAGTTACTAGAGCAAGTCTGATTTATTTTTAAGGTCAGATGATGATTTTCGATAAGTTACCCCAATTATCTTTCGAAGTTTAAATTTTGATTGATTTTATAATGCTGCTATATCAGGCAATGCTTATTATAACCCATTGAACACTTTAGGCAGATGGAGCAGCCCAAGAGGTTAGGGGAACAAGGGCGGTGGATTTAGTGTTCATTAGAAAGATTTTTAATATGTAAATTACTATTATCATTCAAAACTTTTCTTGCAAAAGGCCCTAAATCCAAAAAAAATAATAAATATAAAAAATCATATAAAATGTTTGACGGCCGCAGGATTTTTTAAATTGTGATTATTGTTACTTGTGGTGATGTCTCTTAAACATACATGAAGATCTTCTTGAATGAAATCATAGAACTGTGTGAAACAACAAATTCTCAATTTACTAAGAAATAGGTAAAGTGGATTTAGGGCCTTTTGCAAGAAAACTCTTCATATATATATATATATATTACGCTATACGGGGATGTTCCGCCCGAATGTGTTTCTTTTTTCACAAGAAATCCCTAAACATGAGTTCACATTTTCAACATGAAATTGTATTGTAAATATACCCATAGAAAAGGGCCCAGTTTTTACGACAAATCCCTAAATATTGGTCTACGTTTTGCAAGAAATCCCTAAAAATGGGTACTCTTTTTCTTAAAATTTGCCCCTATAGATGGGTTAGGGGTTCAGGGTCCGGCACTCACACCCCCGTAAAAAAAATCCGAGTACCGCCCCCCCCCCCGGGATTTTGGTCTCGCGGATTTGCTTGGTTCCTGCTGTCCTCCATCTGACTCAGACCTCAGACTTGTTGAAAAGTTTTTTTTTTTTTTTTTTTTTTTATAGCGAATGAACAGGGGGGCCCTGCAATGGTCTTGTCAATCAAGTGTTTTTTTTTGTAAGTGTCATGATTAGTCATTAGCTAGTTTCCTTTCATATGTATTATTTTAAAAATGAAAAGGTATCGCAGTGCCTGTATTTATTATGATTATATTTGCCTTTTAGTTCTGTTGTTTTTTTTTTCTTATACTCATTCTCATTTTTGTCGTAATGGTCATACTATGCAATACCATGCACATGTACCATGTAAAAACAAATCAAAACAAACTTGTGATCAGAATGGACTTTCACTTTGCTTTATTTTGCCTTTGGCTTTTGATACGTACGTACCACGCGATTTCCTCCCTTCGCTGCTACCACGCAAAAGACGTATAACGAAAAATGAAGGTACGGACCACAGAACTCCAAAAGACGTAGAAGGCTTGTGCGGGTGCGAAACTATCGCCGTCGCTCGTACGTGGTCACGTGATATCCGCCATCTTGGTTAGTCCTTCAGATAGCGGATCGTCAAGCGCAATAATTCATTTAACATGTAGATTCTATTCATGAACTTTTGAGTAATTTTCATCGCCATGCCATTTTGCACGGCATATAACTGTACTAACCGTCAGAAGAAAGGATGCGGGAAAACTTTCCACAGGTTAGTTGATCTGATTAATTCAGTAATAAGTTATAATTTATGATGTTTTGACAATGTCGACTCTCTTCGTGATACTTGGCCTTTTGTAGTACGTAGTCCCATCTGTTCATTTTACCGTTTTATTTTAATTACTCGCTGCAGTTTTCATGATGTGGTCTTATGAAAATCGCTCATTGAGTAAAGATAAATAACTTGTTTGATTAAATTAATGAATATTACCATTTCATATCTTTCTGACATTCCTACAGAATAGTTAAAGAGATCTAAGCAGCTAATTTAACCATTTTAAGAACAGTAAAAATTGTGACACTGACAATTGACATGACTGACACTCAGTCATCAGGTCATTGACAGTGAAACTTTGTGACAGTTATTTATTGACAGTAAAGTTAGACTTAGACTTTAGAGAGAAATTCTAACTCAGTCATGACATGTAACTCTAAGGCCTAATAGGTAAATCTAAGTTAGTAATTAATACTCACAGTGAAGACAGAGTGAGCTGTGTCTGTGATTGTGAAGACTTCGCTTCAGAAGTTCAGTCTACGTCTTCACTCTTCTTCACTTCCATCATGTCCATGGCATGACTTCCCTGAACTGACATGACTGAAGATGCGATGGTCATGAGATGAGTGACACTGTCATGGCTGTCGTTAACACGTTAATTGTCGATTTTCTTAGAAGTATGAGTAATATGTGGTGTAATTGTGTTAGTGAGGTTGACCTGAAGGAAAGACTTCCATATGTACCCTCCACTAAAATTGTCCCAAATTACAGCTCTAGCTTACATTCTAAAAGAGGGCGATTTTTTGATGGGGGTTGAGTAAAAAATGGGGCCTGGAAATTTTGGGGGGGCTATTATAAAAGAAAAAGAAACAAATTTTTTTTTTTTATTGTAACTGTCTACTTTTGATTAACTTTTCCCCTCCCTTCTCATTTCAGAATGTCAAACAGCGCAAGCCCCCAATACCACGAGATACTGCTCAACCACACTCTGCCCTTAAACAGGTTGATGACTCCAATCTTCACATTGCTGAGTGTTCAAATGAGGATCCAGCACGTGATACCTACAGACAAGAACTCAGTACCCCGATCAAACCCAAGCCCCTTGCAGACAACACTGAATCCATGTTGAATACAGTCCCCAAAACTCCCACAAAGAGATGTCATGAACAACATGATCATACATACTCCATTCAGGAAAGCCCAAGGTGCATGAAGTGGAAACTACAAAATGCCTATGATCGGCTGTCCTCCGTGAAGAAACGACTCAATACATCCCACGCCAAAGCACGGAGACTGAAGAAAAAGGTTGATTCTCTGCAGGAAGTTGTCAAGACACTTAAGGAGAAGAACTTTTTGACAGAACATGGGTTAGAAATGTTGGAGAAGACATGTGATGTGCCCGCAGAATTAATGAAGAGATGTGTAAAATCAAGGATCAAGTATCCCCCTTCTTCTTTACTTGTAAGAGTTTGATATGAGGTGTACTCATTTCAGTGCAATGCAATATATAGTCCTCCAGAAACTTCTAGTTTTTACAGATCAGTATAATGATCCAGACGTAGAAGTTTGTTAGGATGTACATGTAGATTCTCACTGCATATTTCAACCTTTAAAGTACATGAAGTCCAGTGAAGTGTCAGGACGGCTAAACTGGAAGTTAGATAGCTTTGGGATGATTCACAAATTCATGGGTCAATTATTATTATTCTAATTATTGCCAAGCCGATATATGCGATACTATGCGATACAAATGAGTAAAATTCCAGTTTGATGCAAAGATTCAATCGCTCGAGAAAAAACAACATTAAGAGTTGGATATGTGTGATAAGAGTGGTACTTCACAGGTGACAGTTGCAGTAGTATTTTCTTTTATTGTTCATGTACATGAAGTACGTATTACACTCCATGTTGTTGGTTGCACAGTTTTTTGCACATGTCTGCTGTACATGTATTTAGTGATAGTCACGGGTAATCACTGAAATGGTCGAAGTTCTGTGTTTTGCTTTGCTTGTCCTTGTTGTCCTAGTCTCCAGTTTTATGCCAAAGTTACTCGTGCAATTTTATTTTCATTAATTAAACCAAAGATACTTGATGGAGATACAGTTACATGCATCTGTGATAATCATAAAACAAACAACATAGTGATGGGTACAATGACTTCGTTTTCTCTCCTTATTATGGGTTACTTTGCAGACATTGTCAAATATTATTCAGTGGAGTGAAAGGATCATTTGTGATTGAAATGAGCAAGTCCATCATCATATTCATCTGTTTCTTAAATGATATTGATTAGACTCATAAAATGTGCTTACTTATCAAGAATCTCATATTGGACCAGCATAAAAAAAGGAACACAGAGAAAGGAGCATTTGAGTCTGGTGGGAAAAATATTGTTTATGATAAAACTGTCTTATACATGTAATAGAGTTCTTAAATTTTTATTGAGAGTTTACTGTCGGTAGCATTTTGCCGGGCTATGGGGGCTTATGTAGCAATGTGACCACTGGCAATATGCACTTACATAAATTATAGTAACTATCACATTCATTGCTACTGGTACTAATACATGTATTCTGTGTGAAAAATTTGTAACTTGCCAATGCTTTGTCAGTTTCTGCAATAAAACATTATAGTTTTATTGTTCAAAGATTTTGTGAACTTTTGAATTATTTTTGGAAAATAAACGTTGAACTTAACTATTAAATTTTGTTTTTTTCGATTCCATAAAATTTAATATAAGATTTGCCTGTAACAGTTGATAAATCTCCCTACTCCTCTCCTCTTTCTTTTCTCTTTTTTTTTCCAGTTGTGATGTATGTGTACAATGTAAATTTATTTACAAATGTAGTAAGCTTCTCTTTGAGTTTGTGTAATGCTATGAAGAGTGACATGTGCATTGTGTGTGGGGGGGGGGGGGGGTGTACTGTGACAAGCTTCATTGTTGAGCTACTAGCCGACATGTACATGAGGAAAAATGTCATTGTGTATTAAGAAAGAGAAGATAAGGTGAATAATATTGATTCGAGGGCCGTTAAGCATTTGTTAAACTGGGGGGGGGGGGGGGGGGGTGTGCTAAGCATGTGAGCTAGCATATTATTGCAAAGCTGCAGTATTGTGAAATGTATCCACTAAAACAAGTTTATATAAGAATTATCATCAAAGACAGAGCAGGACATAAACATAACACAGTAGTAGCATGTTGAACAAAACTAAAACTTTGCAAAAAAGCAAATTAAATCAAAAGGAAAATTGTCCAATGTTTAAAGGCAAATAATATACAGTACTTGAAAAAATACCTTTATATAAATTTATATCGATAACACATTGGACAAAAAATGACAGGTTGTACAACCATATAAGTAATATCTTTATTTTTAAATGTTTCGTTTTTGTTTTTGTTTTTGTTTTGTATGTGATTTGTTTTTGTTTTTTCCAAGGGGGGGGTGTCAAGAAGGATGATTGCGAACAAATGAACTCGGGCTCCGATGTACCTTGAAGGAGAACTACAAAACTTAGTATCTTGGAAACGAAGTGAAATTTAACTCTTGTCTCCTGAAAGAGAACTTAAAATTAAACTGTTACATGTGTAATACACATTCAGTTGATGTCATTTATGTAAGGAAAATCAGACTTAAAAATTTTCAAATGATAGACAGATGGCCCTTTTGAGAAGATCGAATATAATAGGCATTGTGACGTGCACGATCGGTAAGCTCACTGAAAAGAACGAGGACTAAGCAATATGGCGGCGTGTGCACTCGAGCGAATCTTCCAGCGGGTATTTCGAGGATACCGCGATCTGTGCGTTGTGAATGGGTATGAGCCTTCTACGTCTTTTGGAGTTCTGTGGTCCGGACCCGTATGGATTCACCGCAGGCTAGGACGGCTATAGGTTAAAAGCTATCTAGGTACTAGTACTATAGATGGGCTATAGTATAGTAGCAGCGAACAATAAGCGGCAATTTGAACTTCTGCAGTTCCGGCCTCCTCTACATGGATTCTTATTTTTGGATAACATTTTCTTATCCTTTTAAAAAGGAATAAAATTGTTAGTATTTATCAACCTGCTTACATCATTGACGCGGCCCAAAATGAAGAAAACCCGTCGGTCAACAGATTTTCTTAGACGCAGAAGTGGGCCAAGTCTCAGCCCTTCTATTTCTAACTCAAGCGATTGTGGTGAAAACGCTTCGCCGGTTTTGCGAAGATCACCCCGCCTAGCTGCTCGGCTGAAGTCACCGCCGGGAACTACGGATGTTCATGAAGATGCGATTGCGAAGACATCTCCTCTGACGGATCGTAATTCAAATACTGGGACGAAAGTCATGAGATCATCGTCTGTTGCATCAAGGAGTTCTGTCAATGAGATGAGGGAGAGTGGAGGTAGCGGAGTGTTTGATACATCACTGAGTCCCATCAAACTCTCTTCACCAACAAATGATTCAAGCATGAGGTGATTTGTATTATTGTGTGGTTTTGGCTTTTGCTCTTGCTGCAGACAGTCATGACAGTGCAGTTGGAATTTTTGCATGGCAATTGATGCAGTTCTGTTTTTACTTTTTACTTTTTTTTGTTGTTGTCTTGACTGTTAATTGTTATACCCACACGTGTGTTCGGACAGTTTGCTTATGACATGTATGAGGACACTTAATTGCAAACTGTAAATATTTGTATGATGGGGGGACCTAAAGCTACGCACTTTGTTTTCAGCAGCTAAAAGGTCACAGAAATCACTGGCTTGTCATCAATTTCATTCCATATCCTGATTCTGGATATTCTAAAGTTGATTTGTGGAGAAAATTACGATGGGTGAATGTCAATAATGCACGTTTTCAGGTCGATATCAATGCCGATGTCAAATTTTGTTCTTAAAAATGAAGGGGTCCTAAAGCTACGCACATGTAATAAATGAATGCAAATTGATATTGAAATTGACTGTATCGCGTGTGTGTTTTAGCCTGATTTGAACGCGTTGCATTGCGCGTGTATGTGATTTGTATGGTGCATAGCTTTAGGACCCCTTGCCATACAACTTTGCATGCAGTCATGGCAGTTCTCTTGACAATCTGTCAATAGTCAAATGGGAGAGGAGCTCGCAAGATACATCATGGAGTTAGCCAATTTGTGTTTGATTGATTACAACTTCAAAAATTCTCAAGTTTTTTTTTAATTTCTTGTTTTATTTTGCTCAAACCTTCACTGATCTGTTTCTTTAATTTTGCTGCTTCTTTTAAAACCAGGGTGGAATTTACCTAGCTATATGAGCTCCTTGGCTTATCAATCTGGTACATGCCTACGGAGCTATACACAGGGTCCTATTATGGCGCCTGTCGGACGATGTCAACACAAAAATCCTATGCATCACAATCACCCATTCCCACGCACGGTGAACCTTGCAAACCACCCTCGGTATTTGCTGTGGTGGTTCTGGTCATATTTAAAATCTAAAGATATCAATCGACACAAAATCTCAAAACTTATCTACAAAAATTCGGCAACAACGCTGCCGAATTTTTAGGCTTCTTATATGCTTCTTATAGGCTTTTTACCCAGTTTGCAATGTTTAATTACCTTTATTACCTTTATTACCGGATCTACTGGAAAAATGCAGTTACTTCTGCAGTCGTGTTTCCAGGTCTATCTTCTCTTTTCTATCTCTCTCTAGCTGTCTGTGTGCTGTGCCAATGTGGTGGAATATGTCACTATTCCCCATGGGTGAGCATAATGCGACACTGACCAAAAGTTGTCTAACTTTGCCTTGAAGCTATTGACCGTTGAAGCCATGAGTACATGTATGTCTGCAGGCAAAAGTTTTGCTTAGTCCAGGCCTGTAATATTTTGCAACATTTTACTTTTGACTTGAGTTTTAATCAGTCGATTAAAACACCCTTTATCTTCCAAACAAAAGAAGAAACGTTGCATTAATGAATGACCACCTCACCATCACTCAAAACACAAATCTATCCTCCAAACATTACAAAAGACAGGAAAATTCACTGTTGACAATAACAATGTATTCTGCAACATTTCACTTTTGACTTGGCCCCCAATTCAGGTGTACTGCACATTCCATAATTGCATAATCAGTACATATGGGGCATCATTGTAAAGGAGATTAAACATGCTTTTTTATGGTGCCAAATTCAAATTTGATACTATAGTAATGAGAGATATCAATGCTTAAACTTGACTTTCAGAACTTATTTTGAGGGGTTTATATGTATGTACCTGTACATGTATAATATGAAACTGTTCTTACTTTGATAGTCTACATGTTCAACATAGAATTTACCTTTCTATAATTTGTGCAAAGATTTACACACATGAGATACATTAATTTGATTTCTTTTGTTGGAATAAATCAAATGAGCTCAAATTAGTATTTGCCAATGGTCACATTGAGTAGGAATAATTTTTATATCCAATTGATATGTATAGACTTCTAGAATGTTCTTTACATGTACATGTACTTGATATATATCTAACATGTTTTTTTAATGTATAACAGGAGTTACAACAACAAAAAATGATAAAAGAATTAAGGTAAACCCATGTATTTATCAAACTTATGGGGTGTTGCAAGAAAGTTGCAATCAATTGCAAATTGTAAAGCAAATTAGAACAAGCATTCTGAATGTAGCTATGTTACACCAAATTTTTTTTTTTATCAAATATGGGCAAACCATACATCATATTAAAGGTCTTGGCGAGACAAATCCAGTGGTGAAGAGATAATTGAAATTGGATGTTTCGTTACTGAGTTATGGCTTGTTGAATGTAGCACTCAACCGTATGTCTTCTGCGGCAATTTATGGAGAACTGCTTCTCCTTACTCTATTACCCCCCTATGCAGGTTTTCCGAACAAAAAAATATGGTTTTATACACCAAAATGAAGCTGTTTCTATAAGGCATGTAGAGACAGAAAAAAAATTACTATAGCAAGTTCCCAATAGAAGCTGTATCACTTACAATTCAAGTTACCGGAGGGAAAAGTGAGCTCCAAATCTGATCAAGATTAGGATTTTCAATGAAACATACAAATGTGAATTTTTATAATCCATGCATTCTTTTTCCTTTGATTATTCCGCACTTAATCTCATACAGTCAACCTTCCCGAAGTCAAATCAGTTGGGACTCAAGAAAAAAGCTTCGACTTAAAAAGGGTTAAAAACAATAGAATCTAAAGAGAAGATCGACTTTTAAAAGACCTTTGACTTAGACAATTATTTGAATTATGTGAGTTTGACTTGGGCAAGGTTAACTGTACTTGATTTTAACTTATTCCATTGTTTTTCATCCAGTTTTTTTTTTCATTCACAGTTACCGAGGAAGACTCCAAAAAGTCGAGTGGTAATAATTTGAAAATAAAATAAAAGTTATCACAGGTAGGGGGGAAAACAAGACAAAAAAAAAAAAAAAAAAAAAAAATTATTTTCCATTAATCAAGAGATTTTCGTCTCATCAAATTAGCAACATTAGATTTCAGAACTATTAAATTTAATACTTAAGAACCTTGTTAATAACTCAAATATTATATTGATAACAAGAACATATTCATAGGCTTTAAACCAGTAGCAGTGAAGGATCCAGGGGGTGGGGGGGGGGGGGGGTTCTGTCATAGAATTGGGCCAAAAATACATTGAATTTTGGCCCTCCGCTCCAATTTTCAAATCCTGGATCCACTGCTGGATAATATCACAATGGCCTGAAAATATTGTAAAATTACATTTCCAATTCAAATCATAATATTAATAATTAATTATAATTAACTTTAATTTTATTATAGTTTATACATCAATTAGGCATATGCCAATGTTCTGATTAGGGCTGTGGCTGCCTCAACTTAGAGGAGTTTCGTGTCACCATGAAATCATCATTCACACTCCGATTGTACTTGTAAATGAGTGTTAATAACTTTTATTAACATGAATCAACATAGGAATGCGGTATATACGTAGTGAGTACAGACTATATATGGAGTGAGTACAGACTATGGAGTGAGTACAGACTATGGAGTGAGTACAGACTATGGAGTGAGATGACAATCTGTAATAATAAAGTATAAAGAAACAAAATACATGGAACATTTAAACATTGATTCTACATACGAGGATCACAGTGTCTATTATTATAATATGATGCTTAATCGATAAATCAAAACATGGAGTATAATAATATTAAGTGATTGAGTTAAATTATTCTACTTACTATTTTGGTGCTTGAATTTGAGTTCCAAGACTTCTAGTCTGTATGTAAAAACAACTTGCTATCCGTCCAAACACAGATTTCGATAAAAACACGTTTACATCGAAGAAACTGAAAACTTAAACTATAACCGTTAAAAGAGGAAAGTAATCTTTTCAAAACAAATCAGAAATTAAGCGCGCTTATTAATATTATTATGAGTACGCAATTAAGACTGTCGCGCGTTTTCATAAATTGAACAATCATTATTGCGTCACAATAAAATATATCATTTCTGCATCACTGCAGTAACATGGCTCCTTTAACTGCTAACTATAATGCAGTTACTTTAAAATAAAAGTTGAATCAAAAATATATAATAAAATCAAATTGAATAATTTAGAACGATAAACAAATCATAAAATCGATTTCAATAAATCGAAATATTTACAACAGCAAACATATTTCAAGAATGTCATATCCTGAAATGTAGCAATCCAATAAACTTTCCATAAGTTTTCTACAATCAATTTAAAATGCGTTATGAGAGTCGCATTTTATTACTTGCATTGACTGTTTTCTCAGTGTTTATAATCTGATAACGAAAAAACTATTTTCCAGTTTTTCAAAGAATTTCAAAGAATTTGTCAAATTTCATAACATAAAATGAATAACATAGCATTGTTTATTCTGACTCTATCAAATATAAATATCATGCAGGTTCAGCAAAATAAACATTATTTCATTTAGAGTTCGTAAGGCTCCTTGAGGGGGAATCCCCTTATACGGTCTTCTGCGTGCATGCGTTAATGTCTATAGTTCAGATGGCAAAACAAGCACGACTTTGTGTATTGGTCTTTCCAAAAAGGTTGGAGAGCGTTTACGTATACCATCTTTATTCAGTTCTCGACTTGCTATCTGCAGTTTGACCTTACGTATTGAACCATCATCACTCGGGTAGGTTTCTGCTACTCTTCCAAGAGGCCACTGGCTGCGGGTAGAGTCGTCTTCTTTCACGATGACGATGTCTCCGACTGCGATATTCCTCTTTGGTTGAACCCATTTCTGTCGCTGTTGCAGCTCTTGGAGGTATTCGCGTCGCCATCTGACCCAGAATTCATTGACGAGATACTGCACCCGTCTCCACCACTTGTGAGCATAGACATCTTCGCGTTGAAACTTTCCAGGGGGTGGCAGGACAACACGTTCCTTCATCGTGAGTAGATGATTTGGGGTAAGTGGCTCTGGGGCATCTGCGGCACAGAGATTTGACGTGGTAAGGGGCCTGGCATTTACGATAGCTTTTGCCTCGGTTAAGAACGTCTGGAACGATTCATCGTCTAGTTGGGATCCAGAAGATTTTAGGAGAGGTTCGAGTACTCTTCGTACTGTAGCAATTTGTCGTTCCCACACACCTCCCATATGTGACGATCGGGGTGTGTTCATTTGAAATGGTATCCAATCTGTACCATTTTCCGTCAGGTACTTTTGAACTGCCTCTTGATCCATTTCTGCCATGGCTTGTCGCAATTCATTTCTAGCACCAACAAATGCAGTACCTCTGTCAGATCGGATTTGTCGCACCGATCCTCGTCGGTTGAGAAAGCGTCTTAGGCAGTTTATGAAGCTGCTGCTACTGAGACTGTTTGCAGCTTCCAGATGGATCGCTCTGGATGCCATGCACGTAAAGAGCACGCCGTATCTCTTTACACTGCTCCTCTTCTCTTTGATCAGAAATGGTCCGAAAAGGTCAACGGCACAGTATGTGAATGGCGGGGCAGGATCAAGTCGGTCTTTGGGCAAATCTGACATCTTTTGCTGCTGGAACGTTCCTCTCAGCTTCTTGCATGTGACACATTTGGAGATGACCCTTGAAACAGCTGAGGATCCTCCGATCACCCAATATCCTGTCTGTCGTAGTTCATTATGGGTGATTCCTCGCCCCATGTGAATTACTTTCACATGTTTGTGTCTCACAAGGAGTGTCGTCAAATGAGAACTTTTCGGCATTATCATGGGATGCTTCACCTTCAGTGGGACGTCAGCTCTCTTTATTCTTCCACCGATTCTCATAATACCGTCATTGTCAACATATGGATCTAGTCGGTACAAGGCACTAACTGGTTTGATACCGTCTTTCTTTTGCTTCGTCGCCATTCTATCACTCTTCTCGGGTAACTTCAAGTTGTTTAGGACTTTCAATTCCTCATGAAAGTGTTTGGCTTGTAGACTTCGCACTATTTCCTTTTCGGCTTCTTCGAGCTCGGCAACACTTAGTGCAAGTCTTTTGAGTGGACGTTGTACATCTGCGTGCCTTTTGACTTTTCTGTTACGTAGTTTGCATTTGAATCTCAAGCAAATGGCAATTGCTCTCTTGGCACGCTGCCAACTTGAAATGTGCTCCAATCGGCTGGGTTCGAAAGTTTTGGTCTCGTTGGTCACGGTAGAGAAGGCATGTACTTTCCTCACTTCAGGATCACTTTCACATGTGGAACTGTTGTCTTGTTTTGGATTCTGGAACTCTCCTCTTTCTTGGAGAAATTTTGGACCTCTCATCCATCGGGTACTTTGCAAAAGTTCCTTGGCCGTCATTCCACGTGAGGCTTCGTCTGCAGGGTTTGACTCAGTGTTAATGTAGAACCAACTTTCTGGGCTTGAATTATCATGTATTTGCTGCACTCTGTTTGCCACATACACATGGAATCTCCTTGCTTCATTGTTTATATATCCCAGGACAATCTTGCTGTCGGTCCAAAAGAATTCCTGGAGATTTTCATATCTCAGCTCCTTTCTCAAGAAGGCACTCATCTTTGCTGAGATAGTGGCAGCAGTCAGCTCAAGTCTGGGTATCGTCACTGGCTTCAGCGGGGTTACTCTTGACTTTGACACTACGAGTGAGCATGATACTTCCCCTTTGTCATTGATCAGGCGTAGATAGGAACACTGTCCATATCCATCATAACTGGCGTCAGAGAAGTGGTGCAATTCTGCGGACCTTACCTTACCAAATCCAGGTGGTTTGTAGCATCTCGGTACTTCAAGATTTCGCAATTCTCCTATTTCTAGTATCCACTTCTCCCACTTGGGTCTGACATCATCCGGCAAAGGACTATCCCAGTCAATCCTTCGACGGCACAGGTCCTGCAGAATCTGCTTGCCTCTGAGCGTCACGGGACTTGCAAATCCATTCGGGTCGTAGATAGAGCAAACGGTTGATAGAATTCCTCGTCTTGTAAGGGGTCGATCTTTGATTTCAATCCTGATTTGAAGAGTGTCATTTTCAGTACACCATACTACTCCAAGTGCGCGTTCCACTGGTAAGGGGTCAATTTCGAGGTCAAGGTTGGCTACTCCTTTGGCTCTGTCATCAACTGGAAATTCCTGGAGCACTTCTTTCTTATTTGACATCAACTTGTGAAGTCGCAAACCAGCCTTTTCGCATATCCCTTGGCTTGCTTTCAGGAGAGAGACTGCTTCTTCGCTTGTTGAGACTGACTTTATTCCATCGTCTACATAGAAGTCTTCTCGGATAAAAGACGCTGCTTCAGATCCAAAGTCGACTTCGCCATCATCTGCTGCTCTCTTGAAGCCAAAATTTGCACATCCTGGTGAACTTGTGGCTCCAAAGAGGTGTACCATCATTCTGTATTCGACAACATCTTTGTTTGGGTCACCATCCTCCCACCACAGGAAACGGAGCATATCCCGATCTTCTTCACAGACATAGAACTGATGGAACATTCCCTTGATATCAGCCATGAATGCGACGTCTTCCTGTCTGAATCGGCATAGTACACCAAGCAAACCATTCGTCAAATCGGGTCCTTGCAGGAGATGATCATTGAGTGATACACCTTCACACTTGGCTGAGCAGTCGAAGACCACACGGATCTTTCCAGGTTTTTGTGGATGATAGACACCCGTATGGGGAACATAGTTGACTTTCCCTGGTGTGAACGTAGATGGTGCTCTCTCAGCACATGTAGATAGGACATCTGCCATGAACGTTCTGTAGTCCTCTTTGAACTGTGGGTTTCTCCGGAATCTGGCATTGAGTTGATTCCATCTTTTTTCTGCTACTTGGCGGTTGAACGGAAGAGAGGCGTCACGTGACTTGAAGGGTAGAGGCATCTCATAGTGTCCATCAGGCCTCTTCTTGATTCCCTTTTCCATGATGTGTAGGAACTTCTGGTCTTCCACTGAGAGAGAAGTCCCTCCCTTGTTTTCATCAGCAAAGTCTTTTTCGAGAGTTGCTATGACTTTCTGCGGACAGAGGACTTCCTTCACCGAAGTCGGGATCGCGAACTTCACGCTTTCACGACTTGCAGTTTTGTGGCACACAACAGCATCCGAACTTTCAGATGTCAGGCATACTTTTCCGATAATTCCCCATCCTAGGAGAGATTTCTGAGCATAGGGGTCATCTTCCCCTCCGGTGACTACTTGTCGGGGCCGGATAGCTCGTGGGCAGTCGTTTCCGATCAGGAGTGATACATCTATGGTTTGATCATATGGCATCATTTCATCCGCAACTTGACGCAGGTGAGGCCAATGATTCACCACCTCCTTCTTGGGTATCTGTGACCTACTGGCTGGTATTTCCTCTCTTGAGAAGGTCACTGGAAGATGGATCTCATGTTCCTTGTGGTAGTCTAGTACCTCCAGACCTCTGATTTTCTTACTTTCAACGTTGGATCTCCCATGCATTGTAGTTAACTGCAGATTGGTTGTAGTTCCTTCTACCTTGAGTTTGTCACGCAGTTTCTCCGACATGAAACTGACATTTGATTGGTCATCAAGCACTGCATACACAAGGCACTCATCACTTGGTTTTTCTGTATGTCTCACCCAAACTGGAACGATCATACAATGGTCTCGGCCGTTTTGATCTGGAATGGAACATACAGTTGTACATCGGGCAGTTCCTTCGTCTCTGGCTGCAGTTGCCCTCTTAGGGTAATGAAGACAAGTGAGATGCTGACCTTCGCATTCTTTACAGGTCTTTCTATCTGGACAGTCTTTGATTTGATGAAGGTCAGTCATGCCACATCCCAGGCACAACATGCGCTGAAAGAAGAATGATTTCCTCTCATACATAGGCTTACGATTGAAATGGTTACATACGTCGATGTTGTGGTCTCCCTTGCAGAATGGGCATTCCGAGTACACCCCGTGCTTGGTACGGGTTGGGTTTCCATTTTTACCTTGCGATTCAGATTTGCCACTTGTACTGAATGTTCGGGCTTTTGCACTTCCGGTACCTTGGTGTCTGGCCATTGGAGCTGTACTCTTGGGTGTCTCTCGCAGAGATTCCAACTCTGGAATTGTTGCCAGGCTTGCTGCATTGTTCACAAAGTGTGCGAACTTCTCAAATGGAGGGTAGCTTTCCGGGCCAAACCTTTCTCGCCATCTTTGGATTTCATCTCTCCATTTGTTTTCCATGTAGTTCGGCAACTTTTCAACGAGCTTCACGTTTTCCTGCGGATAGTCTAAGATTCCCAGACTTGGGATGGTTCTCTTCGCTGCTACAATCTTGTGAAGGAAGTCAGAAAAGTCCCTCGTACCTTTGGCGTCTCGATTTCCAATCTTTCGCCATGAGCCAAGTCTTTCCATGAACGCTACACTGACGCTACTTGGGTTCCCATATCTCTCAGCAAGAGCTTCACGTGCATTCTGGTATCCATCAGTGGCATTGAGTAGCTGATAATGTTCAACTATTTCCTTGGGCGATCCGGTTACAAAGCTGCTAAGAAAGTTCAACTTCGTGGAGCAATCGAGCGGTTTGGAGTCTACCAGCGCATCGAACGCATTTCGCCATATGGGATACTGGAGTGGATCACCGGAGAAGATTGGAACTTCAACCTTCGGCAACTGGTTTAAGGCTGCTGACTGCTGGGCACTGAGTATTTGTTGCATGTTTACTTTAGTCAGTTGAGCCATGCATGCTTCCAGCGATACTGCTATTTTATTCCAATCATTACTTGCAGCTAGGGGACTTGAGTTGATCAACATTGGCGGCTCGTCAGGTTGGAGTATTGGAGGCGCTTCTTTTCCATCTTGTGATTGGAAGAATCTATTCAGCCCTTCTTCTTTGGTTTCTTCGTCAATTTCCAGACGATTTTCACTCGAGCAGTCACTCTCGAACTCCTCGATTATTTTTTCCTGTGCCTTCAAGCGAGCTTCTTCCTTCTGTTTCATCAATTCTCGTTTCCTTCTTCGCATCTCTAATTCGAGTAACTCTTCCTCTTCTTCAAACTTTCTGTCAGATTGTGATGCTGCTCGTTGGATGTTGATTTTCATTCTTTCACTTCGGATTGACTTTGAACTCACTCTGCTCTTCACACTCGGAGCGGCGTGTCCTGACATCTTCGTCAAGGATTCCATTTTTATGCAGAACTTACTGCGTAACTTTTATGAAGGACGGGACGGGACATACGTTCAGTTGAATTTACAAAATAATTGTCATTGTGGCTGCCTCAACTTAGAGGAGTTTCGTGTCACCATGAAATCATCATTCACACTCCGATTGTACTTGTAAATGAGTGTTAATAACTTTTATTAACATGAATCAACATAGGAATGCGGTATATACGTAGTGAGTACAGACTATATATGGAGTGAGTACAGACTATGGAGTGAGTACAGACTATGGAGTGAGTACAGACTATGGAGTGAGATGACAATCTGTAATAATAAAGTATAAAGAAACAAAATACATGGAACATTTAAACATTGATTCTACATACGAGGATCACAGTGTCTATTATTATAATATGATGCTTAATCGATAAATCAAAACATGGAGTATAATAATATTAAGTGATTGAGTTAAATTATTCTACTTACTATTTTGGTGCTTGAATTTGAGTTCCAAGACTTCTAGTCTGTATGTAAAAACAACTTGCTATCCGTCCAAACACAGATTTCGATAAAAACACGTTTACATCGAAGAAACTGAAAACTTAAACTATAACCGTTAAAAGAGGAAAGTAATCTTTTCAAAACAAATCAGAAATTAAGCGCGCTTATTAATATTATTATGAGTACGCAATTAAGACTGTCGCGCGTTTTCATAAATTGAACAATCATTATTGCGTCACAATAAAATATATCATTTCTGCATCACTGCAGTAACAAGGGCCTAAAATTAATATTATTAATAATATTAATAATGAATAATAATAATAAATAATAATAATTAACCTCTCTAAATTAAATAGACTAATGAATAATTTATAATTCATGACATAAGTTTGGCAACAAACATACATGCATGCATGCATACATGCATTTGTAAACATTTGTAATACTTCGAAGGCGAAACCCAACATCTTCTTCATCATAATATAATTAAACTCAAGACAAGATTGAATTGAATTGAATTTGAATTCATTGCCGAATTAGAACTTGGACTTTGTCTAGAATTTAAAGATCTGAAACAATAACTAGACTCTATTCAAGACTAGAGTAATTCTAAATATAATTATAAATATATATAATATTGCATTCAGGAAAAATACTGCTAAGGTGACACATTTTAAATTGGAAGGAAAAAAAATGTTTTGCAAGTACTGAGCAAAGAAAACTTATTTTTGAAAAGATCATTGTGGAAATCAATTGCAAAAACGGCAGGGTAATGAAGTAAACGGTACAACACGTAGGCTACATCGTATAAGCTTGCACGTACAGTATAGGTACGGTGGCCTGCGAACCTCCCGAAAATGCCCGAGAGATCTCCTGACACCGACTAGTTTACCCCAGTTGCGACAAAATGCGACAGGTTTTTACTGTAAATGCAAGTGGTTTCTAGGTTAAAAACATCCACAAAAATCAAATAAAGACCGGTTTTTTAAAAACCCCTGAGATCTTATCATAGAAAACAGGGTCCAAAGTCACAAAATCGATGCATTTTTTTCCAAACTTGCCAAAATACACGATTTCTAGGGGAAAACGAACTGGTCGTCAAGTTTTGACTGGTCATTTCGCATGTATAACATGTGTATATGAAATGACGAAAATATCTCTTCAAAATGACGTCATATAACGAGGCTAGAGAGAAAAAACCAACCCGGAAGCAGAAATAATTTGGGGTCACTTTATTCAAGATGGCGACTCGCATGAGACACTTTGTGTAATGTGGAGCTCCGCGATAATGTCATCAAATGCAAGTTTCCCGATCATTTTAATGAGCCAAATTAAACTTTTTGTTTTTAGTAATATATAGTGCATTTTATTGATATTTTAAAAAAAATTTAATGCTAAAAATATAGCCACAGTGCTTCGATGAAAATTGACATTTTAACACGTCGGCAGAATAGGAAATGTGTTAAGTGCGACCCCGTTGACATCGCTACTGAATGGTTAAGGTCTGCCCATTCAAGAAGATGCGCTTGCAACAATGATTTTGAGTGGTCAGTACCGATCAGTTGCAACACCCCATTAGATATTGTCTGGTTCATTTAGTGGCTATGAATTTACTTCATCATTTAGGATTTAATCATTGAATATTAAAACATGTACATTTATTTTATTGCATTTTAATCCAGCTTTGTCATGCAAGACACTTCAATGGCATGCCCAGACACAACCTTTGTTGCAAAAGTAAGTGTTTTTCTTCTATTTTGCATCTTCTTTTGACTTTTCCCTTTTGTGCTCTTGCAGGGCTCTCTACATATATTATTTAATTCAACTTTTGGTTCTTCATGAAAATATAGTTAGTGTAATAGGGAATGACAATGCTAATGCTTATAATCTTTATTGAAATCATGTTTAACCCAAATTACAGTGTATATGAATAGAAATTAAATTAATAAATGTGAAAAATGTAATTGACCACAAGTTTGCCAAGGAAATCAAGCACCATGTGACAGGTGTTAAGCACCCTGAAATTAGTAATGAACTTTTGATTTAAACATTTATTTAAACATTGTAGATGTATGGCACTCATCTTTAATAAGTATAGATACAAAACAGTTTGTGGTGATTTGTTGATAATCACTGTGTCATACCAGCATGCATGGATTAATTTGATGACTGTCACTTGTACTTATTATAAATCACCTTTTTGCAACACTTTCATGTAAGGCTTGTTCAAATATGCTCTGGTAAACCATTTTATAGTGACATAATACACTTCAAATGTACATGTAGCTTATAAGACAGAAAGAAGTGAGTACATGTAGGATCTTTGTTGCATGCATTTGCCATCCATTTACACATTTTAAAAAAGATCACTGCATTTTATCGCAGCATACAGTGAATGAGCTGTAATGTATCAAAATTGTCATGGATTTGGAAGCAGTTTGGGATCATAATGAATAATATGGTACATGCAAACATAGATTTCAAACGTTTTGAAATTGTGTAGAATTATGTTCGGTTAAATTGTGTTTTAGGCAAAGCGGAAGAAAAGAAAGCAGACATGCTCAGATGATGAGGATGAACTCTCTTTCTTTGAGTCTTTCAAGAAAAAGGTAAGTTACGCCAAGTGAAACTCTACCAAGAATATTATATATATTTATATCTTATATATTATTTTCTCTAGTTATATAAAGCCATTTAATGCAGAAGACATGTAACTTGTAATTTGGGTACTTCTACATCCTATCCACATATATCGTCTATAATATATCATAATTCTTGATACCTTTTATTTTCTTGCATGAAATAACATACATGTGCACATGTACATGATAGGCCTAGTACATGTTGTAGTGATTTTATAACAAAAGAATGGGTCCTCAAACAAAATTGCCTGTAGCTTCTGTAGTTTTCTTCCCCATCCTTATCAAGTCTGATAAATTAAGTGAGTAATTTAGTGCACAGTCATTCTTTTAAATAAATCCAATGATGAGATGTGTTCAATAATTCCTATTCAGGTTGACATATTTTATGCTCATCTTTTTTGTTTGTAGAAACGAAGGAACACATGTACTGATGCAGACAGTGATACACTTAGCATGAGAAGTTTTACTCTACGGGTAACTATATTTTTTTGCACTACATATCATCGGTTAAAGGAGAATTAACCTCAAAAATACAGACGATAGTGTTCAAAGGTGTTATTTATTCCTTCTTGTTAGACTATATGGCTTCGCGTCAAAATATACGAGATCGATACGAATCAAGATTTTCTGAGCAAAATTTATCATCTGCTCGCAATATGTATCGTCTGCTAGCAGTACATGGGGGCTGCCATTTTTTTTATGTGTACATTAAGATTTTCTTAATCCAAATGCCCAATTGCCTTTTTCAAAATTAAAAACCCGTTTGAGATTAAAAATATAGAATAGATATGTCAATTTATTTTTAAACTGAAGATTTCCTTATATATTTCTGTTGAAAATCGATATTCGCTTAATAGAAATCTATTTTCTCGATACTGTGACGTATGGGACGGAGCAAATTAATTCAAATTTATGGACGCTTCTTCCCTGAGCATCTATAGCGGCAAACTATGCATTCACCTGCTTTCGGATAATGGACTTGAAAAGTCAGAATGCATGCTGCATATATTATGTTCTGCTCTGTTTGGCAAATCCAAGAAAATAGATTTTTGTTAGGCAAAACCAGACATTTTAAAATTATCATTATAAAGATTTAATTTTTATAATACATGTAAACACCCACTTTATATTTTTCGTCACATATGGGATTTTAGGTAATGAAGAAAAGCAATTTAGGTCTTGGATTCAAAATATCTTCTTGACTGGAACATTTCTCAATGGTTCATGTACAACTCCAAATCAGCAAGAAAATGGCAGCCCCCATGGAAATGAGTAGGAGACGATACCGGGTGTTGGAATATCTTTATTTATACCCTTTTCTGATATCTTATTAGAAAATGATTTAGGCCAATAAGTAGGAATATATTACACCTTCCAAAATAAGTAAATTTGTAATTAGGGGTTGATTCTCCTTTAAGAATGAGAATAGCCTTTTTGATGAATTGAGTTTGGCATACCACTTTGTAGATCTTATGGGGTGTTGCAAGAAAGTTGCAATCAATTGCAAATTGTAAAGCAAATTAGAACAACCATTCTGAATGGTTCAGGGTCTGCCCATTCAAGAAGATGCGCTTGCAACAATGATTTTGATTGGTCAGTACCGATCAGTTGCAACTTGCAATCAATCGCAACTTTCTTGCAACACCCCAATAGTCTCCTCTACTTGATGCCAAATTTGCAACGTATAATTATTCTTGATTAACTAATTATTGATTACAAATAAAAAGGCATTAAGTGTTTTGCATGTTTCCAATCAGAGTAAGAAGTGCCCAAACCATGCAATGGAAAGTGCGATATTGCTCAGAAGGAGAAGGGCCTTGAGTCATTTTCGGCTATAAAATCAAATTTAGCCAGTTTCTTTTTAGAAGACTCTTAGGTGCGATTATCTCAAAAGTGTGGGAAGTGAGTTCTAAGTGCCTTTCTTATTCATAACCAATGACATGTATAACTTTACATATCTAGTGGTATCATTAGTGGCTTTTCAATAGTGTCTTTGTCAAGATGTTCTTTGTCAAGATGAATGGAAGGATTAAAGTTATTATTACGTTTTTATGACATATGTGTATGCTCCTGCAATAATTGCTTTTTAGTAACTATCCTACTCTACTGAACTCCTAACTTTAACCAAACTGTGTACCTAACTCTAACCCTAAACCTACCCTAAACCCAGTTGCAACACTACATGTTTACCTGACACTAAAACGTTGACTAAATGATGCCGGGAGAAGTTTAACAGTTGTTACTAGAGCAAATGTTGTGTCACTATCATTACTGAATTATTTGACAGATTCCTATGCTTGGTAAGGCCGGAAAGACAAAACTGAATCACTATTGTCCAAACATGATACAGGAAGGATCCCATCTTTATTCACAGGTGTATCACCATTCTAAAAGCCATATGTAAAACAAGTAATGGTTTGACGTAAGTCTAGAAATCAAATGCAAGTCCAGAATGGATGATTCTGATTGGATTAGAGTTAAGTTGTGTTTGATTTTTTAATTGTGTTTAAATTACGATTCTTTTTATGCAAGAGCACTCTTTGTTTACCTGACACTTTGCAAAATAATGAAGAGTTCTTAGTAACCGTTAGATGTTGAATGAATTCAGATTATAATATACAGTATGTTGTCATCCGGTTGCTCTTCTTGTAGAAACGTAGGAAGACAGATGCAGATAGTGATACACTCAGTCTCAGAAGCTTCAGTCTTCGTGTAAGTAAAACAAACAATTTTCTCATGTATTCATTATCTCAAAGAGATTGAGACTGTGCATACACATGTAGATCTAGTGAAAGTACATACATGTAGATAAGTGCTTATGGTTGTTAAGATTTTTAGTTAAATAGAATAGATCAAGACAAAGTCAAATATCTGTAAGATCAATATGATAGACAGTCAGTGAAAGTGTTTCATGTTTAGTGGTAAATTAAAAGTGAATTGACACTTGATGATAAGTGAAGGCATATATTTTAGATACCTATTTATCTAATTTGAATAATGGATAAGAGATCTTTTCATCTACCAGGTACTTTGTCATCTGGTTCTGATTATCCCATCTAGTGTCGACGGTAAAGAACATTTTACTAATTCATTATTGTTATTTTTATTGTCTCTTGTAGTCTTCATTCCGAATAAAACGGGACTCCAAGCCAGACCTGGATACTCTCAGCTTGCAAAGCTTCTCAATGGTAAGTTCACTCTAAAGTCTCTTATATTCATCTTTAAAAATAACTTGTAATTGTACATATTGCTAATGAAAAGATGAATTTGCAGAAAAAAGGTCATTCAAATCTGTTAGCAGCCCAACCGCAAACCAAACATACATACAGAGGCAGTGCCTATATATGTATTTTGTTCATGTATATTCATATTAGATAGTCAGACAACCTTTTAATATATGTCTGAGTGCTTCATTTTAAAAACTTTCCATTGTTTTAGAAAGTGTGTTTCTTTCCTCACATGGGTTTTGTGATCATGATGATGGATATCATTTCATGATATATTTCCTTATTTTTATATGTGGATAATTTGGGAATAAAGAACGGCGCCATCTTGTGTTCACTTATGGCAGATCTGTCAAAGGGAAGGTCTTGGCTTACATCAAGTTAATTGAGATAAAAGCATAAAAATGAGAGAAACAGATGGGTGAAAGCTTGAGGTTAATCTGATTAAATCATTAAGGATTAAAAAAGACAAGAATTTTAAAAGTTGTTATTGATCAATGACAACTTTGCAAGGTTCTTGCCAAACTAATGATTTATCTTGCATGGAGCTCTCCTTTTATCCCATTTTGTATTTGTTAATGAAGGAATAGGTCCATTTCATGGAGGGGGTTTGTAACAAATATGTGTCCTATGATGGATCCAGAAAATAAAAACATATTTTCTCTAGAGAAAAATGAAAATTTATCTGAATAAACAAAGATATAATATAGGGAAATCATGTGCTGGGTTGTCACTTCGCATCATAAGTTCCTATCTTTTATCAGATTTTCCTGAAGTTTCACTCTTCTGTTTCTCTAATTTTCTGCTTTTATTGAACTCAACTTGATTATTTAATCTGTGCTGCACGTCTAATCCTTATGTATTCATATTGCTATTTTTTTGTGCAACATAATTTTAATCTTGCAATCTTATATGAATGATACATGACTGTGGGGCTGTTGTAAGAAAGTTGTGATCAATTGCAAATCCCCCAAATCAGTTGCAAGTCTTGCAATTGATTGCAAGTTCCATTTAAAATACATGTATCATATTTGCAATCGATTGCAAATGGGGGATTTGCAATTTCTTGCAACACCCCATATGATTTTAACACATTGATGTTACAGATGATCCTTCTACTTTGAAATATATGTAAGAAAATATGATACAAATTTATACATTAACCAGAATATCCGTTATTAACTTTTCTGTAAATTGTACAAATGTATACTTTATAACTGGTACAAGATGTTGATATACATATAGAGAACTTACGGCAGTCGGCTATTTTTGTTCAGCATATCAGATACATAAAGCTTGCCCCCTGTTTAGGCTACTTAAATTCATTGTATGGCTATAAGAGAATCGTATCTAGCTATACGATACGAACATTGTACAAAGAAACTTTGAATGAAGAAACATCGTATAGTGATCGTTTTGAACGAAAACTCGATAAAGAACCAGCATCCCCTTGTAGTCTGAACATGGTATCATACGAGAATCGTATAACTGGGCTGGGCTAATGTATGCGCACTGATGTGACCATTCAGCTGTAATTTTGTATGCGCCTTGTTGACGTAACCAGATAAAAAACATATGGTGTCACCTGACTTCTCCAAAACCTGTTTCTTTATAACGTTGTAGTCTTTACACTCCTTACGCTATACCGTGATTCTTTATACATTTTTTAACACAAGTCTCGTATAACTTTCCTGTAGTGTGAATAGGCTATAAGTATCATTTAAACAATAATCATAATATGATTTAGTGAAATATAAAGCCACCTTGAAACCCAAAGGCCATTATTTGTGATCAGCAATGCAGTACATTTGCAGTTGATATACATGTAGTATAAAACCAGAAACTTCATGTATATAACTTTTGGGAATTATTTTGAGTGGTTCGGATTCGCGCGAACCTACATGTAGCATGACAAGTTTTACCTCGACTTTGCCACGATTTCAGCCACGATTTCAGCCACGATTTCAGCAGTTGGCTTGACAATATATCGCCACATGGGCGATATTACAGCTGGTGATAATCAAATATCTGAAAAAGCAATTATCATGCACTGGCTGCGAATTTCTATAAAAGGTCGTTATCTTCTAAGGTAGCTTCTCTAGCTTGTCATAATGAGCAAAAATATGTACCGTATTGTATTCAGATTTAAAGAAGTACATATCTATGTTATGCCTTGTAGTCTACCTAAAAATATAATCTTAAAGGGACTATGATTCCCAAAAGGTCACTTTGAATGTTTCCACTAAATGGTTTGTATAACAAGATGTAACAAAATGTAACAAATCATCAGTTTAGAAAAGGAAAACAGAATGTAACTATGTGTATTAACCTCTCTCTCTCTCTCTCTCTCTCTCTCCCCACATCTTTGTTTAAATTACAGTTTGCTAGACAAATTTTCATTTTATTTTGTACTCTAGACTCAAATCTGAGTATGGGTTTAAAGATGCAGTGAGCCCTCTCTTGTCAGAATCTGTGTTCATGAATTTTTAAATTCAGTCCATTCCCATTGTCTGTAGATGCACAGCCAACATAAATATTCATCAGAAACCTACAAAAATAATGACTTGATTGGAGTCAGACTCCTGAAAGACCGAACGACCTCGAGACTGAAACTATTCAAAAGACTATTCAGGGAATATATCCCATTTCTCTCTCGAGACCTTGCTATATGTACATTTACTTACCTTCATAGTATTCCAAGAGCTAAGATCTTTCCAGCCAATCTCAAATTAAAAAGATAGTATTCTTTATATGTATGTTTTACAAATTGTAACTGGTTACTGGTCACTTTGTATATAATATTGTATACTCTAGAATGAGATAATTTTGATTTTTAATTGATGAGATAAATGTATACCATCCCAGAACAAGTAATACCATGTATCTTGATGAAATTGTCAAACAGTAGCCTTTCATAAATAATCACTTGCACATACAAGACTTTAGACAGGTACATATCAAAAAGAATATTAATGTACATGTAAAGTTTGAAAATCTAAAAAATGAATTTATTCAGTCCATTGCCATTTTCTGCAATTGCGCAGTCAACATTACTTTATCATAACAGAAAAACCCCTACAAAAATATTACCCTGGTAAAAAGAATCCAGATACATTTAAAAAAACTATGCATGTTGAGGACTTTGTGGGGTATCAAAAAAAATCTGGATGCATGCTGTGGTTACTATGTGGTTTGTATAATCAGGTGAAAAATGTTATAATCATTAATTTGAATAGGATTAGGAACAAAAAATGTGTATCCCCTCTCTCCCTCTCCCCTACATTTAATTGTATCTTTAGCTCTTTCTCCCCCTCCATCTCCCACCTCTCTCTCTATCTCTCTCCCTCTCTCTCTCTCTTCCCCTCTCCCTCTCTCTCTCTCTTCCCTCTCTCTCTCTCACCCCCTTTCTCTCACCCCTTTCTCCCCCCTCCCCGTCTATCTTCCCCCCTTTCTCTCCCTCTCCCCCTTTCTCTCTCTATCCCCCTTTCTCTCTCTCCCCCTTTCTCTCTCTCACCCCCTTTCTCTCTCTCACCCCCTTTCTCACACCCCTTTCTCCCCCCTCCCCGTCTCTCTTCCCCCTTTCTCTCCCCTCCCCGTCTCTCTTCCCCCTTTCTCTCTCTTTCCCCCTTTCTCTCTCTTTCCCCCTTTCTCTCTCTTTCCCCCTTTCTCTCTCTTTCCCCCTTTCTCTCTCTCACCCCCTTTCTCTCTCTCACCCCCTTTCTCTCTCTCACCCCCTTTCTCTCACCCCTTTCTCCCCCCCTCCCCGTCTCTCTTTCCCCCTTTCTCTCCCTCTCCCCCTTTCTCTCTCTATCCCCCTTTCTCTCTCTATCCCCCTATCCCCCTTTCTCTCTCTCTCCCCCTTTCTCTCTCTCACCCCCTTTCTCTCTCTCACCCCCTTTCTCTCTCTCACCCCCTTTCTCTCTCTCACCCCCTTTCTCTCACCCCTTTCTCCCCCCCTCCCTGTCTCTCTTTCCCCCTTTCTCTCCCTCTCCCCCTTTCTCTCTCTATCCCCCTTTCTCTCTCTCCCCCTTTCTCTCACCCCCTTTCTCTCTCTCACCCCCTTTCTCTCACCCCTTTCTCCCCCCTCCCCTTCTCTCTTTCCCCCTTTCTCTCTCTTTCCCCTTTCTCTCTCTTTCCCCCTTTCTCTCTCTTTCCCCCTTTCTCTCTCTTTCCCCCTTTCTCTCTCTCTCCCCCTTTCTCTTTCTCCCCCTTTCTCTCTGCTTCTTATTCTGTTTTGCTGTAGAAAAATTCTTTCTTAATTCTTTAATTTGAACAGGGGTTTAAAGATGCAATAAGCCCTCTCCTGGCAAACGAAGCTTGATGAGTAATACCTCAATGTACTCGGTCCATTCCCGTTTATCTGATTATGCAGTCAACTTCACATTATCATAACAGAAAACTTTCCAAAAATAATATCCTGGTAGAAGCTTTTTTGCAGGCACAAACCCTGGTCAGTCGTAACAGAGTGTCTGTACTGTAAGACTACCATAGGCCCTGTACTATAGCTGCTCCTGACATTGACATGACAATTAGGAACCTGGGTTGGGCTTCTTTCAAGACAAAATTGTTTTCTAATAAAGTCAAATTAGGGTCTGTGCTTGCAAACTACGTAGAAGCCAGATATCTGTATGTTGTGGTTACTGCACTTTATATTAACCCCCCCCCCCCACCTGCCCCGTACTTTAAAAAATCATAAACTTCCATTCTCTCTACAGAAAACATTCAATCACACACGCAATCATACACGCACTGCACACCCGCCTCGCACAAAACCTGCACAAAACACACCGAACCCATCACCGACAACCAAGAAAATGAAAATCCATGAGATTTCCTACACCAAGCAAATGGGAGAGGAGCCCGCAACTCACGTCATGAAGCCGCAAACCCATGCCCCCGACTGACCGCAACTCCTAAAACCCACCCCACCCCACTAATTCGTCTCTCTCACCCCCACTAATCCGTCTCTCTCACCCCTCCGCCTCCATCAAAACAAACCAGATTCCAGGGTGGACTTCCCCTTTAAGATTAAAAAAAAAGAATTAAAAAATATTGCTTTGTGTACATGTATAAGGAAAAAAAAGTAGACCTGTACTTAAACCACCGAAGAGGGCCAGGACAGCTGAGTATAATTAAAATAATTCCAGAATGACCAGATCAGATATCGTATTGCATAATTCAACGAATTTGAGAGTAATCAGATATGAAGTAGCAGACTTGAAAAGATGAAATTGAATCAAATTATGACACAAGATAAAAGAAAAGAAAGAAAAGAATATAGAGCAACAATAGAGAATAATGTTGAGGAATATTGGCATGCAATGTATACTACCGGTATATGAAATAATTGACAGAGCAATACATGTATGAAAATATGAAAAACATACATTACATATTACTGATTAATAGAAACAGGTCTTTAGAGTTAACTCACATGTACACTGAAAACTTGATCTTTCAGTTTTGAAAGCCAAGTATGAAATGAATAATAAAACAACATCAGTCTTCAAATTAATGGGGAGAGTATCCCAAACATGGGGAAATGTGTACATGGCAGAGCGATGGAGTCTTTTAGTGCGAGCTTTCAGATATCAACTTTTAAGTCCATGAGGCTGAACCCCCCCCCAAGGTTGAAAGTGATAGGAGGTTCAAAAGACTGAAGAGGAACATGATACATTTGGACAATGTACATATATGTAGTTCAGATTAATACCTTGGGATACATATCTCAACTTTTACCAAAAGTCCATGAGACCGAAAACCTGGTAACTTGAAAGTGAAAAAAGTTCAAAAGAATAAAGAGGACCACAGTACAGAAGGACCTCACAAGTTAAAGTACATTATAAAACGGGTTCAAGAATGTAGCCATCCTGATTTGTCAAATAACACCATGTGACCGGGCAAAAAAAAAGTGATAACAGACGGCAAAAAGGCTCTGAAGCACGGCTGAGCTGTGCGTAAGCGTACCTCTGGTGCATGCAAACTTAAAACGCAATGAAATCGCGTAGTTTGTCATTTTAGCGCAGGGATTACATTACTTTTGTTGGCTGCGCTTCTGTGATGCCATCCAGGAAAGCAAATGGCAGCCTCCATGACTGTGCGACTCTTGGCGTTTCTATGGGGTTCGTAACCATTTTTATAGACTTCATAAACATTTTGCCATCCCGTTTTATAAAACTATTAATACATGGTTGTGAGTTCGTGCATTAGTGCGATCTGGCAACACAAAGATCGTGGTGTCAAACACACTCGGCTTGCGCCTCGTGCGTATTAGTACACCACGATATTAAAAACCTTTGTGTTGCCAGATCGTACCAACGCACTCTCAACCATGTATTAATAGTATACTGCGGTAAGTCCACTGTTTATGCCTTGAGACCTTTCTGACTATCTAACCAACTTTAAGAAGGCCAGTGAAAAAAACAAGAAGAAAATAATCAAATAAATTTCTTGTGTTCCCATTGATGTAAGCAGAGAAATCACTTTAGCAAACTTCTTTAAAAAAAAAAAAAAAATCCCAGTCTTATACGGTTGCACCTTATATGGTGGAATTTTCCGGTACCTTGATTCTCATAGAAACTGTAATTAACAGAAATATAAGGTGTGAGGAATTCTCTTACATTATTAATTAATATTAATAATTATTTAATTTTTATGTTTTTTTTTGTTTAATTATTGTGACCAGTTTTATATATGGGAATCTTCTGACAGCGAAAATTTGCCAATATGAAATGAATTATTTGTAGTAATAGTTTAGGAATCCCAAATACTAAATTAGAATTAGAATAATCAGACATCACAAATCTAACTGTATCCCTGACAAAGCTGATAGTTTGGCATGGGAAGAAAAAAATTGATAGATATATTGGTGCACCGGGGCCTGATCCTGGGTATCAGCGTCGGTGCTCAGTTTAAAATAAAAGGGGATTATTTTGACTCTTGCCTGTACAAAACTATCCAATACATCACAAAGAAGTAGATGTTTTTACATTTATTTTGATTTGTTTTCCAAATAATTTAATTCTTGTTTTCAATTTTGTTGATTTATTTTCAAAATTTAAATCCTTGTTTTCAATTTTATCAATTTATTTTTTTACATTCTTGTTTTCAGTTTTATCAGTTCCGTTGTTGTTCATACCGTAAATGAAATATATCAGCGTGCTTAAAAGAGTATTTTGCTTTTCAAACTTCAATTTCAAAATATTTGTTTCATTTGCTCAAGGCACATATTTCCTTGGAAAATTGCTCTCTTAATGACTGTTTGGAATATCATGACTTTCAAGTACATGTAATTATATTCAAGACAGGCAAACAAAATGTTGACAGCTCTTTAATCTTCGACTAAAAGGAGTTGTTGTGAACACTGATGATGTGAGGAGCATGAACACAGCACCTCATCCCAAGACAGTGAAGTCACATTATCATAGACATCAATCATTACCTCATTTAGATGTTTGCTATAGTATGGCGACTGTTCTTGGACTCTTGACAGGGATGATTTGTATATACAGTGTACACTTAAACCTGTCTATTATTAAGACCACTCAAGGAAGACAAGAAAAGCGGTCTTTATAAGCAGGTGGTCTTTATGGACAGGTTCCTTTATTCAGTGGCGGACCTACATGTACATAGGGGTAAAACCGGCCCGTGCCCCCTCTTTTGAAACCCAGCTGGTATACCTTAAGTACACGATGAAAAAAATATGCCCCCTTAATTTCCTAATTTCCTTAATTTCCCCTTTTCCGGCTCTGTGTCCCCTCTTTTACAAAATCCTGGATCCGCCCCTGTCTTTATTACATGTTTTCAATGAGAAATGCCTAAGACCTTGAAGCCCTCAGAAGACAATACCTGTGCTTTTTCTCTTTCTTCTTTAAAAAAAAAAATAGAGAAATGGCAGGTTTCATAAGGCTTAGAACTATACAAAGGTAGCTAAACAATAATATTTATTCGTAAGAAGCACTAGTAAAACATATATGAATAATAGATATCAGAATAATTTAGAAGAGATGTGGTGGATTGTTTGTCTTTTATTTGACGTTCTCATGTTTTAAATAGTTCTAATCAATAATAGAACATGTAGGGAGAAGACGAATAGAAATAAGCATTGTAAGATAATACCTTTTTTGTGGATCTTTTGTCTTTGTTTTTTCAAGAAAACTAAATTCCTTGATAATTTGTACATATTTTTCCAGAGTTCCCTTGTGCTTTCCAAAGCAAATTGTTCTTCATAATTTTTGCATTAAAGACAAATTACCGAAAGGGGAGAAATGGGTGGATCAGCTTTTGAAAGTTTGTTTTTGGTGATACTAGTAGGTGAATGGTCAGTCAGTGTCGTGCCAGGGTTGCACCATTTGGTAGCAACTGTATTCTCTGATTCATAAAGTGTCAGAAACAATTTGTGGCACATGTACAGCTTAGTAATCAATATTCTAAAGGGTTATTTCCCTTCTGAGTGATGTGTAATTGGCTATGAACACACCTTTTCTCTTTATCTCTTGTCTTTGTGATGTTGGTCTTTCGCTCTCTCTCTCACTCTCTCTCTCTCTGACATACACACACACACACACACGAACACACCTCTCTTTCAATAGTGTCTGTGCATTAATTCCCATTATATATTTTTTAAAATCCTTCTCCACCTCTCATAATTTCCCTTTTTTTTAGGGGGGGGGTTGGGTCTCTCTTCCACCTCTCCTAGTTTCTCTTTTGATATCTGCATGTACATGTATTTCTCCCTTTCATTTGAAGTTGTGGTCTCGGATATGTGGTCTAGGATATTTTATCCATTTGATCAATCGCCCTTATTTTTAATGTATTATAAATAATTTGTATATTCTCTCTCTCTCTCTTTCTCTCATTCTATCTCTTTCTCTTATTCTCTCTAAAAAATGAACATCTTTGCAGCCTGTCAAAGTTAGTCACAAACTATAAAAGATGTTGTTTCCCGCTCTCTTTTTCATCAATTTATTTTTAGTCTCTTACCTTTGCACTGGGTATCAGTTCCATTCCTGCTTTGTAGGTATGTCTTAATATGAAGTTCAGTATCTTGATCTACAAACTGATTATTTATCTCCTTTCTTATTTGTTTGTTTATTTTCTGTTATTTATTTTCATTTCTATTTGATTTTTTAATCATGTATCATGTACATAGCATGACCAGTTTGATATTGGACATTTATTTAGTTAATAAATATTGGTAAAGGGCCTCTTCAACAAGGAAACAAACTCTACCTGTATAAATGAATGATTTCTTAGAAACCATTAGCTGAATGTCACATGTATGTCATGAACATTGAGGAATTTCCCTCATTCATTAAATTATCTGTCTCCTCCCATCAGTACTGAATATGTTGCTTTGCCACTCACATAATTAGTACTCTGAAACCTGTCTAGTGGTGCATTTTTGCTTACTTTGCGAAGGCGAATTCGGGCTTTGCAGCTGGATTCGCACACCTGCATTGTGTGTGCTACGTTGACCTTGTTGACACATTTTTATAACGTCATTATAAACGTGTTTACAAATGATTGTGCGTTTATGCTTCCTCAGAAACCGTCTTTTTGGAGAAACACTGATTGAAAACGCACCTTTTTTTTTAGTTTACCATCAGCGTTTTAAATCGGCGATTATACAAAAATGAGTTAGGACGCAACCGTGTTTTGAACTAAACGCGTTTCAAAACGCTCATTCTGGCCTGAAAATGTGAGCATAAACACACTCTCAAAAGGCCACCCTTGAGAAGCAAAAAAATGGTAACCTCTGGAGACAGGTGGTCTTTCTTGAAACTGTTCTACAGCACAATCCTTGAAGGAAACAGTGTACTTGACCACTGAAAACGGGTGGCCTCTATGACAGGTTTGACTGTATTTGTGATTGATAAACAGCTTCTCTTGCTCTTTGAGGCATCAACCTAAGTCCCCACGTATCTGCTTTCTTTCTTCAAGGCAATTAGCTTACTTACTAATCACACTTCTAAGTACAGTATACTCCCTTACTATGTGTTCCTACCTATTTAATATGTACCTCCTGTCTTGCTCACACCCTGCCATTGGTGAACCCCTGTAATTAATGCTAGGTTAAACCAAAGGTCTGTGGTGTGGTGATCGCACTGTTACCCGTACTTTCACTTTGTGTGATTGTGACCAACGGGAGCATACTATAGTTATCCAGGGAATTACTCATGGTGTGTGGTACGAGGCTCTGTTTCCCAACTAAGGGCCATTGGAATGGGGAGTTCTATGGTCGTTGGAATAGCTACCCTCTCCCCATTGTCAATATGGTGAGACATTCATTTTTCTAATAATTCGTATTTCATATTTTAATGCTCTCTGTTTGATCCATTTTTTTTCTTCAATTTGTTTAAATAAAAGAGTTTTAGATTCAGTCTTTGAAGAAAATATGTTAACACAAGTTTTAAAAAGGATCGGATGAGTCGGTGACTGAGCCCCTTATTTGTTGTCTATCTACATTTACTTAATATGAAAAAATGTTTAATATTTTTTAAAGCCTTAACCTCCTCGTTGCCTTTTAATTTAAAGTAGATACAGAGTACATGAATTATTTAGAAACTATCAGCATGTGAATTTGTAACCGATGCTGTTTGAAACTTGAGAGGAATAATTCATACTTGAACGGATTGTCTGATTTGAAATGTGAAACCTTTACTAATCCACCCGTACTGCTGTATACATACATGGTCAGTATGACAGAAAAAATTTAAGCCACAAAATTTGCCATCACTTTTATGCAAATAGGTTTTTGAAAGGTTCTGAATTTCATCTTTAGAGTTCTTACTTACAGACATCATCCATTTTAAGCTGCTGCATGCATTATCAGTATTATAGGCTGCTACAAAAATTGTTCTTTCAACTTGCTCAGCTCCAGTCAGGTAAATGGATCATGATGTTACTAAATTCACTTCCCCCCCCCCCCCCACACTTTGGGAAAGATATGTCGAGCAACCAAAATCTGAGGTGCATTATTTTTTGGTAATTAAAATTGTTCTTATTCCACTGATTACTTTAATTGACAAATGATTATTAATTCCTGATTGTCTACATAAATAAAGCAAGAATAGACCAGAGGATACATGGAACAAATTTAATATGGAACCTAAGTCATGTGATTCATGCAAGAAAATGTGGAATACTAGGCACTTTCTGTACTTACAAAATTTCTTATATTTACCACTCTTAAAAGTTGTATATTGTGAAGACTAGCATCGTACACTGTGATGTAATTAAAATATAACATGCATAAATGCAGAATTTTTACTTTGCGTCCCTGACTGGCAAGTTAGGTTAACGTGGGACATTGGATACCGGTAAGTGGTTTTGTTGTGCCTTGTATGAAAGACAGAATGACCCACAAAATTGACTATTTTAAAATAGTTACAAATTCTATTTATGGCTCATTATCATACATGTATATGTTTAGGTAATAGTGTTTATATACATGTAGGCTATAATTGATAATCTGTAGTCTATATTCTATCTATAACTTATGAAAGAGATGACCTACCGTACATGTACATGTGTACACAATTTGCCTTGACCTGCACATTAAAATAGAATTTTCACAAGGGTTCTATAGCTATTTATAGCTCTGCATCAAAGATTGTACTGTAGTTAATTTCATTCAAAACATTGTAGGGGAACAAAGGACCGCCAAATGTTGATAACAAAACACGCAAAAATAAAGAAAAAGATACAAATCCCAGTTTATTTAAGGGCTGTATCAATTTCTTTTGTAAACTGAGACTTCATACACCAGGGACAAGGTATTTTTTTCAGATTCAAAGACTGTACCCAGAGCAGATCTTATCTAGTCTGCAGATACAGACTCTACATTATGTTGACATAACAATTTTGTAATTAAGCCTAGCCTAACTTTGTTAGTAAAGTCTCTGGCTGTCTCTGCAGGAGCAGATTACAGTCCAGGGTCTGTGGATGCAGTCATCATAGTCTTACAGTTCAGACCCTGTGTTACATGTTATGACCGACAAGGGTTGTATGGTCTTCAAATTCAACCTGATCTTAATTGAAAGTATAATCTGAGAGCAGTCAAGGTGCTGGTTGTCTAATTTTTAATCTGTTGACTCTTACTGTCCAGCCAACTTGTTAGATTCAAATTGAATTTTAGTCATGACAAAAATTCAATTTGAATCTAACAAGTTGGCTGGACAGTAAGAGTCAACAGACTCAATAGACTGTTCACATTTCTGTAAAACATGAATGTTTTACAGAAATGTGAACAGTCTATTTTAGAGAAAAATAAAAGCAATGAAGTATGTTTGTAAAAGGTGACTTTATAGAAAATATTTTTCTGATATGATTTCATAGGACTTCAAGTTATTGACACTATTTAAGAATTTTTCGCAGAAAATGAATTATATTTAATATAACAAACAATTTGCTGATTTTTTTTCTTGACTTTTAGCAATCATATCTACATGTAGGGCCTGTTAAATTAACAACATGAACAACAAGTGAAACCTTAAATGCTTAAAAACAGGATGAGCTTTTGTGGTTACCAGGGGAGCATTTCATCAAGTGTCTTGTCAGTGATTTTTACTGACAAATTTGCTCTCAGCCAATCAGATGCAAGGATTTCAGTAACTTATAACAGTTGTTGGTAAAAATCACTGACAGAACGCTTGATGAAATGCTCCCCTGCTTGTGGTTAATGATAAATTTCTCTCAGAATCCAATATATTTCTCACTAAATTCTAAAATCTTCTTGTAAATAGTATATATCTAGCATACAAATTTAATTAAAATGTACCTTTGAATAAAAAAGTTATTTTTTTGGTTGTATAGAAAATATTTTTTATTAGGATTTTATATGATTTCAATAAGAAAGATAATATTCAAGGAACATTTATAATGTAACATTAAAGGAGAATTAACCCCTGATTACATATTTACTTATATTGCAAGGTGTAATATATTCCTACTTATTGGCCTAAATCATTTTCTAATAAGATATCAGAAAAGGGTATAAATAAAGATATTCCAACACCCGGTATCGTCTCCTACTCATTTACATGGGGGCTGCCATTTTCTTGCTGATTTGGAATTGTACATGAACCATTGAGAAATGTTCCAGTCAGGAAGATATTTTGAATCCAAGACCTAAATTGATTTTCTTCATTACCTAAAATCCCATCTGTGACGAAAAATATAAAGTGGGTGTTTACATGTATTATAAAAATTAAATCTTTATAATGATACTTTTAAATTGTCTGGTTTTGCTTAACAAATATCTATTTTCTTGGGTTTGCCAAACAGAGCAGAACATAATATATGCAGCATGCATTCTGACTTTTCAAGTCCCATTATCCGAAAGCAGGTGAATGCATAGTTTGCCGCTATAGATGCTCAGGGAAGAAGCATCCATAAAATTTGAATTAATTTGCTCCGTCCCATACGTCCAGTAGCGAGAAAATAGATTTCTATTAAAGCGAATATCGCTTTTCAACAGAAATATATAAGGAAATCTTCAGTTTAAAAATAAATTGACATATCTATTCTATATTTTTAATCTCAAATGGGTTTTTAATTTTGAAAAAGGCAATTGGGCATTTGGATTAAGAAAATCTTCTTGTACACATAAAAAAATGGCAGCCCCCATGTATTGCTAGCAGACGATACATCTTGCTAGCAGATGATAAATTTTGCTCAGAAAATCTTGATTCGTATCGATCTCGTATATTTTGACGCGAAGCCATATAGTCTAACAAGTAGGAATAAATAACACCTTTGAACACTATCGTCTTTATTGTTTGAGGTTAATTCTCCTTTAACAAATTTGTTCATCGTCTCATGGTTATCAGCAACCATATAGGGACTGTTGGATCATGGTTGGATGAACAGCATGTGACCCTCATGCTTGAAGGGTGTGGTGAGTTTTTGATATGATGAATGATAAAATTCCTATTTTGAAACACTTTTAACTTATTGCATGATATCTTTTTAGAAGGATTTCAAGACTTCATTGATATGTATTTCTACATGATTTGTGGGGAATAGAGAAGTTTTAGAGCCTACAGTACACTACACAGATTCTTTCCAACTTTTGTTCAGGTGCAGAAACAAACAAGATAACCATTCAAAACTTTTCAGTCAAGACTATTGCAATCTACATGTATTCAACACTATCTATTCCTTGTAAATAATCCCTCTGATAAATTATGGAGTATAATTGACTGACTGGTGTCCAGAACTTTGTTAGGCCACCTGTTGGGGCACTGCCCACCTAACTAAAGCTCTTCTTCATCTTTTCACTTCCTATGCCTGACTCATTGTTTCTCACCATGTATTACTAGCCTTGAGCACTGGGCTGGTCCACCAAGTTCAGATCAGTATGGGCTATTGCAAGGGAAGGGAACCCAGAGTCATGTGAATGCTTTTTACCAGAATGGCCAAGGCAAATGTCTTAAATGGAAGGTTGCTTGGCTTGCGTCAAGAAACATTGTATGTGATTGATCATGTAATGCTCCACACTCTTGTAGGAGTTCATATGAAACCCATTGGAATCCATTTGATCCCTTACCAAGGGCAGCCAGTGATTACATAGCATAAAGACTCTTTTGCATATGACATGGCAGCAGTTTTCTGCTTTTTCAAACTTTTTAATGACAATAGGGTAATGTACTTTGCATTTCTGCATCTCATAACACACGTACATGTATAAGTGAGTTTGTGAAGAACCTGTGTTTCACATAGCTACTTTTTTCGACCTCACATGCCGTTCATGTACACTAAAGTACATGTACACCTTTTTTTTCTTTTGGCAAAATCAGATTATAATGTACTTGAATGTGAATGAAATATATTTTTTGGGTTGTAATATGCACATGAGCGTGTAAGTGTATTCCATAAGAACTAAGCTAATAGTTTGCTAGGTTCTGAATTGAAATTCAATAATAATTTGTCATGGAATCTGATAGTGCTAATCTCCACATATGCTGATTCCCTATTAAAGTACTATTCAATTAATGCAAATGTGTTGATGAGCATATCTTTGAATCCCTGGGTACCTCGCATTCATGGAAAGCTGCCAACCTAGAAAATTTATTTTGATTACTGGGGATTAGATTGTTAAGAGTGAATCATGTTAATCATTGGTGTGGTCCTAAGGTAAGAATACATGTAGATGCTTTTATCACACTCCTGTCTAAATACTAAGAGTGAACTGATAGCACTCAAAATAAGTTTTTAACATAATGGACAAAATTGGCTCTGAAGAGTGAGTGACTTGCAAAAAAAGTCACAGGCATAAATAAAGTATTTTTGGAAAGGAAAAAAAAATGTTCGAAATCATCATCATCAATCCAGTTTTGATCCGGGTATATTCCCCATTGACGGGGCCAGATTTACCTCACTTTGTAGCAATCTTTCTCACACCCGCCCTCCATCTCGCACGATTCATGGCATCCTCCCTCCTCAAACCAACTCCACTACACTCCTCCTCAACCTGTTTTCTCCATGTTTTCCTCGGTCGTCCTCGCTTCGTCGGGCCCTTCTAAATAAAGTATTGATAAAAAGAAAGTATGACCCTGTTCTCATCATGAGATTGGAAAGTGGATCACGCTATCGTGGGGCGACCTAGTTTGCAGGCACAAACCCTGGTCAGTCGTGAAAGAGTGTCTGCGCTGTAAGACTACCATAGGTCCTGTACTATAGCTGCTCCTGACACGACCAGTAGGTAGCTGGGTTAGGCTTCTCTCAAGACCATGATTTTCTGATAAAGCGTCAAATTAGGGTCTGTGCTTGCAGGCTTAGGGTGACCCATGGCTCCCACCAGGAAGGTCCACTGGCACACTGTGGGTTCACACCTGCAGTGGTTAGCGTAATCTACATGTATCTTGGCACTCTTTGCACAGGAGAATGTGAATGGGCTCACTGTAGATCACGCTATCTCTCGTGGAGCACCCCCTAGATGTGATCCAGCGGTCCACCATTATGGATCATCGTAGACCTCTATGGATCACACTGAAACGATGTCGTGTTCTCACCTCATGGCGCGATTTAGCACACTCTAGAGCTCTAGAGTAATAAATGAGAACGAGGTCCATTTCATAATATCTTTAGACCTTGGAGTTGCAAAGGAGTGGTCTAAATCTTGTTTCATGAGTCATGATTATGTCTGTATATATATTATGCATGAAAAGAATGTATTCTAGGAATGTTATTTCCCTATTTTTACTAAGTGTTTGTTAGACTGAGCCTATCCCTAAAGAAGCAAAATTGGAATAAATTTGATTTAAAAATTCAAACAGATTTCCTGGTTGACATCAGCCACTATTTTGTGTTATGTATTCAGAAACAAAGCAGTAATTGCACATGACCCAAATTATTTCTAATCTTTAACACTCATTCATTACCAACTTATGTCCTTCAACATATAAAATCCCAAATGACTCAAATTGTAGATCAAAGGGCAAGTGCGGCCTCAGAATAACTTCCTTTCAACTTCCTTGGAGCAGAAAAATCAGACAAACAGATCAAAAAGATTTTATGAAATATTGGATAGCTTAAAAAAATGTGATATTTTTTTTACTGACATGGAAAACAATGAAAATCAGGATTGATTGCAAGCTTGCGACAAGCTAGTCACAAACTTTTTATCAAGCATGCCACAAGCTTGCAGCTAATTTACATATTTCATACAATACAAGCTTGCCGCAAGGTTGTTGGTATGCTTCTCTGTATGCTTGGCAATTAGCGAACAAAAATTTGTATAGGGAGGACTCCACACTAACATTTTTCATAGGGGTACAGATTGAAATTTTAGAGGTAACCGTTCAGGTGCAATAGGGTCTCAGTGAATAGTTTAATTTAATTTTCTAATCATATGGAATTATTCATAGTGAGGGGACAGGGGGGGGGGGGGGGGTATTTTTCATAGTTTTAAAGATCAATTACAGTGTTAATAAATTAGATACAGAATTCAATATTGTGTATGTAAGTCATCAGAATAAACCCTTGAAAGTAGGTGAGAGTTCATGAAATAATCTAGATTAATCCAGTTTAATTATCATTAATTAAGGATCTTATACAGTTACGTACATCCTGCCAATAATTAGCCTTTCAAAAACTGTAAACAAATACTTAAACCAGAAAAGAGAAGGAAAGTCTGTAAAAGAGTCTTATTTCACCCTATTAAACTATTACAATGTGAGTAAATATAGGCCATGATGGTAAATTGCCACTTGGTCTAATGCCAACTGGTCTAATAGCCAAATGGTCTAACATCATTCGGTCTAACAACACTCGGTCCGTCACCAATTCGTCTAATCAACATTTCGTCTAATAAACATTTGGTCTAATAATCACTTCGTCTAATCACCAATTCCTCTATAGCCAATTCCTCTAAAACCCATTTGGTCTAATACCCATTTTGTCTAAACCCAGTTGGTCTAAAATCCACATCGTCTAATCATCACTTTGTCTAATTACCATTACTGTAAAAGTTGAAATATCATGTGTTTAATTTTTCACGCTCAGCTGAATAAAGTGAATTTCACATTTTAAAAATTTCTCTATCTGGCACATGTGTACCTTCACCCAGCCAAATTTTGTGAACATTCTCTGCTATCCTAGTACACTCTTTGTATTTCACTCCATGTCTTAAAGTGAACAGAGAAAAAAGAGAAAGAGAAATGGAGATAGACAGAGATGAATACATATATGGAAGTATTAGCTAGGGAGACAAAGAGAAAGATAGAGGGGAAGAGAAATATTTATTTGACAGAAATAGTCTGAAAAACTGAGTCTGAATGACAGACAGAACATTAAGGTGCATTATGGAAGTTGCTTTTTATAGCCCACGTAACATATTAAAGGATGTCAACACAACATAACAGTCTAAAATTGGACTTTAATAATTTCTTTCATTTCTAATGGTTATGTTGAGTGTTGGGATTTTTCTGTTTCAGGCATACAGCATAATGTTCAGAACAATTTGTAGTCTGAAATAGGATAATAATTTTCACTTCAAGACACTGAATTAATTGTATAAGATAGAATTGAGGCTAGATTTCTAACATTTATACCATACATGTATTTCCTGACCCAATTGAGAATTGTCAGAAATAAAAGTTTGATTTCAGTGTGCTCTTTGATCATCATGCCTTGTTGCCTACAAGTATGTGTCAGTTGATAATTTCTTGTTTGCTTGCATGCCCCTAACATTACCAAAAATATATCCTTTTAAGTAACGACTGAAGACCAGACTATGACAGTTGTATTTTCCCTGAGTTGTGTGGACTGATTGGATGGTTTGATACCTATAACGTGAGAAAAACTTGTAAACAATCCGGTGTTTGATCCCAACTTAGCACCGACCGCTTCCTACCTACTGAAGGAAAGTTCCTGTTGAAGGGTTCCTGTGCAAGGAATCATACCGGACATAATCAGTCTTTAGGGATCTACTAATACAACTCACCTTGAATGAGTGGACATGTTCATGCCCTTCAAAGGTTTCTTGTAGGATTGATTTAGATAATTACAAGACTGGATCCTTACACAACACATCTGCAGAACTTTCAGTTCATGAGTTTGTGTTGGTTGATGCATGTTTTTATAGATTTGTTGAGAGTCAAGAAAAATTAATTCTCTTTTTTCAGATTTTTGTTTCTTTTCTTTTGTTCCTTTTTTTTGTTGGGGGGGGGGGGGGTAAAAATGGGTTATTCTTATATCATGATGATTATGCTTTTGATTTATGTTTGCATTTGTTTAAGAATGTTGAAATTCTCTGTTCTGTCCTGATTTGAGAGGAAAGAAGTTTCATATTTTCAAAATCTTACATATTTTTTTCAAGATGGCTGCTGTGTGTGAAATGCCCTCAGTGCTCTACCCAACAATTATGATTTTTTTTTTTAAATAAGAAGTTATTGCAATGTAAGCTTTCCGGAGTCTTTTTAATTTTATTTATAACTTCAAAAAGTAAAGTAGTAAAATGAATAACAAAAAGAGGTAGCTTTAAGAACAAGCAGCAAGTAAAGGTGAAAAACTGGGTGTTTATTTGACATAGCAAAAATGCACTTTAGGTTTTAAGATGATGATGGATTCATCACCAAAAGTTACCCTATCATTTTTTACATAGGTGATAATTCCTTTAGCTTATACCTATGACATCTAAATGATAATTCATGTTTAGACCTCATGGGCCATTAGGAACCCTTACTAGGCCTTCAATGTTCTATAAAGTTTCTTACTTTCAGTCAAAGAGTCTTAATAAAAAACAGAGTCAAGTTATTTGTACTTATCAGGTTAAAGACTGAAGATAGATATGATGTTTATTAAAGAGTAAGGTACCAAAAAAACCCCTGAAATTATAGCAAACTTTACAATCAAGTTACACAGAATGGGCTGTATCAAGCTACCTTTGTTGGTAAAAGTCAGCAAAAATAAAACAATCTAGCAAACATTACTTGCAAACCATTTTTCAGAATATACTTATTTAATAGCAATAGTGTAGTCGTGTTACTTAAAAATTTGTTCCCACTACAAAATATGAACAATGTACTAGATTAAAGAATTCTATGCATATTTTTTAAAATCTTCTCAAGTGCGTCGTTAGAGAAAGCACAAAATCACGATTGAGATCGTAGATGTCAATATATTTTTCAAAAAGCAAGTTTTGGGCTCATATTATTGTAATTAGCGAGTCTGAATGTGTGTTTGTGCATCAACTCAGGGATACTGTTGGATTTTATGCACACCATTTGTAACAACATGTTTAACTCATCAAAACAGGAAAGTGGTCAACAGGCCTTGAAGCCCACATATTGATGTAGACGTCAGTACAAGAAATAGACTTGCATGTTAATACGTGAACTTCCCATTATTTTCAAACCACAAAGTAATTGTTTTGTGTTTATAAGTCATAAATCAGATGCTTGTTATCAACATTGGTGGTAATAAGTACTTCAAGACCAACAAAGGTAAAATACATTAACCAATATTGAAGCCAATAATTACTGAATTGATCTAACCATCTTATTTAAACTTTGAATTGAAAGTACACTGTTTGCCTGTATGGTAGACATTGTCTTTCTCACAAAGAACTAACATATTTTCTAGTATGTCTAGTCATCTACAATCTTTTGAGAAATATATTGCACATTTCATAGACAACCTTGTGTTGCTACTGTCCTATTATTTTAAAATTACTTTTGCCTGGATCCTTTGGTTTCACGAGATTGAAATTCTAACATAATTCTTATGAAAGCATTTGATATCTTCATTTAGGTAGAAAGAGCAATAAATTGTAAAATGTTTATTGTTCTGTGGTTATATTTTCTTTTTGGACATATTTTCAGTTTGGATGGTTATGTCAGCATGAGAGGCTGTACTGCTTCTCATATTTTCAAACCCTCTTTGTTTTCTATGTATTCCTACCTACAGGGGAACAAGCGTAATCGGTCACTGGTCAAGGTTGGCTCTCTGGCCAATATCCTGTCACCTGTGTCTTCGGTCAAGAAAGTTGGACAGGCCATTCAGGTAAGTTACTTTATGTTGAATAGAATTGAATCAAACTCTATTTCCACATCTTCATTTAAAATATTTAAACCTCTGTCAAACTATCGCATTCTACATGTAGTTCTCAAGCAATCAATGTTATTCTGATGATCAATGCAAAAAGAACTCCACACTGAATTTTGAAAAACCTTCTATGTTGCGTCTTTGTTGACTTCGCATAACGGTACACTTCGGCATCTCTTTTGCATTCGGTATGCATGAAATAGGAAATATATTTGTATATACATGATTTGAGATGTGGTTAGTCTGCAGTTAAAGAGCTTGAACAGATGTAATTGCCAAGGAGCTGCAACCATATTGTACCATAAAGGCCATGAACCCTGTGAAGATCATCTATCTAATAACCAAGGCACTATTGTTGTGTTGCGTTGCCTTTTAGGCATTTTTTCTTGAGAAATAGAGGTAGGGACTTCATGCTAAAATTCTGATATTAAACAATTTGTGTAGAAGTAAACTCAAATGGGAAAAGGAGGGGGGGGGGGGTGGTTCAATAGTTGAGTGTAATGGAGATATTGGTAGAGGTGTTGTGGATCAGTGGATAAGTCCCTGTGAACCACAAGGTTCGGGGTACAAATCCCACTGCAGCTGCCTGCATCAGCGTCCTTTGGCAAGACGTTAATCTACATTTACCACTCTCCACCCAGCTGTGAAATGGGTACCCGGTAGGATGGGAAAGTGAATGTCGTTTGCTTAGCAATGTGAGCGCCACAGCCCATTGCTGGAATAATCCCTAGGGAGTGGAAAATGTGCATACATTGTGTGCGGGCAAGCCAGAATCCGATGACCGGGGTAATAATATATCTGTAAAGTGCTTAGAGACATCGCCGATGTATTAGGCGCTATATAAACCAGAATATTATTATTATTATTATTATTATTATATTGATTATTTTATTCCCCTGGAAAACTTGTTTGCAGCCTCGAACTTCCCACCATTTTTGTTTGCATGTTTACTGCTTCAATACCATAGTTTGTGTTGTATTATGAAGTGTCCTTTTTTTGTAAAGATTGCATACATGTATGAACAAGTATAGTTACTAATATTTGAAAAGGACTATTAGTATGTCAAAGCTCTACAAGACAGAAAATCACTATCTCAAGTAGATGTAGAAACACTCGTCCATCATTAACCCTTTCATGACAAGAAAAAATTGGTCACATTTTGTTCTTCAAATTGGCAACAATATTATTTTTCTTTTAGTGCTACATGGTTCTAATAAGATGTAATGTGTTTGAAAACATGATACATGGTTAGGAACTTTGTTGAAAAGTTGAACAAAATTGTTAATTTTGATTAAAAAAACAATGATTCTGAATCTCTCAATGTGTTGCGAATTTAAGGATTTATAGCTTTTTATTTTTTAAATTCCTGGTGTCAAATGCAATATGGTGATGCAACAAAAATGGACACAGTGTGTGCAGAATTTGTGGTCTTTTTATCCATGCATCTGGTATATTTTTAGGAGCTTTGAATCAACAGTTATTGAGCCAAACCACAAAATGTGATCAATTGTCTTGAAAGGATTAATGAGAGCTGTCCAGTGACTAACAATGTATGCACACTCTGTCTATGATTTTTTAATTGTATGCAAATAAAATGTCACGTAGAAGCCCTGTAACTGACTGATTTAAGTCAAGTTATCTGAAATTGAAGAAAATTTATCCCAGTAAGAGAACATGACTTGATAGTGTCATCACTGGATATTTAAGCCATTACTTATATCAGATGGTTCTTGTAGGGAGGGAGGGAATAAGAAAATTCATTAGCCAATGGGTTTATCATCCAGTCTAATGGCAAAAAAGTATCATTGTCAGTCACGAAAGTGGGATATATTATCGACCATGTAGTAACTACTAATAAGATTGTTACGGATTAGTAGGCTTTTCTCAGTGCTCGTATCTTCTTTCCTGTCACATGAAAGAAGAAAGAATAATGAAGTCTGTGTAATTCAAGACAGACCTTTCGTAATTAAATGCATAAAAACTGATACTAGGATGTGTGCAGGTAATTGTGAGGGGGCCAACTCAATTAGTGTCAATAGACATCAGTCTCAGGTGGGATGTTGTATAGATTACTCTTTTAACGATGCAAGTTGGTCTATTCCCAAGTCAGTTGTCCTTACAAGGTGCACTAATGATCCATAGAGAAAAATTAGATTCAGAGGTTTGAAATTTATAGTGGCATGGTTTGATTTAAATGGAAAGTCCACCCTGGTATGAAGTTGGTTTTGAAAGAAGCAGAAAAAACAAAGAATCAGATCAATGAAAGTTTGAGCAAAATGTGCTAAGAAAGAAGAAAGTTGAATTTTTGAAGTTGTTATCAATCAAACACAATTTGGCAACTCCATGATGCATCTTGCGAGCTTCTCTCCCATTCGCCCTTTACTAATAAAATCATATATTTGCATTTTCTCTCAAGAATATATTCATTCACACATGCACCCTAGATATAATCATTGCACATGTTTTTAAAGCCTAATCGACACAAATTATTCCTTCATCATCAGTTAAGGAAAAAAAAAAGACATTTTCTGTACTGAGCAAATGGGAGTGGAGCTTGCTAGATACTTCATGGAGCTGGCAATTTGTGTTTGATTGATTACAACTTCAAATATCTATAACTTTCTTATTTCTTATTGGAGTTTGCTCAAACTTTCACCAATTTATTTCTCTCATTTTTCTGAGCTTTATTAAAATCAACTGAATTCTAGGATGGACTTCCTCAATTCTGACCGTAAAGAGCGTGATGACCTCAAAATTGAATGTGATGCGACTATGGAATGGTGCTTGGAGCTAGGCTGAAGGTTTGTGTAATCAGATGTCAGTTGGCTTGATAAGCTACAAACACAGCTGCCATCCATTGCTATTGTGGGAATCATCAGTACCTATAATAGGGGCTTCCAGCTAATTCAGTGAGCCATAGATTTGTCTCTTTTTCTGATATTCCTAATATTTGCTGCGGGAGGTTGGCCGCAATGTACCAATACACACCTTCTGTTTCAAGTTTGAAACTAACTGATGTCTGGGCTCTAATCTGAGAAAATGTGTCTGAAAGTCAAAGTGACAGTAAAAAATATCACAACGCTGGGGGGGGGGGGGGGGGGATTCAGAGGCATACAACTGATGTTTCCATAGGCAGGTAGCTTAATGCAAACACGGATGCCTTCCTCAAACACATTATTTGTTTATAAGACTTTCTAATTTTGTCACATAAAATAAAAGAAAAGAAGGACTAGGTCATAAGGAAATACATTTGTAGGATGGGGAAGGACCATCATAAACTTGTTGTATAATATGCCATAAACAGTGTAACATGTAGGTCATTGTCTAGACTAATCTTACCACTTAAACCCTGCCTTCCTGTAACCCAGCATAACATTTCCAGGAACCTTGAAACTTTCATTTATCAGTTAGGCTTATGTCAGATGATAAAAGTACATGTAACTCATTATACCTTCCCTGTAGTTCCCCAGGGGGGGGGGGGGGGCACTCAACTGTATTGCTGTACACAAGCGCGACCCAAAAGACGTGTGAAAAGGGTAGTTTTGTGCATGGATTTTTTCAATATGCGTTTAGGATATCTTTCCCCCCTTAGTTGTCTAGATTTCGACGGGGGATTTGTGCGATCTAGAATTGCCAAGTCTCTTTTGAAAACTTTATATCGCTCATCCCCCCCCCCCCCCCTGACAACCACCACCACCTACTACTACTAGTATCCCCAGGCCCAGGGGCGGTATTCAAATCAAAACGCGCATTAAGTAAGTAAATTACTAAGCATTTAACTCGGCTAAGTAAAATGGCTTAACTCATATTCAGATCACTTTAACCCTTTCAAGACAACTGAACACATTTTGTGGTTTGGCTCAATAACTTTTGATTCAGAGCTCTAAAAAATATACCAGATGCATATTATTAGAAAGAGCAAGAAGTTTCTGCACACACTGTCCATTTTGTTGCATGACCATATTGCGTTTGATGCCAGGAATTTTAAAAACGATAATAAGCTTTAAAATCCTTAAATTAGCACCACATTGAGAGGTTCAGAATCATTGTTTTTAGCAAAATTGGCAATTTTTTCAACTTTTCGACGAAATTCCCAACCATGTATATTGTTTTTTAAAGACATAACACCTTATTAAGGCCGTGTAGCATTAAAAACAAAAATATTGGTGCCAATTTGAAGAACAAAATGTGATCACTTTAACACTTAAATAATTCCTGTCTTGAAAGGGTTAAAGTATTATTCTTTAGCAAGCTGACTTTAAGGCAAAATGCTTACTGATATCCATTGTGCCATCACATTTCCTGACCAAAATCATGCTATGCGCACTAAATGTGTAACAGTAGATGCACGCTTACAAGGTTTGCCTGCCAATCAAGTAATTGGCTTAAGTCTGCTAGGGAGCTGTCTTAGACTTAGGGTAAAATACTTAGCCAAAATATTCAACTGAATACCAAAATTGCTTACCTAAGTGTTTTATCTCAGCCGAACTCTAAGTAAACTACTCAAATTCATTCTTAAGTATTGAATTGAATACGGGCCCTGGTCCCTTATATACCAGACGATTTCTAGTTACATTACAGCATGCGTACGTACGTACGTATTAAGAAGATCTGCAGCGCAGATCGATATCGCGATGTGTATGCACAGCTAGCTTTAGTGCTACAGAACTCGTTCTCTTTAATCAGGAATGAGATTACATTCTACATGTATGTTTTAATCGTGTTCATATTTATTTTTTCTAAATAAATTATTCTAAATAAATTATTCTAAGGTGTTTTCAGAAACAGACATGGTAGTTATCATCCTTTGTTATTCTACACAAGCATATATCCAATGGAGAAATAATAATTTGGTGTTGTCAGTCACATGCTGTATAAATAATTGTATCCCCCGGCAGTATGCCGGAGGATACTTTGGATTCAGCAGCGTTTCGCCGCCGCCACCGCGGCGTCACATTCTTGTGTGCGCTCTAGCGTGTATCTTGGTAAAATCTGGACCCCTATAGTTTCTGGTGATGCTGCCCCCAGTGTTCCGTCTTTTATAGGGTAAAAGGCCATATTTTGGGGGATAGTTTGTGTGCGCTCTAGCGGTCACATTTCTCAACGGATTTTGTTCAAATTTTGTATGAAGGTGTCTCTTGGTAAAATCTGGAACCCTATAAATTTTGGTGATGCTGCCCCCAGTGTTCCGTCTTTTATAGGGTCAAAGGTCATATTTTGATAGATGTCTTGTGTGTACTCTTGTGTGCGCTCTGGCGGTCACATTTCTCAACGGATTTCGTTCAAATTTTGCATGAAGGTGTCTCTTGGTGTAATTTAAAAACCTATAGTGTTTGGTGATGCTGCCACCAGTGTTCCGTCTTTTATAGGGTCAAAGGTCATACTTCAGGGCATGGCGTGAGTGCACTCTGCAGGCCACATTTCTCAACGGATTTTGTTCAAATTTTGTATGGAGATGTATCTTGGTATTATCTACACAAGTTTAATTTTTGGTGATGCTGCCCTCATTGTTCCGTCCTTTATAGGGTCAAAGGTCATTTTTCCATTTCTTGCACTCTTACTTCTGCATTTCTCGACGGATTTCGTTCAAATTTTGCATGAAGGTGTCCCTTGGTGTAATCTAAAAACCTGTACTTTTTGGTGATGCTGCCACCAGTGTCCCGTCTTTTATAGGGTCAAAGGTCATACTTTAAGGGATGGCGTGAGTTCACTCTGCAGGCCACATTTCTTGATGGATTTCTTTCAAATTTTGTATGGAGATGTATCTTGGTATAATCTACACATCTTTACTGTTTGGTGATGCTGCCCTCATTGTTCCGTCCTTTATAGGGTCAAAGCTCATTTGTCCCTTTTGTGCACTCTTACTTCTGCATTTCTTGACGGATTTCATTCAAATTTTGTATGGAGATGTATCTTGGTATAATCTACACATATTTAATTTTTGGTGATGCTGCCCTCATTGTTCCGTCCTTAATAGGGTCAAAGGTCATTTTTCCATTTCTTGCACTCTTCTGCATTTCTTGACGGATTTCGTTCAAATTTTGCATGGAGGTGTCTCTTGGTGTAATCTAAAAACCTATAGTTTTTGGTGATGCTGCCACCAGTGTTTCGTCTTTTATAGGGTCAAAGGTCATACTTCAGGGCATGGCGTGAGTGCACTCTGCAGGCCACATTTCTTGATGGATTTCTTTCAAATTTTGTATGGAGATGTATCTTGGTATATCTCTCAACACATTTCTTTCAAATTTTATATGAAGATGTGTCTTAGTGAAACTTACACATCTAAATTGTTTGCTGATGCTACCCTCACTGTACCACTTTCTATACAGTCAAATGTCATATTCAGGTTGTTGTTAGGGTCAAATGTCATATTTTCATTGCATGCATTCTGGAGGACACATTTGTTAACTCATTTCTTTCAGATTTTGTATGTAGGTCCATTATAGATTACACCTCTACAGTTTTGGGTGATGCTACCTCTAGTGTTCCGTCTTTCATAGGATCAAAGGTCATATTTTAGTGGATGGCTTATGTGCGCTCTGAGGTCATATTTCTTTCGAATTTTCTATAAAAATGCATTATACTCTAATCTGCACAAATCGTTTTGGTAATGCTGCTCCTAGTGTTGACAATATTCCGGGCCACTGGCGGCAATTTCTACATCATCCTTTTGTTTGAGGGAGGGGATGGGGGAGGGTCTTTGTCCCTCCTTCAAATCGCTGCCAGTGCCGGGGGATACATTTCGCATTGCGCGGCACCAGCAATGCACATTTCTAGTTGCTATTGTTAATATCAGAAATAGTTGCGATTGACAAGTACGTTTGAGAGGTTTAATTTAAATTGAGGTAAACCTTATTAGCTATGTTCATACGGGACTTGTGCTTTCGAAACTTTCAGTTAGCGAAACTTTAAGTTAACAAAACCATGACTCCCTAACTGCAACGAGGGTTCACAGGAGCCCTAAACAACAAGCTGAAACTACAAGCCGAGCGATCGTCGTGGTTAACACCGGAAGTAGATACTACCGATTGTGTGTACAGAACACATACAGATCCTGTGTTAATAATTCGCGTGAAGGATATGACCCGGAAGTTTAACATGAACAGCGAGGTCATCGCAAACCCAGACTACGAAGGAGGACCACCCACTGTTAAAGTTAACTTAGTTTTGAAACTACAAGCGAAACTTAAAGTTTAGCTCCCATCGTGTGAACGTAACTATTAAGGGTTAAATGTTTAAGGTGGTTAAACCTTGACTTTTTAGATGTTTAATTGAGGCAGACCTTGTTGAGGGGTATGTTTTACGGGTTATACTTGTTTAGGGGGTAAAATTTTCAAGAAGACATGCGAAAATCCTTGAATAGGGTGTAAATTTGACCTATGGGTAAAAATTGTTTAGGGGTGGTTTGGAAAACCTGTGGTCAGGCATGAACTACAAGTCTGTAATTGTCTATTAGGAGATTGGGACCCTGGTAATGTAGTGACTACTACCTCTTGGTTATAATATTTTGTACATGTAAGTTTTTAATCTTTGATTGTGATGCTGATTGTTAGGGGTGTTTTCCCTACGAATTTCCTTGCTGCAATCTGAGGACAGTGAAAGATGCACTGCTTTTTTATAATTGGGATGAATGGACATAGACGTGGGCTTTTTTTCTTTCTTTCTCTCTCTCTCTCTCTTTCTCATTCCCGCCCCCCCCCCTCCATTAAAAAAAAATCATAACAAAACCTATCATCAAAAACCTTTTTCTCTCAGTTCCCATTTCTGTGTCCTGGTCTCTCTCTCTCTCCTTGTCTCCCTCTCTCATCCATTTATGTCGTACAAAATCTTTTGTTTTACTTTTTGTTCATGTGAATGTGGGATAGTTGTATTGGTAAACTGATCTGTAGCTGCACCTAAAGGTCATGTCTGCATTTCATCCTCTTTAAGGTCATTAACCCTGAAATGTGGTACTAGTATCAGAGAAAGTGACTATTAACACTTCACTTTCTTTCCTGTCTGTAGAACATACAAGTTTGTATAGCAAATCTGTTCAATAAATTTGATGTGATATTTGTCTTATGATTACCTGAACTTGTATTGCATGTAAACCACCTGCATTTGTTAACTACATCCTTCTTTTCATTTCGATATTCAGTGCACCCCATGTATATTTATATACACTGTATGATTTTAAAAACTTACCAGTAACTACATGTATGTATTACTTTTACATAAGAATGGTGTTTGTTTGCGGCTTCATGCACAGATATAAAATGATTGTGGTAATTTGGAACAATGCCACATTGGATGTGATGTATGCAATTTTCAACTTCAACATCATTCTATGAATAAATCCAGCATTGATAAATAATCAGTATATTTTCCCCTCTGTGAAGAAGGAAAAAAGTGTCAAGTGTAACCGTTCAAGTCAATCAAACTGAAAAGTGATTTTATATATTGGTAGGCTTTTCAAACTCCAATTGAGTAGAAGATTTTATATTGAACATTACATCTTGACTATTGCCCCCTTACAATCAGAGCAAAATGCAAAAGATAATTTGGGACAATGCCAAATTGGATGTGAAGTATGCAATTTTCTACTTCAACATCATTTTATAAATAAATCCAGCATTGATGAATAGGCAGTAGATTTTTTCCTCCATGAAGAAGAAAAAGAGTCAAGTGTAACTGTTCAATTGCAATTTATTGATCCAAATGAAAAGTGATAGTTTTTTTTATAGGCTTTTCAAACTCCAATCGAGTAGAAGATTTTATATTGAACCTTAAATCTTGAATATTGCCCCCTTATATCACAATCAGAGTGAAATGTGAAAGATAAAAAATTTGAGTCTTGAAATCCTTTTATGATCCACATGAACAAATGATGCTATTAATTCCTTTTATAACACCCCTCATGCCACTAAAATAAGATTAATTTAAAAAGGAAATGATAAGTATTGAAATGTCTGCCTTCCACCTGAACAACTGATATAAATATTGCTCCCAAACTACAGATTTGATTTGTTGCCAACTTGTCATCCTGATTTCATTGGCCCCTCCTTCGGTCGCAATTTATGGCCACACTTTTCTCAGAGGGAAGTCCCCTTCACTCACCCATGCTCATTTTGAGAAAGCTTTAGTCTGAATGTTGTATCCCTGTGATTAATGCCCCCTGGGCTACATGTACAAGGGGATACTGCATTCATCCTGTCATAAAATGCCCAGGGTAATCTCAATTATCTCTTTCATAAGAGTATCGCTTAAAGGGATACGCCACCAGGCGGCCGTGGGGAAAGTCAGGATTGCGTAAGCCTCATTCACTCGTACACAAAGTTTGTGCATCGAACTGTTGGACTATACTAGGATTACTTTTCGGACTGCACGAAACCGACCGAATCTCGCACAAGAGCTCGAGCTCAAGCGGAGCGTGTATGTTTCGCGGCGAACAGCCTGTTCGAAGTTTGCTCCCACGTGGCAACGGCATGATCAGGTAACGATCACGTGTGCCTCGACAATCTGCGGTTGAGTATCTCTTTAAATGAGAGTAATGTCAAATTATATTCATGTGAGTATAAACAAAAAGAATGAAAAAGACAGATATGAATGAATATGTAGTTGGTTACTGAATAACTATTTCAGATGTTTGTTTTGCCTCAAACTGTATTCTCCTACAAATATTATTGTTAGTATGGAAAGCAGTGGATAGAGATTTTATGCAGTTTATATCTCTCATTCTCTGTTGTCAAATATTCTATTTTACATTTAATTAAATTAAAGATAGAAAAAAAAATCTTTGTTACAGGGCTGTTGTCAAATTGTGTTACATGTAGGAATTCAACTGCCATTTACACCACCCCAACCAGGTAACTGACAAAGTTTTACTGACAGTTGCTTAACAACACCAACTACTTTACAAAGTTTTTAAAAAGATATTCATTAATGCTCTGTTTTTTTCAATTAGGTACAGATGCATTTTCATTTTCATGACTGTAAATATTCATGTTTGCCAACCATGGGCAATAGTTTAAAAAAAAGAGGGGGTGGGGTAGAAAACTGTCATGATTTGGTTGTCCACCAGGAATGGGTACCATGTTTACAATTTCACAGTAGAATGAAGTTGCAGGTAGAATTGCAGTGTCTGTCCATATTCAGGTCACTATGTTTGAACAGCTAGAGCTCCTTTTGCCAAGAAACCCAGCTCATTAAAAGACCCCAAAGTCAGACCATTTTCTCCATTTTGTAAAGCAAGAAAGAGAGGGACTACTGATAGTTTGAAGTGTTTCAAGGGATTGTTTCCATGAGAGCACCTGAGAAGGCAAGATGCCTTGAAAGCTCTTGTCTTGGTTACATCCTTGTCTGTCAAGTGTAATGATGGCTGTAAATGATGAAGAGCTCAGTAGGAGTCTCTGTAATTGACACTGGCTTGAATCCCCATGCTCTAGCATTCTGGATAGGTATGTTCCTCCTGTGGTTTCTTTTCTTCATAAAGTCAGAAATGCTTTCTACAGACACCAAGCAAAACTCCACATCTTTTCCCCAGTTTCTATTATTGTTTCTCCTTATTCGGTTTCCATCTGGAAAACTGAATTTAAAACATTTCTGTGCATTATTGATTTTATTTTTTCATGTGTTGTCTTTTCTTCATAATGTTAGAAATGCTTTCTACAGGTACCAGGCAGAACTCTGAATCTGTTCTCTAATTTCCCTCTGAATAACTCACTTTACAATATTTTTGTGTATTGTTTATGGATTATTTTTAAAGCTACAGAGGATGATACTTGAGTCTGTATAATAGGTTGATCAATACTATTACAGCTTTTAGTTTTAGCTTTTATCATTTTAACGTGGGTGAAATTACCCTACATGGAATTGGTCAAAACTGTAATTCCATCAGTTTACTCTGTATATTGGTTCATGGAATGTTTTGTGTGTAGATGACCAAAAAGCAGCTCTTTCGGAGCTTTACTGAGCCAAATCACTCACCACTCCCGTGCATTTTTTTCGCTGCCAAAAAGAAAAGAAAACAGAAAAAGATACATGATCTTCAGTGATTTATAAAAATGTTATTCGACTCAGGGGACATTCTCATGCTACAGTTAGATTACAAAACAAAATTGTCATTGTTTGTAGGGGTTTATGTTCATTTTGTATACAGTGCGTCCCAGAAAAAAGTCAACAGTCAGAAAAAGTCTCGCCAAATAAATATTTCAAAGAAAATAGTTGAAGCAAAATTTCATACCTGTGGATTTGATTTGATTCAGATTCCACAATATGTACAAATTACAAACACTGCAAAAACAGAGAATACATGGATATGACATAGAAAGGTGACAAAAGGATATATGTGGAGGGATCTACTATAAAGCTTAGCTTGTGTGATGTAGACCCCCTAATCGAATAATGATACAATAATATAGGTTAAATAATATAATATATAATTATATAGGTTAAATAATATATTATAAATAATATAATATAATATAGGTTTTTTAATTATATAATATAGGTTAAATAATAATAGGTTTAATAATATAGGTTTTTTTGATAGCTTAAGGATTTCTTCTATTAATGACGCCTAAAGAAGTGGCGATATTTTATGCTCGAGTGAGCAAAGGCCACTTTTTTGTGAAAAGGTGCTGAATCAAGACGTGACAAGAATTGGTATTTGTTCTGGCTAGTAGCAGCAAAGTTGAGTCATGAAAAGGCTTAGAAATGTTCATATTCTAATTTTATCCCCCGAACTAGTGTTCGGGGATACTATGGATTTGGCATTGGCATCGTCGCGCCGCGTCCGCGTCCGCCGCAGAGATTTTCTTGTGAGCGCTCTACTGGCTGCAGTTTTTGTCGGATCACCTTCAAATTTCACATGGAGGTGCATTATGGTAAGATGAAGAAGCCTATTGTTTTTGGTGTGGGCGGAGTCATGGTTGCCATGGTAACCATATTTTTTAAAGAAATGGTAAAGATTTTCTTGTGAGCGCTCTACCGGCTGCAGTTCTTGTCGGATCACCTTCAAATTTCACATGGAGGTGCATTATGGTAAGATGAAGACGCATATTGTTTTTGGTGTGGGCGGAGTCGACATTGTTGCCATGGTAACCATATTTTTTAAAGAAATGGTAAAGATTTTCTTGTGAGCGCTCTACCGGCTGCAGTTTTTGTCGGATCACCTTCAAATTTCGCATGGAGGTGCATTATGGTAAGATGAAGATGCCTATTGTGTTTGGTGTGGGCGGAGTCGACATTGTTGCCATGGTAACCATATTTTTTAAAGAAATGGTAAAGATTTTCTTGTGAGCGCTCTACCGGCTGCAGTTTTTGTCGGATCACCTTCAAATTTCGCATGGAGGTGCATTAGGGTAAGATGAAGATGCCTATTGTGTTTGGTGTGGGCGGAATCGACATTGTTGCCATGGTAACCATATTTTTTAAAGAAATGGTAAAGATTTTAATGTTCCATTAATCAATCACCTGAAGTCACCAAACATAACAGGGTTGTTATTATGAGAAAACTGAAAATGAATCCTCTTGTTTACTGGACTTTCAAAGAATAAGAAAAGCAGAAATATGTCATTGACTTAACTATGCTGGGAATGGACATCTATTTTGAGAAGTAAGTAACAGAAAGAATGCTAATTTTGTATGCTTTCCATGAGTCTGCTCACATGCATGTACACCTGAAGTAGTGTGAACTAGACTGCTGTGCTCTATACTTTCGCTGTCTTTTAATAGAAGTGCGAATTAGTCCACCCAAGAGGGGACAGTAGGATCATAAGAGATACAATATGTCATTTGACAGGAGAGACCCTGTGCTATCCGTCTAAGGTATGAACATTTCATGATCATATTTTGAAATTTTCATTTAGGGAGACTTTTTCCAACTTTCAATTTTTAACAGTTCTCAAATTTGTTATTACCAGCCAGAACAAATACCAATTCTTGTCAGGGTTGTTATTATGAGAAAACTGAAAATGAATCCTCTTGTTTACTGGACTTTCAAAGAATAAGAAAAGCAGAAATATGTCATTGACTTAACTATGCTGGGAATGGACATCTATTTTGAGAAGTAAGTAACAGAAAGAATGCTAATTTTGTATGCTTTCCATGAGTCTGCTCACATGCATGTACACATGAAGCTAGTGTGAACTAGACTGCTGTGCTCTATACTTTCGCTGTCTTTTAATAGAAGTGCGAATTAGTCCACCCAAGAGGGGACAGCAGGATCATAAGAGATACAATATGTGGCTCTGTCAAAGTTATATAATGCATCAGTGTTACTGTAAAAATTACTTTTCTGTTTCACGGGAGCTCTTTTTGAAGTTTTTATTGAAAAAAAAAATTGAATTTCCTCATAACATTTTTTATATACATGTATTGTATTTATTTCATTTTATTATATATTTTTTTAGTTTTCCAAAGCTCCTTTGGAGTACTTTGTAGCTTTTCAGAGCTAAAGCGCTTGTTGCCACACTCATGTGGATTTTTTTTTTGTTGCCTTGGCTAGAATAACTGTTTCAAATGAGAGTGCTATTAATAATAATATCAACTGCGGTAGATATGTACAAGAAAAAAATATGTCCCATTATGTGTGATCCAAGGGTTGCATTGCAATAGTAGGGTCCACACTTATACATGTAGTGTGAAGAGGGTCCATGCTTAATGAGGTTTATGGACCATTGAGAACAACATGAATATTATGTAATAGCTACAACTCATTTTCTGACACATGTGGATAAGGTAGAGGAGAACATTATTTTTTTTTTGAAGAACACCTTGAAGTGTCTAGACTAAAACAAGCAAGAGACCATCAAGCATTTTCTCAGTGATTTCTACCGACAACTGTTATAAGCTACTGAAATCCTTGGATCTGATTGGCTGAAAGCAAATTTGTCGGTAAAAATCACTGACAAAACACTTGATGAAACGCTCCCCAGCTTTGATTTATGTGTTGGAAGGTACATGGTTACTATTACCTGTATTGGGTCTTATTTACTCAGGGCAGCCACATGGGTATCACTACTGCTCTTCCTGCAGGCCTTGCAATTATTATTCCCTCAGCATTACCAGGTTCCCATTTACACCTGAGTAGAGAGGAACAAATGTGGGTTAAGACACCTCCTTGTCCAATTAGGATGTTAGCACTGAGTAAGGATCAAACCCAGGACCTCCCATATCTTATGAGAGTCAAGAGCCTTCACCATTATACATACCACAGTGCATCCACTGTGGTATTCCATATATATTGTAAAGAGAGTAGGTGCACAATTTATTATAATGATTGAATTTGAAGAAAGGTGATTGTTTAGACAATGGTAACTAATATCAATGATATAGTGCGATTTCACCTTATTTTGAGCCTGTGTGGTGCATAGGCAAATGAAATTTTAAAAGAAATTCTGTGTTTAAATAGTGTTTGTATGTGCCAGAAAAATATTAAATATTGAAGGAAACGGAACCCCCTCCTCATTTAAAAAAAGCGCTATTGCTTGTCTTTGAAAAAACATGACAAATTTAAGCCTGTTGATCTGCAACTTAGGGGTATAGGCCTAGTTCTAGTCATCCTGGTTTTAAGACTTTCATCACTGCAGTTTTTGACATGTTATGATATCTCAAATACAGCCCTTTCTCATGACTTCTACAGTAGATGTCATGGTGATGTTACTCACTGACACTCCCAGTTCAACCTGACCGTACGTTTCGTATGAAACTACCGGCCCACGCATATATCTACTTCTCAATTGCTTCTCAGAAATTAAACCAAATATAACTGGCCCTGTTTTCTTCCTTAATGCAGGAGTGCTTACAGAAGTGGGATAAACTGTTGTCCATTTTCTCAGCGCTGAGCGCAGTTGGCAATATTTGTGCTAAAGGAGAAGAAATGCTTATATTTAGAGAAAATTGCCAGAAGCAAGCTGAGTGGTCCAAGTGACCAACAGGGTCTCTTCTTACTTTCTGAAAGACGTTATACTTTGTAGGTCAAAATGTGTTCTGTTTTTGGATCACTAATATACATGTAGTTGTCATATACATGTAGGAGTAGTATAGATTTTCCAGCAATGTCAAATTTCTTGTCAGAACTCAGATGTTTGTTTGCTAATTATAATTACATTATGCAAATTACCCAAAACGTAATGTCCTTCAGAAATTCTCGGTTGGTATATCATGACTTAATTCATCTAATAAAGATTATTACCTCACACATAATGTTATCCTTGTAGAGGTAGATGTAGCCTCCATATTGAATGTTAAATCCTTCATTAGAGTGATTTCCTGCCTTAAGAAACATTCTAGAGATTAATTAGGTTAATTTCAAATTTCTCCATAAAATGAGGAATGAAAATTAAGGTGTATAAGTACACTATTTCAATGTGTAGTGCATGGATAACAGGGTCATCTGTTTCTGGAAGAGGGTACATGGAGGGGGTGGTTGTTATTGGATTTTTCAGTTTTGTTTGTGTGTGTGTGTGGGGGGGGGGGGGTAGTCAAATGACAAGTACAAATTGTCATTTAAAGATTTTATACAAATTTGATAAGCTCCCCCCTCCCTTCTAAAAAAAAGGGAGGTGAATTTAGGCAAATAGCAAGACAGTACATTAGAAAGGAAAAGAGGAAGAGTTGAAGTACAGGTGATCCTTTATTTGCCCTTGCAATATTTCTCCAGGCTAGTCAAAAATATAGGGTAAGGGCTTGGGTGATTATTTACCCCACTTTCACACAGGAGTAAAATTCAGCTATTTAAAGCTGATTAGTTTAAAGAGCTTTAAACTGACCAGCATTAAAGTTTATGCGATAGCATTCACACAGAGAAAATTTCAGTGCGATCGTTAAGAGGTGCACTGCTGATTGAATGCGCAGTATGGCCTTTGCGCATAATAACAGGAGTTTGTGTCAATCAAAGCGTGCCCGGTCTTAGCTCCGCCCAGTTTATATATGTTGATGTATATCTGTTCACACACAAAATCTCTTGCCTCCTCTATACGAACTTCGTATCTGTAGGCTGCTCTGACTGGTCTTTAGATCGTGAGTTCATATCTGTACGAACATCGTATAGTTCGATGTGCACACAGGGAAAATATGCTTTAGAGCCGATTAGTTAATCAGATTTAAACTAATAAGCTTTCCATACGATGAATTTAACCCTAGTGTGAAAAGGCCGTAGGTTTTATGTTGATAGATTTAGGATAAGTGAGAGGGTTAAGCTTTGGTATAGTGTTGGGTCCAGGGTTAAAGTTGGGAATTCAACTAGTGTCAAAAGTTGACAGGGGGGCATTTGTTTGGATGGGAGAAGGGGGCTTTCCCCCTTCAATTGGCATTGACGGTCAAATCAACTCCACTGTAGACCAGACCTATATGAGAGAGCCTCAATGACCATGTCATTAATCATCCATACAGACATCCAGAAAAGACCGCACCCTGTCTTTAATTATTCAAAGAAGCTAACGCCTTATTGACATATTAGACACTATATGTGCTTCCTGTCACAATGAAGTCTCTTGTATCTAGAAAGACCATGCTGTATGTTTCATTGATCAAAGGTTATCACTGGAACATATATTTGAGGAACCTGTTCAAAAAATCACCTGCCTGTAAACTTAAAGACCAAATTTCTTGTCTACTTTGAGCGGTCTTTCTATCAGCAATAGTCAGGTTCACACACATGAAGCTAAACTTTAACTTTCGCTTGTAGTTTCAAAACTTTAAGGTATCTTGTAGTTTCCAGACCGTAGGAATGGACTTGTACTTTCAAAACTTTAAGTTTACTTGTAGTTCTTGAACCACAAGCAAGCTTGTAGATAACACCAAAACCACGAGCAGCAGGGGTACTCCGTTGTAGTTATTGACCGTTTAGCAACCTCGTTGTTAATGATGACCTCTCTGTTCATGTTGAACGACAATTTCTCGACTTATAATCTCAGAACAGTGAGCATCGTTGTTTTGGGCCCATGTGAACCTTCATCGTTATTAGTGAGTTGTTGTTTCGTTAACTTAAATTTTCATTAAAAGTTTCTAAATCGCAAGTCCCGTATGAACGTAGCTATTGTGATAAAAACAGAGCTTTTTGCAGATAGAAATTCCCCTATTATGTGTACTAAATATATCTCAATGTTTTGTCAGATAATCAAAATCAGAATATTACTTTTTTGAGGATGGTGTTTGGTTTTTCTCCATGGTGATGAGTCCATATTATTGAATGAATGTCTTGATTCCTATGGCTATAGCTGTCTTGCTTTTTTTCCTGTATTCTTATTGTAAATGTATACATGATAGGATGTAAACTTGTTAGAAGATGGTATGAAATTTGTGTTTTCTTTGAATTACTTGAATCTCTTATTTCCTCTCCCTGCCTTGTTTTCTGTAAGTTTATACCATTCCCCATATTTACCTTGCCATCCTTCTTCGATGCACTCTTTTACACTTTCTGTCTTCATCTCAGGGTTCAGACAAGTAGTATTACCTCCCTGGTAATATGCTGGATTAGGCAAAGAAGACTACAATTTTGGGGTGAAAATTAGATTTCTAACAAGATAAATACACTTTAAACTTCAGAAAGGCATTACTTTATAACATGGAATTAACACCTTTTTACAGTATTAAACACCTCCCTCAGTTCTCCTTAGACGATTACTGGTTTACTATTCTTTATTATAAAATGAATGTATGGATCCTAATCAAATGATTGGCTGAGAGCACATGATATGCATCAATTTAAGTTAAGTCTACCATGCATTTTATGACTAACAAGCGTGCATTTTTTGACTGAGAATCGTGCATTAGGAGATTATGTTGCACGTGTGCGTCAATGTGATCGCTAACGTTAAATCGAGCAGCACGTACCAATTTAAGCAACATGCATTACGTGTCCGTATCTCGCCCATCGATCTTTCTCGCCTCTGGATGGATGTACATGCAGCTAGCTTGCCTAGCGCGTACAAATTACGCACATCGCTGTACAAAACATGCCTAGCTTAACCTGAGTTTGTAATCACCTACAGTACACAATACCATAATTTCTACCTGTAAATCCATTTGTGTTACTTTTTATTCAGTGGATCAAACGATACATTAATTTGGTGACAATGTATGTAGCGATCGTGAGTACGGGTCGCGACATCGACAGCTCCAAAGTTTAAGATGCTTCTAGATACTGAGGAGGATTTGCAACAATTGTGGTTATTGTTTAACTGTATTACTTTGATGTTCAATCAACAAATTTACTGGAAGAGCAAGCATCTTCATTTGTGATGGATCATGTACCATAACGTTACTAGATTAGAGTCTTGTCATCTAACTTAGTTACATGTAGATCTAAGTTAGGCCCATACACAGACAGGGAGTAGACATGACATCCATTTTTCAGTGGATTTCTGAAGGTTTGTGTTTTTAACAAGAGATATTGCTTTTCTTGTGGTCCGTGGACATAACAGCTGCTGGTAAGTACCGATAGAAATTGATAGATGTAGACCTAAGCTCTAATGTTAAATCTAACTTGTTACATGTATTAGGTCCGAGTGTTACTGTTAGATCTAAACAGTTAGACCAAGAGTAAGTTAGAGAGTGACCTAAGTCCTACCGTTGGTTTAGTTTAGTTATCAAATGACAAGGATCCATACATTTCATTTTATGAAACAAATAACACCAGACTCTCATTCGTTCATGGGTTAAATTAGCTCACTTGATAACTTCAGAATTGTCCAAAGCCACTCCGCTACGCGTCGTGGCTTCATACAATTCTAGTTTATCATGTGCGCTAATTTTAACCAATTTTAACCAATGCACTCACAGCCGTGTGTTATTTGTATACTGGTAAGGTTCCATCATTGTGTTTACAAAAAGAAGAAGGATGCATATGTTTACTCCCTGATATCACACATTTCTAAAGCATGTACCAGAACTCCACATACATGTAAGCTCAAACACCTGCAAGACCCACATCCCTAGATCACTCATGAAGCATCATGCATGTCATTGACATTTCTCTTGCGTGCATGATGTACACGTGCACATTTAAAGGGTCCCTGCAACCAAGCGCAACCAATATGCAAGTTTTTGCTGTTGATTTGCAGGGATGCATACAACTAATATTCAGTTAATCAAACATCTAGATATGTTTCATAGATTTTTAAATGTTTTTAAAATATTTTTTCCAACCTCCTAAGCTCCACCCTAAAAAAACCCTCCAGGTCTCATTCCTGCAATGACATCATCTGTCAATCATCACCTACGCTAACATTCTACAATAGACGGTGGAATGTAACTTCCCCCAGCTTAGCACATGCTCACAATAGAATTGCATGTTTTCAAACAATACCTCCTCATTACCATTCTTTTCCTGGTGATGCTACAGCATGTCTGATATAGCAACTACTATGTAGGCAATGTATGGTCATCTCTAGCAAAGCTACATACCAATGTCTCTCCTTAGCTCACTAAGGATTGACAGATGATGTCACCGCAGGAATGTGATCTGGAGCATATTTTAGGGTGGAGCTTAGCATGTTTGAGAAAATGATTTCGAAAAATATTTAAAACGCTATTAAACATATTTAAATGGTTGAATAACAAAATATGAGTTGTATGCAACTTTGCACATCAACAGAAATCAACTTTGCATTTGGGTTGCAGTGGACCTTTAATGTACAAGGATACATCATTAGCCCTGTTCATATCTACTACCTGTCTCTTCATTAGCAATAGCTGCATATGTTGCTGCTCTTTTACCGATTTTGTCATTTTTTGGTATACTTATATTGGAAAGTTGGAAATAAATGTCATTAAACTGAAACTGAAAACTGATTTGCTGCTGATAGCACTGTAATGAGTGGATATGAACAGGTACCTCTAAAAATGCTGTAATTTGCTTCCTGCTGTTTTACGCTTATTTTACAGCTTTTCTCCTGACAGGGAGCTAGCAGTATAGGTATATTATCGCTTTAATACGCATGGCAGAGACAAAATAGTTTTGAGTAGCAGCAATATTTAAAGGAGTGGGTGTAGCCTATGGCATAATGGAAAGGGATGTACTTAGAAACAGTATTATATGTACACACATGAACAATGAACAATTTAGAAGTGAAAGATGAATTGAATTTATATGAAATAGATCTTGAAATGACAGTCCCCTGTATGATGAATTATGTACATGATACATGTACAGCGTGTGTTTCCCTTGAATATTGTTTCCTATTGAAAACTAGACCCTGTTGTCCCTACCTATAATGACTTTTCTTGCATCCCTTGAGCAGTATTTAAAATACAGGTTGGAATTTATTACCTGTTTTGTCATTTTTGTGTGTTGGTTTTTGGAAATCGTTTAGAAAGAAATTTGTCAGAAAATAAATCGTGAAGAGAATTAATAAATGAAAATCAAATAAAAAATTGACTGATAAGTGTGTGGTATATAATTGAATGTACACAGATTCATCGAATATTCTGCTGGCTCCCCCTGGCAGTGGTGGCGATTACAATACTAATTAAAAAAAAATAGTCTCATGTATAATGAATAGATTTCTTTTTTTTCCTAAATCCCGAACTGCGTATATTGAAAAGATGTCTATGTTGTAAATTGTATGTCGTCCTATTTTTTTATTCTGAATGTATCATAGACTCTACATTTCTGCATACTTCAGAATGTATAGATAATTGAGCAAATGCCGAACTACTGCTGACATAACTTTGTAAATTTGTTTTAAGAAATAATGAGGAACAGGAAAGGCCAAGGTTTATTTTGTGGCATAGGTGAAATAGTTGGCGGCTATTTTTGAAGAATGATCAGATTTCATGATCAGATTTCATGATCAAGATTGGTGTATGTGGTGATATGCAGTCTTACCGCGGAATCAATAATCAAATATTGGTTTTGTTTTGTACACCTATTGTGGAATTGCATGTATGTCAGGAATTTAAAGAATCCCTGTTGTTTGAGTGTGGGATATGCAAATAGTTCTTTACAAAGTAGAGAATTAGCTTATTGAATGGATGGATGGACTTCCAAGTCACGAGTAGGTACTTTTTTTAATGTACATGCCCTCGTTTCTTTTATTGTGATTTATTTTTATTGTTACAATTATTTAAAAAAATGAACAGTTCTCTTGAGGGGTGTTCATATCTTGGGATCTAATTATAATGGATGCATGTAAGTCAACATTGAAATTTTTACTTTTTGAGAAAAAAAATAAACTAATTATCTCACAAGCTTAAAGGGGAAGACAAGTAAGTTGATTTCATGAAAAGCAGAAAACACAAGAGAAACAGCTTAGTAAAAGTTTGACAAAAATATGATTAAGAAGCAAAAATTTATTAATATTTTAAAGTTGTAATAAATCTAAATGCAAATTGGCAACTCAAGTGACATAAACTTTTCCATTTGCTTTCTGCTGAATACTAGTAATCCATAAATTTCCATTTTCCGGGTTGTTGATGTAAAAAAAAGATATACAACTACATGTACATGTATGTGTCCAATAATAATCTAAGGTACAAGTATAATGACATATTTTCTTCTGACAAAATTTGTGAAATTTTTAGTACAGAACAAATGGGAGAGGTGCTCACATTTTGCCTTTTACTAACTTTAAAACCTTTCTCATATATTGGATTTTCCTAAAAAATTCTTTGATCTGCTTCTCTTATTTCTGTGCTTTTGTGAATGTCAACTTGATTCCAGTGAGGACTTTCCCTTTACAGACCAAGTCCAGACCAATAATAACTTGCCTTTAATACAGACAGAAAATCAGACAAACAGGTAAAAATAGTTTGAGGAAAAATGGAAAACTAATAAGAAAGACCATGGAAAACAATGAAAATCACGAGACAATTTCACAACTTGGTCATGAGTTTGTGATGTCATTCCCTCATTCTTTATCAGTTGTTTGTATATTTGATATCATCAATTTCCCTTTTTACCCCCGAGAAATTGACTTTATCATGGCTGTGTCCATGTTATTATGTTGATACACGTTAACAAAATCTTTCATGATACTGTATTGTCTAAAATTAATATTTTTAAATATATTTTATCAAAAAGTCCTGCTGTTCTTGACTTAACAGGAAAAAATTATTCTGTGCAAACTTATCAACATACCACAGATAATGATATGCGGAAATTATATTTTTGGAAGAGATATGGTAAATTTATTTTATCAATATAAGAGTTGGAGAATCCTGAAGGAATGATGTCACTTTTCCAATTTATCTAGGGATTTAAAAATAAATTTAAATAGTTTTCCATGATTTTCATTTCATTAATAAATCAGAACTTTCTTATTGTCTGATTTTCCTCACACTTTACACTTAAAAAAAAATGATTTCTCTGTATTGTATGGAAAGCAAGTTATTCTTGGACCAGTGATGCATAGAAAAAATAAAGTTTTGAAGTAGTTATTGAGCAAACATTAATTTGCAACAGTGATTCCCCTTCTCAGAAGCTCTCTTTATGTTTTACTCTAAAGCTTTCAGAAATTCAGTTTTCTCCAGGTAAAATGGTTTGTAATACCAGGGAGATGGGACTTGTAATACTGGGGTGGTATTCTGAGATTTATTTTATCTTGATTTTAGTGAAATAATTTTAATTGTCATAACAAAATGTACGCTTATGGCGCATCATTGGTTAATGACTGCGCAAAAGTGGCTGTGTACACGGAATTCATCTGCGCAAACACCAATGAAATTTTGCAATTTAAAATTTGTTATGACAATTAAAATCTTTTCACTAAAATCAAGATAAAATAAATCTCAGAATACCACCCCTGGTGTGTTAGTGTAAGTGGATATATGTTGATATAGATCTATTCTTTCATCAGGGAAATGTAAACATATTTTCTCATAGTCCTCAGTAAATTACCAATCCATTTAGTAATCAGGATATACTTTACCTTTAATTATCCCTTAGTACAGTTGTACATTTGCTGGTCAGTTCTTGACTAGAAACCAAGTGATACACATTGTCTCAACATTTCTTTCAAAACTAGTTAGAAAACAGATTCCTTCTTGGCCATAAAGATCAGGCATACATGAAGAAGTCCATTATATACAGCTATACCTGTGAAGAACCCTCCAAAGGTTACCACAACACTCCCCTACTTTTGCAATGAAAGTAGCCCATAATAGCTTCCACCAATGACAGTACAAGGAGGTGTGGCCTACTCATTTACTGTACATTCTCAATGCAGTCTCTACCAGTGATTGTCCCTGCGTTGCTTGTTCGCAGGTATACATATACATGATATGGGTTTCCCCTTTTTTGTACACCATCATTGTAGTTTCATGGAAGTCTGCCTGTTGCAGGGAATACCTCATATCTTTGATAAAATATGTTGTCTGTCATCATCTTGACTTATTGGTGTTAACAACCCTGTCAGTGTGCGGAGTGATCATAGCTATGCTAAGCTCTTACTCTTCTTATATCACTTGTGGAAGTGAGGAATTTACCAACCAACCAGACGCTCTTTGAAGGATTATTTAAAAGGATTTTGTTGCCAATTTTATTTTCAATTATCTGTATTCATGATGGCTCCACTATTTCTTATCTCTGAGGTATGTTCAATTTAGTGTTTCAAACTTATTAAAATTATTTTACCAGCATCAGCAACCTGTGTAAATGCTTTAGATATACACAGCATGCTTTGCACTTATGTAATCAACCATGTATTTTGTGATTCTTTACTTTAGTGTATACTTATTTTTCAATTTCATTTAATTTAGTAATTTAGTTTATTCAATTTATGTATTACTGAAGTACATGTTTTGTTTACACTGTTATTGTCTGTATATCATCTTCCCTTCCTATAAACTTGTCATGAAAGCTGTCCAGTGAATATTTTTTGTTCAGTTACTTGAATATGTTGAAAACAAATGTATGCAATGCTTACAATTTTATAGAACTGTTTAAGCTGACAAAAACTTGGATGCATTCACATGATGGAATCTTTAGATGACATGGATTAGTCAGTACGGTTTTAAAGGAGGAAGGCAAGGGGAAAAAACCAAGCCTAATCCATTACAAGATTGGTATAATTTCCTTCTCAAGTCAAAACCAGTAAAACAGGAAGGCTTACCACCCTAATTGATGTAGATAGCATCAGTCAGAATAAATAGAAATTTCTATGTCTTTGTCAGTTTTTTTGGTATTGCTTGCTGATGATGTCCAATGGACATATCGTCTGTTTTGAGCCAGAAGGGCGTTAATTCATATACTTTAACACACAGTTAACGCCCTTTTGGCTCTCAACAGACGATATAAATTGGAAAGGATCAAACGAAGAATGGAGAGAGGGGGAGAGAGAGAGAGAGATAAATGAAGATGAATGGGAAAAGTTCATTGCCTGACCCAGCTGAATCCCTCTCTACTTTCTATCATACAGGAATGTAAGAACATGTTACATGTATCTGTCTCATTTCAAATGCTAAAATGTGTCATTTCTTCATCTCGTCACTCGTTGTTTTTTTTATAATTGTTGTGTGTTTCAAAGACATCAGTGAACTTGATTCCGAGCATCTTATCTTCTTGATAATCTTGCCCCATTCATCAGTCAAAAGAGATCCATGTGCAATGTTCATGAGATGAATTCTGTTTAGTTTAATCAGTCACAAGATGATATTATCAAGCTCTCATCTTTTTGCTTTGTGTATGCAGCGCTCCATGAGCTTCAAAGGCAATCACGGTGGAGCAATGACCATCAAACCCTACTGTAAACCACCTGCCACACCCACCAAGAGAAGAGACAGTAAACTCTGGTCTGAGACCGTCCAGGGAAACATCAATGAGGCTCTCACCAAGATTGAGATCAAGAGACAGGAGGTATGTCCTTGCCAATGCTCAATACACTACAGCCAAACCAATCATTGGGATCACCTGTAAAGACCATCTAGACACTTATCTTTCATTTCTTTTGAGTGGTCTATAGCAGTCACACCTGCTTAAGAATCAACCTCCATAAGAAGACACATGTCTCTGAAGACCAGTGTTCTAATTCCCCTTTAAAAACACTCTTGATGTACGATTTGACTGTACTCTTTTGCAGGACTCATGCATTGCAATATGCCAAGCATCTACAAGTGTTTCTTATAAAGATACTGATCAGCCAGATTGCTCTGATTTTCACTTCAATTGAATTCATCAGTTAAAGAAAACTTGTGAATTGATTGTGATGACAGGCCACATTTCACAATTTGTTCATTTGTATTTGTGTTTGTGCAGGCAATCTTTGAGTTGTTGCAGGGTGAAGTAGACCTGGTGGATGATCTCTACCTTGTTATGAAGACATACAGAGATGCCATGAGATCCCTTCAGATCCTCACTCATGAAGAACTCAACACCATCTTTGGATCACTGGATGAACTTAGGATGATCCATGAAGGTAAGCACAGATCCTTGCAATATTTATTTGTTCCTATCATTTGTTCAGTGGTGTTGACATGTGTTTGGTGTGAGTGTATTCATGGTTGGTTTAACAATTTGCTGTTGTCAGGGTGTGGTTATTTATTTGAATTAATTTTGTTTGGTTGCCAAAGAAACTAACATTCCTAATTACCATCAATACGATATTTGGGTATTTGGATATCATTACGTGGGAAAAGTATGCATTAAATGTGGCTGGGTATATTTTTAGATAAATAAACATGAATCACTTTACGTCTAACAAACAACAGGAATAAACAAACATTACCCATATGGAAATTGCTTCCGTTCAGTTTGTGCCACCGCTTGACTCAATGTGTAATTGTCATGCAAGCTGTCATATGAGTTTCCTACACGCATTCTTTTGTAGTGGGAAGGAAGTGGGTTTTTATATGTGGATTTTCCAGGGTTTATCACACATTACTGATGTCATAAGAGACATTCTTTACGTGGGAGGCCAGACCAACTTCATATTCTACTCTAAAGGTTAAGGATATGCTGTCAAATTTTGGAAACAATTGATACAAAATAATTGCTTTTCGGTCTGCTTTTTTCCCTTAAAAAAAGAAAAGATGTGTGTGCTTGGCATATTCAGTGATCGAATTACTTATTTTTTGTCTTGCAATTGAAAGTCTGTCTGTATGTATTAGAGGTAATGATATCCTGCTTTGGCAAGCGGAATAAAATGGTTTCCGAGGTATGTCAAAATCAGTTGGGGGGAAATACCAAAACCAAGAAAGAATGGATACCCTATTTCATTTGGCTTCATTTTTATTTGACTTAATATATTGAAATAGATGGGATAAAACTGTTGCAATTACATTTGTTACAAATCAGAGAGTTGAATTAAAAAACATTTCACATATGATAGATCCATGGAATATTGTACTATAACTGAACTATTTAAATGATATAAATGATGTGACCGAATGGTATGGCTGCCGTCAATGAATGTTCAAAGGAAATTGGGTAATATCTTGAAGATTCAACACCACATGACTGCGTTCCTGAGAGATTAGCTTGCAGGAAATATGTCTTCACGTATTGTGTCATGTTCATTTGGATTATTATCTGATTCTACTCTCTCCTTCCTTAACCCAGTTACTGCCACAACCAGAATATAATCAGCAGTGATTTGTGATTGTGCTAGCAAATATAATAACTGATCAATATCTACTCTATGTACACTATACAATCAATTAGCAACTCAGTTTTATATGGTCAAATTCTTCTTAAAGCACAACCCAACATTTTATTATAAACAGTGGAAATGAGTAGATGTTATTTCATATCTTTCTTCCAGGTAGATTGTGCGATTATGGGACATGGAAGGGACGTTGTATACATTAGGCAGAAATGTGTGGGTTTCAGCGTGTGTTACTTACTCTGCTCGTGTAGTATTCATGTCCTGAGTTTAGAGTGCTATATCCCTAATCAGTCTGAAAACCTCTGGGGGTGGGAACAACGATAATGGCCTCTTGGTTTCTCTGGCTGGTAATTAAGCCTCCCTCTGCCCTTTATTGAATATTGATGGCAGTTCTAGGAAACAGACCTTGATTTGATAAGAAAGATAGAGGTATGGAGTATAGGATGACATTCAAACTAATCAAGAATCTTTTCTTTCTATTCTCCTTTCAGAGCTTGTGTGCGATCTTCAGAAGCAGAGGGGGAAAAATGGTGCGACTGAAGAAGTTGGGAAGGTCTTACTGAAATGGGTGAGTGTTCTTTCTTTAAATCCTGAATATCGTTCTCCTCCGTCATTTGATCTTGATATTTATTAATCATTTGTTATAATTAGACATATTAATAATATAACTTATTTATTGAAAATGTTTTCTTTATGTGGAAAGGTTCATTATAATTTAATAATTTAAATGTGTAGGTGTATGAGTGATGCAGGGAACTTAATCACTGGTCACATTTCATTGAAGGATGTTTGACTTTCTGGAAATACAAAGGATTAAATGATAACTGACCCTTACTATCTGCTTGCATGTCTTTTTCACCCACACATAAGTGGAATACTAAGTCGACCTTACAAGTTTTCCTACACACTTTTATAAAGATGTAAATATAGAACAAAATGCAATGAAATAAGGATAGTATGAAGGCAGAGTATTTATGATTATACATTTTATTTCATACATTGTATTGGGAAGATTCTTAGTATTTTAGAATATTTCTTTTTTTGTACCTATAGCTGCCTATTGTGACAGAAGTGTATGTGACATACTGTACCAACCAACTTGCAGCTAAAACATTGTTAGATGAAAAGAAACAGGATTCAAAGGTAAGATACATTGTCAATTTAGATGAACATTTCCTTCTTTTGCTACAGTATGTGATTGCAAAAAAAAAATCTGATTTGCATAGTTATAAGAACCTTATCCTAAAAGCATTCTCGCTGTAAATGCAGGTTACTCCTTATCCCTTCATATATATATATATCTCTCTCTTCTCTCTCTTTCTTCCCCTCTAATGCTTCTGATTGTCTGTAATACCGGTAATTGTAGACATTGACTAATGACTATGTGCTGTTAGGAATTAATAATAGCTCATCTATAATGCATAAGATCTATGTACGCACGACACGTCCCAGGGGCTTGCATATTCTCTCTTTCTCAGTAAGGAAACTTGTGGTTGCATCATGTGCGTATTGCTAGTTTTGTCTGGCTCATTCATGTATTAATGAATCAATTCTCTCTCTCTCTCTCTCATTGTCTCTCTCTCTCTCCCATTGTCTCCTCTCTTTCTGTTGTTTCTCATTTCTATCCCTATCCTCTATTCCTTCCTCCTCAACCAACCCCCTCCCCCACCCCTCCCCCCCATCTCCTTATCCATCTCTTCATCTCTTCATTTATCTTCTTCCTCTATTTGACCCGTACCACTATGACCACCAGGTCAATGACTTCCTTGAGAGGTGTATCGAATCTCCGTTCAGCCGAAAACTGGACCTGTGGAACTTCCTCGATGTCCCTCGCAGTCGACTTGTAAAATATCCTCTCCTCTTCAAGAACATCCTCAAAGTGACGCCCTCTGACCATGAGGACAAGATCAATATCACACAAGCAGTAAGTTAACACAGATTTTTATTTTCTTCTGTGATATCCAAGTGTATCTTTTTTTAACTGTTCTTTTATACAAGAATATGCATGATATTTCAGAAACCAAAGATGTGTGGTGTTATCCGACTTTTAGAAGGAATCACACTATGGAAGTAATGTGTTGTTAAATAAATAGATTTAAATAAAATTTACCTCATATCTTCATATAATTGACCTCTGTGGTGTTGTCATATTTGCTCTCTTTAGATCAAGATGTGTAAGGAGATCATCGCTGAAGTAGACAGGAGAACAGGAGAAACCAAATGCAAGCATTACATTGACATGTTTGAGTACCTGGACGACAGGCAACGCAACCATCTCATCGCATACCAGAAGGTCCTTCTCTGTGGGGGTGTTCTCAAGAGCAGTAAAGGAACAGTAAGTTGAATGCTTTTGTTTATCCCAGCAAAGAGAAAGGAAAAATACAAGTGGATGTGAAATGGAGCATAGGCAAGCAATATTTTTTTGTATGAAAGCACATCATTCTTCAAGGATATGTTGGGTTTCTCACACTTCTGTTTCTTTCTTACCATTGTACAGAAACTTCATGTATTCCTGTTCGAAGACATCTTGGTGGTTACAAGGCTAACAACGAGAAACAATCGCAAGTGTTACCAAGTGTATAGACAGCCCATCCCAGTCAGGACAATAGCGCTAGAGGACATACCGGAGGGAGAGGTCAGGAGGTCGGGGTCATTCAGAGGGGCTCTCTCACATGGGCCTTCAGGTAAGGGATTCAAACTACAGCTCTATAAACTGCATTCTGAATTTAGTCTGCGGTTATCAATTTTTCTCTGGCTTTAGTGAACGAGAGCTGTCCACATCACCGTTGAAAAATGTTTGCATTGTTCGGAAGCTTTTCAACATTGATAATACTATAAAGGCTATTAGTACCCTCTCATTATGATCATAACTATAAATAGAAATTGTCAAAATCATTAGTGTCAGAGAAATCTCTAATTTCAGACTAAGTTCAATGAACTGCACTCTGAGCAGTTCAAATCCTTTTGTTTTAGTTCAGTTGTTCACTTACATGCATACATTTTATTTAGTAACACTGTGAGTGACATATATTCAATCATACTGATATGCACTTTGCAGAAAGTTGTTTGGTAAGAATGTAATGTATGTGAAAGAGTACATGCAGGTCAAAAAGGTATGTGGAATGCTTGCGGCATATGCCTGATTCACCTGTGATATGGTACAATAAGCAAGAAGAAATAATATGTCCCATGTAAAGTGAGAAGAATGCGTGAAATGTCACCTTTCGTAATCGGGGCTACACTTGAAATCCTGATATGTGTCGGGTCATACAGAGGGTGTGAAAAACATGTGTGAAGACTGAGCGTTTGTCGTATCGCTTGCCTGGCTTGTTTGTGCTTAGTCACTCATGCAGCTTTGAGTAGAGTAGGATTGAATTGCTTACAGCCATATTACATTGCCCAATTGGTATTAATTACAAGTCACACACCCCGTTATTAATTACCTCACACTATCAAGTCTTCTGCAGGGATTATGGCATGAAAACAAATCCCAGGGCTCTTGTTTGGGTTATTAATACATATTTTAACCATTTTCAATGACAGCTCTGCGCTGTTCCAAGGGTAACCCCCCTTGTAATTAGAGGCGTTGCCTTCTCTTGCTCTCTCTCCCACTCCACTCATCCCTCATTTCCTGTCACTAGGGCTATTCAAACGATCGTCATAACGTAGACAAGTTTGTAGGTTGGGTTGTATCGCCTATGTCCAGGGGCATTTGTGATCCCCCTCGCCTAGCTAGCCTTCCTTTCCAGCCCAACCTAATCCTAATTAGATTGACCCCTTGCTAATATAAGAGGGTAGTATGGCTTCAAGGATTGCAGCCATGCATGCTTATAGACTTCATAATCAATTAAACTTACTAACAAAAGAAACATGTTTTTAATCGGAAATGAAATGTAGACTACAGTATGTATATCTCCATATAAAGGTCATCAATTAGAATTAAATTGAATTTTAAAAAAAATAATTTAAAAATTTGAATAAATATGTTGCTTATTAGGGCAACAGACAATCCATGTTTGTAAAAATGGAATACACTCTGACCTGTATGGAAAAACTAACAGTGAAAAAGCAATTTTTCATATAATTTATCATGTACAGAGTTCATTATGGCACTCTCCGAAAGAAAAATGGCAAAAATATCATAGTCCCATCTGACTTGTTTCTCTTAGCACCACTTGTGGTACTTTGTCTGCTGAAAACCAATCCGATTTAGCCTAGGGCTTTTCATTCTCTCTATGTAGCTCTAGAACTCTCCCTTGGTCACTAAGATCTTGACCCTAAATCATCCAGCCCTATTCAAATCTTTTGTTTTCTTGGACTGATACCCACGTGGGGGACTGCTAAATATGAATTGCAGCCTAAGGGCTGAAAACATATCTGTTTAGATGGTGATGTTTTGGGGTATAGGTATGCTTTTTGACTTATGAGCTCTTGTTGCATAAATTCAATAGACACTCTCTTTGCACGTAGACATATATATGCATGTCATCCTTTATTCCTTCTTTTTTTTTACCTCTCTCCCCCATCTCTCTCTCTCTCCCCTCTCTCTCTCTCCCTCCTCTCTCTCTCTCTCTCTCTCTCTCTCTCTCTCTCTCTCTCTCTCTCCCTCTCTCTCCTCTCTCTCCCTCTCTCTCCCCTCTCTCTCCCTCTCTCTTTCTCTTTCTCTTTCTTTCTCTTTCTCTCTTACTCCCTCCCTCTCTCCCTCCCTCCCTCTCTCTCTCTTTCTATCTTTCTCTATCTCTCTTTCTCTTTATCTCTTTCTCTTTGTCTCTTTGCCTCTCCCTTATACATATATCCGAGAATAATTTGACAATTCAGGTGTACAGATTCTTTTGAAAAGATCTATAAAGGCATTTCCAGTGTTTGACAGCCATACGCCCATTTAGGACTATATATAGAACCAGTGATGTAGAAGATTAGTATAGTTAACAGGGTGGGATATGATTCAGTGGGTGTTATGATATGCACCCATGTCCTCAAGTTACCTTGTGCCAATATGGGTTTCAAATTACACCAACTAAACACAACTGTGGTCATATTCTTCTCTTTTACAAGCTAGAATTTTGATACTCTGTGTGACCATGAACCAGTTTCTACAACTTACAATGATAAAAAGTTATTCCAATTTCTGTTATTTCACTTTCTCTGTATGAAACTCATACGAAACTCATATGCTATGAAATAAGTATACATCCAGATTCTTCCAGAAAAAGGGAATTGGTTTATTTTGAATCAAGATACTTTTCATTATCATGGACAATTTTCCCTAACTGTCAGTGATTAAAAGTTAGTTGTATCTCAGATTGATCCAACTATAAATGTACATATATATTATATGATACACCAACAATATACAAGTTTGATAAACAGCTCTGTATTTCACTTTTTTGTTCTAGCTTCTGTTCATTCACTGGATTCCCTTTCTTTCTTTTCTTGTTTTGTTCTACAGTGAAGTGTGGTTTCAAGGTACGTTCAACAGACCCCAATCTCTCTCAGTCCTTCACACTGCATTCAAGTGATGAGCATGACAAGAAGCAATGGCTTCAACTCTTCAGAAGCGCCATCAGGAGGGCGAGACAAGATGAAACGAGCGTCTGAGCCCCCCCCCCCCCCCCCTGCAGCCTTACCCCCTAACCCTGCTGAAGAGATGACCCCGTCACCATCCCTGCTTGCACTCCTCATCATCTTTTCATCAGACACTAAGAGACGTTGCCGTTTATGATCTTTGATAGAGAGAGCAATGAGCTTGATGATGATTTGGATCAAAGACAATGACCATACCTCTACAAATATCTGGACTGAGGACACTTTTTAATGGTCGACAGGGAAATCAAGCAACAGGGAGAAAGCCATTTTGTATTTTCTCTCCTTCCACATCATTTACAACATCTTGCCATGTAGAGAGAGGAGAGCCGGTAGAATGAGTGATACCGGCCGGGCAAGAGGAGTGGTGAAACCACGCCGGAAAAACGTGACTTATCGCACCACCATTTGACACTTGGGAGAACCTCAAAGGTTGTGACACTTGTCACCAACCTCTTGCCTGCCAGCCACTCACTTCAGTACCCTTGTCACATTCCATTCTAGACAAAATTTAGTGGAAACTCAACATCATATCCTGCACTTCACACATCATAAGGAGAACCCAACCAATGCTAATTATTCAAGATATATTCATATATATTTTTGTATAGTTGTGCAAGTTTTAGTTGTAAGGTGAAGTGTACTGTGTTTATATGTGAGTTACATGTCATTACTTTACAGCCAAGTTAACATGGAGCAAATAGGACTGATTCCAGTCAGCATTTCCATGCATTCAACACACAGTGAATCTTAAATGTCTGTTATCATTCATTATCAACATATAGATGAACAGAACAGTATGGGAAACATGTATAGATCGATGTTTCAAATATGATTTTACTTGCAAACATGAACTCTCCTCTCAATCTCTCTTCATGTGGAATTATTCAAAATATGTATGCATGTGACTGCCTCTCTGTCATTGTACTTTCATCAAAGTATTTCAGGACTAGATCTGTTTGAGTAGCATATAGGCATATCTTATGAATATTTTGTACAATGCTGGTTGCTCATACTAAACATGTCTTTTCTTAATCAGGAATTACCTTACTTTTATATTGAAAGTTAAAGCTTTTTATACAAATGCAATGCAATGTATTCGGAGGTGATTATTTTAGTTTCTATTGTTGTCATGTAAAAAAAAAGAAAATGTTTCACAAAAAATATATATATATGAAAACTGCACAGAAATATGGAGTAAATCTGGAAATGTCATTTCACATTCCTATTGTTCCTGTTGATACTTGTCAAATTGACCCAAATTGGAGGCACAGATACTTTGCTTTTTCTTTATCTACATGTATCTGTCTTCATTTTCAATGTGCATTTTTCAAAGTCCATGGAAAAACATCCTTTTTATTCTTTAAAATAATAAGAAAACTGTGGCCATGAATGGAAACTTATTTTCATGTTTGTAAACTATCTGTATCTTCCTCTTGAATGTTATCTTTTCAAGTTTCTTAAAATGTAGGACTTCATTTTATTCCAATTTATAAAACGGGTTCAAGAATGTAGCCATCCTCATTGGTCAAATAACACCACGTGACCATGCAAAAAAAAAGTACGGCAAAAAGGTACTAACGCACGTCTGAGCTGCGCGTATATGTACCTCTGGTGTTTGCAAATTTAAAACGCAATGAAATCGCATAGTTTAATTGTCATTTTAGCGCAGGGATTACATGCGCGCACTGAAACGCGCAATACTTTTGTTGGCTGCGCTTGTGTGATGTCATCCAGGAAAGCAAATGGTAGTCTCCATGACTGTGCGACTCTTGGCGTTTCTATGGGGTTCGTAACCATTTTATAGACTTCATAATCATATTGCCGACCCGCTTCATAAAACTATTAATACATGGTTGTGAGTTCGTGCGTTAGTGCGATCCAGCAACACGCAGGTTTTTATCGTGGTGTCCAACACACTCGGCTTGCGCCTCATGTGTATAGTACACCACGATAAAAACCTTTGTGTTGCCAGATCGCATCATCGCACTCCCAACACCATGTATTAATAGTATATTAACCCCCAAAACATCTTGCGGAAATGGCAAAAATCATTGACTCTACAAAAACAACGGCATGGTCAGCGGATTTGTCATGGTTTTACCAGTAATCTGTCCTTTGCATTGTCTAATTCTGGATTTCATGTTATTGATAATAATAATAATAATACATAAGATTTCTTTAGCACCATTATCCATTTTGATTAAATGCTCAAGACGCTTTACAACATGTAAAACATGATAAAATTGAACTAGAAAAGTTACTCATTTGAGAAACACAATCTTTTTTTTTTGAAACCAAGTTTGACCAGATTTTCATGACTCTATTTAAAATATTGCTTCCCACTTCATGATTGTAAAGCCCTATCCTCTGAATTGAGATAGTTCGGATCAATGCTTATTTTAATACTTAAAAAACTTTCAAAGCCTTGGAGGGCAAACCCTGCCCTAGAATTTATTATTGCACTACATATTTAAATGAAAGAATCTCTAAATATTTCCATCATGAATCAGATTCAGATAAATGTGCGTACTGTGAAGTTTGTTCATACAGAAGCTATTTTCGCCCAATTTTACAGAAAAGGAATTAATGACAACTCCAAATTAATTGAATCGAAAGTTAGTTTAAGGTAAATGTTTCTTAGCGTAATGTTTTGGAAGGAGTTAAAGATCCTTTATTGGTGAGTTAGTCCTCATGAGAGAAGAATTCTATATAAATGAATATGTATTTGTCAGTCTCTTTGGGTTTACCACCATGGAATTATGAAAATAGTTGCGAAAACAGAAAACTTAATATTTGAAGGAAAGCGTATCATTATGTGGACAGATTTTATCCCCACAATGCCAGCTATATATAAAAAGACAGAAAAACAAAACAAAACCAAAATCTTGCCAATGTATACTTTCCTTCTGTAGTGTTTATGACAAACCTGAAATAGTTCAAGTAAAAAAAAATACACAATTTTGTTCCATTTGTGTAATATATGTATAATTGTCAATGTCAATACCATGCAAATTCCAACTTTGTGGTGAAATACATGCACTTAAATGCAAGTAAATCAGAATGAAAAAAAATGTGTAGAGGAATATGAAGAGGCCATTGGGGCCATCATATTGAGATATAAAGAAATTCCAGCTCTATGTATATTTATTGTAACAACTCCTCTTTCTACACTTTGCTATACACCAAAGATTTGAATATGATCTTTGTATTCTTGTTACAGCTACTCAAAAAGTTCGCTTTTACTTTCTCTCTCTCTCTCTCTCTGTTCTGCCCTCTCTAGCATTCCCCCCTTATGAGTTGGTACATAATACATGTATTCAAAGAACACAAGATGTAACAGTCTGTACCCTGAAGATTATTTGAATGACATTCATGGTGAATAGCCAAGCTTTGCCCAACGTGTTTGCCCAGCTTGCCTCCCCAGCTTGCCTCAATTAAAGATCTAAAGTACATATTTTGGACACATTTTTGGTTCACCAATACCATTAACACCAATAACATGTAAAAGCCAATGTCTATTTGTGAGCACATCACTCAGTGTCTGTTTATGCGCATTGGAGGTGTATGCCTAGAATGACCATGATATGATGTCAGAATTTAAAAACATCTCATTACTATTTAAGTTTAAGAAGTATACCTTCTATTTAATGGTTCAGAACTCTTATGATTGTTAACATGCAGAGGTGACATGGAATAAAGAAAAGGCTTCATTGTGCAAATGAAAAAAATATGACATTGTCGGATGTTTGTTCTTTCTAACAATGAAGTGTTATTGATAAAAATTGCAGTGATGATGTGAATGATGATATATTATGTTGTTGACGGGAATGATCGCAGTGAAGAAAAAAATATATAATGGATAACAGCTGCTTTAAGGATGATGACAATGATGATGACAGCAATTAAATTGATGATAAGGATGATGATGGCAATTATATTGATGATGATAGCAATTATATTGATAATGATGATGCTGAAAGCAATTATGTTGATGATATCAATTATATTGGTGATGATGTTGATAATAACGTTTATGGGCAAAGAGACTCTTGATGAACTCAGTATTTGAATGGAATCAATGACTTGTATTAAGAAAGAGTGATGACAAATTTTGTGCATATCACTATGACAAAGTCAAGAGAATGATTCAATATAGTAAAAAGGTGTATGTGTAACCACAATTGAGTCAGAGCATCCTTAATATGGGGCGCTAAGAATACCTTTAATTTTTTTCTCTCTGGTTTTTGCTTCTTGGTCATGTTGGTATTTCTTTAAAACCCTTTTGGGAGGAGATTGCTGACAAACATTGATTTTCGTTGTGAAACTTCATAATAAAGTGGTCCGAACCGCTCCGCTCCCCCCCCCCCCCTCACCCTGTTTTAAAATGAGTTCAAATGCATCTTCACTCGCTCTTTTTTCACTTCTAAGTACGCCTATCTTCATATAATTTTTTAATGACCTTCCAAACAAATTATGGTCCCACCCCATACCCCCAAACAAAAAAGGGTAAAATGACAAATTATTAAGATGATATTCAGGGCACCTGGATTCGTAGATTCGTAGAAAATAGGAGATACGAATAAATAGGATATAAGACATACCTGAGGGCAGTAAAATTGTTCCAATCGGACTTTGTCCGTCTGTGAGATATGCTGACTTTGTTCATTTCAGTGTTCATTTCTCAGCATACGGAGGCTAATACCCTGTACATATAAATACAGGTCATTTCTATTTACAGAAACGCCGTGAATGTCCATTTTCCCCTTATTCTTACACTCCAAGAATTCTTAGGGGTTACCCTCGTATCTCGAGTGTATCCGTCTTCTCCCACTCGGACTTTGTTCAGGGATGCAAACCAGGATTTGTCCACTTCGACATCTTTTCAATCACCTCTACTAAAGATGGCACAACCTCTTACAAACTTTGAGCATGAGCTCGAAGCGTGCAAGGAGACGGAGGACATAGTTCAATAGCTTCTTGAATTGTTTTCAAGAAAGGACAAGTTATTACCTATATACTTCAAATCTTTTTTTTTTTCAAAAACACTCCAATAAAATATGGTTAAGACTTAAGAGTGTACTTTAAAAGCACTGGCTTCCCATTGTTATGTCTACATTGCAAAATATGGGATAAGAATAGAGATTTTGAGATGTCCCATGAAGAAGAAGAAGCAAAAACTTTTGTATGTTATTTGCTGTAAAATAGTTCAAGATTCCACTTCGAATAGTCAAGGCCTTAATCAATTCCCTGGGTAGTCTAAACATGGTAAACAGGTCCCAGCCATAGACCGAGTATGCTTTACTCGCGCAGCCAAGGGGTGGGGGTGCAATTACCCCCACCCAAATAATGTTTTGGGGGTTGAGAGTAGATTTGAGATTTTTATCGGTAGACATAAATCGACAAAACGCCATGGGAATATTGATAAGATGTGTGTGATGTTCTTTAAAAAATGGTGAAAGAAATACGCTTTTCCAATGTAATAGTTTGAAAATTTTAAAACTTGTTAGCTTCGATTGCCAGAAGGAATTATGATCATTGATTATTATTAATAATCATTCATGATAACCATCATCGATTATCGATAGTCATTAATCAATGAAAATAATCATTACTATATTCTTTATCTTATAACGAATTGTACGAATTACATGCGTTGCATGTCATTACGCGCGACATGAATTTGATTTCTGTCGGGAAATTAGTGGACGGTTACCGCTGAAGGGAAAATGTCTATACACGACTGCATACTTCATAGCTGCCCTCAGCATTTTCTTTATATATATATTTTTTGAGATTTGACTTCGCATAAATCTAAAAGTGCAAGTCATCGGATATCAGGCCCCGGCCGTCTTAGGAGTTGCGATTGATCAATCGAATCAAGTCCTACAATCAATCGCAAATTTACAGTCTTCCATCTCTCATGTTACAAATTTACAATTGATATCAATCTCAAGTCAAGTTGCGATCGACAGGGATCAATCTCCACAGTTTATAAGACAAAGGCTTGCCTGCAATATTCATTGATATCTTCCCCAAAGCCGTCAATTTATAAGGCAGAGGCCTGCCTCCAATATTCATTGATATCTCTCCCAAAGCCGTCAATTTATCGTCCGTTTTAAACGTTAAACACAATAACTTTCAAAATATTTTTTAAGAACCTGGAGCAATTTCAATAGCATTGTGCACCACCTTTCGAAATATGCGAACATTACAAATTTACAATGACAAATATTACGTACAAGGAACTTAATTTCAGTATATTTAGCCCGCCACGGTCTCTCATAGGGTTACACCTGGACTAAAAGGGCTGTGAAGGGAACACCCCGTTTTAACACCAGCAGTAATGGCTACACCTCATGCCCTGATCAATATTTTTCATGTTGTGGACCGCTTTTTATCGTATTGAAAGTTCCCCAAGTCATTTGAACCAAACTGACAACACCCCCTCAAAAAAAAAAAAAAAAAAAAAAACACCCCCACAAACAAAACAAATACAAAAATGAAACAAACAAAGCAATTGGTGAAGAATGCTCATACATTGTATTTCAACCAACCTATTCCCTCGTATTGTAAACTATAAAGTGTAATAATTTTTTAAACGTACCAACTAGGAATTGGTTTATTGATTTTATTTCTCCCATTATAAAAAAAAAAAAAAATCATATCGTATGCATGTACATTATTATGAGGATGAACTTCATGATAAAATGAGCTTTACACAATATAGGGCAGAATCTCAAACCAAGAAACGATTTAAATCTCGTCCATGTACACTGGAACCTCGTTATAATAAACACTGTAATAACAAACTCTTGTTATAACAAGGTAATTTTACTGGTCCTACCTCTTTGTATTCTATTGTAGTAATGCAGAATTTCTGGAATAAAAATTAAATAAGAGAGAATTGATTGCTTGATTGCAATAGGGTGAAGTGCAATTCTTGAATTCTTTTGTCAGTGAAGCATTGGGGCTTGGAGATGAAACAGGTTGTTATCTCCTTGGAAGGTCTATTCATGGTAGTACGGCAGTTTGAGACAGGAGAATGTTGTTCCTTTGTTACCCTTTTGTGTTGTTAATTCATGTACGTACTAAGTTTTTGAAAGCCAGTGTAGGGTGTGTCCAAGTTTTAGAGTTTAGTGACATGATCAGAAAGTAGTTCTGGTGGATTTGACTCAAACATGGTTATTTGGTACACATAGGCATGACCATTGGGGGAAACAATGGCTTTTTTTTTTTAGATTTACCCTTATGTTGTTGATACTCGATAACAGTTTGGGTGATTGGGTTTTAGAGGAGTTTGGTATAATTTTAAGTGTATCTCGTCACTGCAACTTGATGACTCCAAAGAGCTAGGGTGTTAGTTTTGAGGAAGCAGTCCGGTCAAGACAGGGACAGGGACATGGACATGTCTTGTCGGTATGGACGAGTTACGTCTAAGTCCAGTGCCAGTATAGCTGGGGAGGCGACCATTGAATTGTCGCCGAGGAGTGACCGCGCAAGGGGTTTTTTGTTTTTGCTTTCTTTGTGGTTTCCTTCTACCACGGTTATCGAATAAAGACCATTACAACCGTACGAGCGTCTCATCGTGTCCTTTGTGGGATCGCTTACTATTCTTTTTTAGCATTCAGTGGCGGATCCAGGGGGGGGGGGGCACCGCCGGCCAAATAAAAGGCTTTTTTTTTGCTTGTCAGGGAATTATGGAGGGAAACTGGACCCCAATAACCCCCCCCCCCCCCCCCCCCCCCCACTGAGCGAAAAAAAAAAAAAACCTGGAAAATGATGTGCTTCTTTAATCCAGGCTATTCTATCATTTAATTTCCCATTACCTTGGAAATAAAAAAAGAGCTGTGTATGTAGGGCTCTGATATCAGAGATTATATTGTCTTTTTAGGATCTCTAAGATATATATATATATATATATATATATATAGCATCAGATTGTTTATTTTCAGTATTAGTTTGATGAAGGTCTTTGACCGAAACTTCAGTCCAAATTTTTGGCTCCTGCGGTGTTTTTATTTGACTCCTGAGTATTTACTCTTTTTTCGATATCTATTGTTTACACACCGACGCAGAACTTTCGTATTATATATATATATATATATATATATATATATAGTTCAAAAGTTCTGCGACGGAGATTAAAAATTGAGAGAGACACAGAATAAATGACTCCGTTAGACACAAGGTTCAATATTTCGCCTATAAGGCTTTTTCAGGGAAAAAATGCACCAAGCACATGGAGTGCATGTATAGCGCGTAATTGTCAAAACAAGCGTAAATTTAAGAAATTGCACGCAAGGTGGATAAATAAACTACACGAATGTAAAATATTAGGCCCTACTATAAGACTATTTGACTCAACAACGTTGCCCCTACTCATGAAAAGTGTTCATATTTCATACACGCTATAATGCTCGACTAAGGTGGTATCACCATTTATAATCCTCAGGAATGTAGTATAGTTTTTTCCTTGTCATGGCAATATTAATTGACGTTTCAACTATTCATAACTAGCAGCGTTCTGTTTCATTTATTGATATTGATTTCAGTGCAAACAATTATGAAGATTGAAGAACATACAGCGAATTACAAATGACATATAATTTAAGTGACCTATCTAATGATGTCCGTTTCTACATCTCTATTTCCCAGAAAAGGAAGTCTTAATCAACCACAAGAATCCAATTATCTTTAAACCTATCCTGGTAAATATGGAGTACTAGAAGATGGGTTACGTCACTTGTTTACATATAATTATCTACAAAGTATGATCACTTCACCTAATACCGACCAGTCATAATACCGACCATTAAGCGTATCATGGCATCTAGCGCGCGTCTTGCAAATCAACGCACGGGACTACGCACAGAATGCCTAGCAACGTTGAGAACAGCCAAAATAGGGCAAGATGAGGAATAAAAACGTAAGTATTATCAATTTATTGTTAATTTTTCATATTTGTATTAAAATAATCTCTTTTCATAAATTGCCATTGACTTATGTGCAGGGGTCGGTAATAAGACGCACTTCTCCCTCTATGCGTAAAATGAGACGACTCTAATGTGACGTCATTTCTACAAGAACGCGCAAGTATTATCGCTCGTCAGTACCTGGATCTTGTTCCCCATTATTTGGGTAGTAGTCTGATGAATTTTCATTACGTTTCATGAAGAATCTTTCACGTAGTCGTTGGAAACATCGTTAAGAGGTCGGTATTAGGTAAAGGCATCATATAATCTTCTATATATCTTATCACAAATCACTGACTCGACTATATCCACATGTATCATACTCTTAAATTTATACTTCATTCGCTAGATCCGCTCCAATTAAAATCCTGTTGGCTATTGGTATAACATTTATCAATCGATCGATCATCGAAGGCATTGCTTTCGTATAAAATCAAAGAACTACAATAAAAACAAGCCATTAGCGATAATGTGTCTCGCCCACATGCGATAACTAGAAATATCGTGATCTCTGTTGCCACGCAACAAGTCCCCCAAGTGCATAAATCTGCATAAGTTATGCTTGCATATATCTACATTACTAATGTTTGGAAAGTGACGTTTACAAAGTTATATCATAAGAGAGTCTTGCGGGTAAACTATGTTTGACCTGAAATGACCTTTGACCTTACCATGTGACCTCTGATGGCAGCATAACATGCAGGTCCCCCAAGTGCTTCTACAACCCAAGTTTGGTTGAAAAGTGAGTGATGGTTGCAAAGTTATATGTCATAAGAGAGTCTTGCAGGTAAACTTTAACGTATGACCTTTGACCTTATCATGTGACCTCCAACGGCACCATAACATGCAGGTCCCCTTAGTGCATCTACAAACCAAGTTTGGTTGAAAAGTAAGTGACGGTTGCAAAGTTATCTGTCATAAGAGTCTTGCAGGTAAACTTTAACGTATGACCTCAAGTGTTGCTGCCAATGCAGTAACAGTTGCCAAGTAATGCATCATAAGAGAGTCTTGCAGGTAAACTTTAACGTTTGTGACGGACGGACAACGGACGGACGCCATTTGGATCCCTCAGTCTCGCCTTCACCTCCGGTGGGCGAGACAAAAATCCGAGGTTCTACGATACTGCTAAGTGTTGCGATGCACAACAAAGTACAAATATATACAATATAATGTTCAAATGAGCTTAAAAAAATTAAGTAAATGAACATGATAAAGGCAAACGGAGACACATTCCGCTGGAATAAGTCGTATATGTACAGCAACAATGATTTACAGTGCAAAAGAAATACACTTCAAGTATACAGAATATAATATAATGTTTACAGGACGATAGAAAGCTATGCACAAATGCATATACAGTATATAGATAATATTCAAAATTTTCGAAAGCTCATGATTAACAAGCCCGTCTAATTGATGTTAAAGAAAAGACAGAAAAGGAAGAAATCTACCCTATTATAACCCAGGCTTGGTAATTGTGTTATTTGGTTTGAAAACATTAAAGTCGATCTCTGTGGGTTTGAAATAAAAACGGATAATCTGTAAGTTGTGTACGTAGTCTAGGATTATCAAACTTCTACTAACTTGTCAGATTACTCCTAAAAATGGCAGCATAATCGTCACAGAACTTTTACCCGTACGTCATCTGAAAATTCGTTTACTCATACCGATTGATTTACAGCCCTAAAGTATACAAGGGGAAATGTCCTTACCATGCAAAACTTGCAAGGAATATTTTTTTCGTAGAAGTTTGTGATCGGTATTATGGAACGAGAAGGATCCTTATTAGTAATAGTTGGAGTTTTGGAGAGTTTCATTCAATAAAACTAACAATGGATTCGGAGTTTTTACCCCAACAATTCAAACAGTAATCTGTAGATTCTGTTTATTTTAACCATTGAACAATTGAAATCTTATGGTGGACTTTCAAAATCTCCCTTAGTAGGATTTGCTCCCAAAAAGAAAGGCGCCTGCTTCATTTATATTCAGACAATAGATCGGAAGACGATACATATTCAGTGATACATATTCAGTACGGTGGCAAACTTTTGCTTTCAATTGCTTCCACTCCTACTTTATACTATTATTGTACAATTAGCAAAGTATACATTTGATTTCGATTGAATAAATCTTGTGCTCTTTATTTAATTAATTCAATCTCAATATAACATCTGTTTTAAAGGAGAATTAACCCCTGAGTACAAATTTACTTATATTGAAAGGTGTAATATATTCCTACTTATTGGCCTAAATCATTTTCTAATAAGATATCAGAACAGGGTATAAATAAAGATATTCCAACACCCGGTATCGTCTCCTACTCATTTACATGGGGGTTGCCATTTTCTTGCTGATTTGGATTTGTACATGAACCATTGAGAAATGTTCCGGTCAGGAAGATATTTTGAATCCAAGACCTAAATTGCTTTTCTTCATTACCTAAAATCCCATATGTGACGAAAAATATAAAGTGGGTGTTTACATGATTTATAAAAATTAAATCTTTATAATGATACTTTTAAATTGTCTGGTTTTGCTTAACAAAAATCTATTTTCTTGGGTTTGCCAAACAGAGCAGTATGCAGCATGCATTCTGACTTTTCAAGTCCCATTATCCGAAAGCAGGTGAATGCATAGTTTGCTGCTATAGATGCTCAGGGAAGAAGCATCCATAAAATTTGAATTAATTTGCTCCGTCCATTGCGTCACAGTATCTAGAAAATAGATTTATATTAAGCGAATATCGATTTTCAACAGAAATATATAAGGAAATCTTCAGTTTAAAAATAAATTGACATATCTATTCTATATTTTTAATCTCAAATGGGTTTTTAATTTTGAAAAAGGCAATTGGGCATTTGGATTAAGAAAATCTTCTTGTACACATAAAAAAATGGCAGCCCCCATGTATTGCTAGCAGACGATACATATTGCTAGCAGATGATAAATTTTGCTCAGAAAATCTTGATTCGTATCGATCTCGTATATTTTGACGCGAAGCCATATAGTCTAACAAGTAGGAATAAATAACACCTTTCAACACTATCGTCTTTATTGTTTGAGGTTAATTCTCCTTTAAGTAAAAATATACTCTATTTTAAAGGATTAAAGTAAAAGAGGCTTAGATAAAATTAGCTAATTTATTGACTTGGTATGGATTACCTAATGAAATATATATCGAAATAAAACGGTCATTAAAAAGGTATCTTGTTAGCTTCTTCGAAATAAAATGCACCTTCAGCTATCATTAGAGCTCGAATTGCGTTTTTTTTCATTTCTTAAAATGTCGCTAGAAAACGAATGTACCGACCCCTGGAGACCATCAGATTATGCTGATTGAAAATTTAAAGTAACATACAACCTTATGTTTGCTACTTCATCTGTAAAATAGAGATTGAAGGACATTTCAACTGTCGATAGCTAATGCCTTTTTAAAATTCTGTTCGTTGGCTTCAGTAGATGTACTTTAATCAATCATTTTGTTTTTATCAATTGATTGATAAACGAAATTGATGTTGGCTAACATTTTATGACATTTCTTTTCGGTGATAATAAAAGCGTTGAATTTTGATGAATGTCAGCTGAACAAGTCCTAGATTAAATGACACGATATTTCAATAGGTATTCCATAATAATAACATGTAACTTTTACAGCAGACCTTGATATTATGATGATGATAATGATGATGATGATGATGATGATGATGAATTTTTTGTCTTTGCCAAATAAATGAAAATATATTGATGATAATAATAATATCAAGGTCTGCTGTAAAATGTACATATTTTCCTTTCCGCTATCTTTTCTGGAAGGCAATGTATCGATCAACCGGTTCCGGTAAACAATGATTATTCAATGGCATGTCCCACGCCGTCTCTTGTTTACAGATCTCTCTCTCGAAAAAAAAAAAAAACATGATGAAGCATAATACAGTATTAACGCCATGAATCACTACACTTATGGATTCAGGGTCATTGTCGTGACTAGTAGCATGATTAGCATAGAGAATTACGCTGTCATCTGGCTTCTGAAAGAAATCATCCAAACTTCTCCATTTCATTGGTCTCTGCGTAATCATCGGACTGTGGTTGGATAGATGGTTTGAGCAAGAATTTGACTCTCTAGAGAAAAGAAAGTTAAAAAACAAGAATAAGAGAGCAGGAAATACTAACATGGGGGGGGGGGGGGGGGGGGTGTCTATGCAGTATATAAGGGCTCATAGAAAAAGAAAAACAAAGAACAAAAACAAAAACAGTTTAGTGCGGCCTATGTGAACGAGCCTGAAGGCATACAGGCCCAATATTGCCTGGGGCTGACGTCTTTTGCCTGAATATCAACTTTCCAATTTCTGAATGTTGCTAACGAGCAAGCAAAACATTGTGCACCTTATCAGGTAAGTGAAAATGTACCTTCATCAAAAAATCACAAGATAAAATATTACAAACAGACCCCTCGTTGATTGCCAGAATATCAGGAAACGTTTGCTGGTATGTTGGTCATTTCAAAATTCTCAGGGGGGGGGGGTACAGCCCCCACCATCACCTAGCAAAACATATTGTACTATTCCTATTAATATTTTTGGAAGGAAACCAATACTATTGATAATGATAATAGTGGGTTCTTGTATAGCGCACACGTCTATTCAAACCACACTATTTGGCCGTGGTATGAAGAGCCCAAGAATTAAGGTATTTCTTGGGAAAGGAATATAAGGCATGATGGAGAAGGAAATGGATTAATAGTAGGTGGGAAATGCTGAGACGACTGCACAAGATGCGTCAATTCTATTGCGCCAATCAAGGACATTACCGATACACACATCCTGTTATTTAGCACAACCTCTTCAGAACTATCACGACCAATTTTGATAGATAATGTACAAATACAGAAAGTATCGAAAACAAAATTTTTAGGCACTATAATAGAGGATAAACTGACTTGTTGAAAGTATCACATTGAACATACTTGTAAAGTAATATCCAGAAACATAGGTATGATAAACAAACTGAAATACGTCTTTCCCTCAAAAGTTCTTTTATCGTTATACTCAACTCTTGTATTACCATACCTTAATTACGGGATTTTAGCCTGGGGAAACAGTGCATCATACCTACTAGACAGAATTTTATTACTTCAAAAAAAAAGCTATGCGTATTATTAGCAATGTCAATTTCCGTCACCACACTGATAGCTTGTTTTTTTTAAATAATGTTTTAAAAGTTAGTGATATATATCAGCTAAATCTTGCAGTGCTTATGTTTCAAGAGCGAAATAATGAATTGCCCACTGCTCTCAATAATATGTTTATAGTTAATAACGAAATTCATCGATACCCCACCAGGCAGATAAATCTTGACCATTTACCTAGAACCCGTACTGTGCTCACACAAAATACTTTTATTTTTAATGCCCAAAAATTCTGGAATTCCCTGCCCAGAGACATACAGGAAATAAGAAGCATATTTACACTAAAATACAAACTTTAAAAAATGCTAATTTCATTATATAACCATTAACATTTTTTTCTCTCTGTTTCTGGTGAAAGACAGACATCACCTAAAACCTAAAATTAAATTTAAACATCACCTAAATTATGATTTCATACTTTATTTTTAATATGAATTTAGATCACAATATACTATTTCCCTACCCATGTCCTTTCATACCATATGTATTTTTATTCATATATATGAGTATACTTAATTTATTATACGTTTTATTCTTGTATCTGAGTTTGTAATTCAGGGGCTAGCTATTTACAAGCTTCGCTTCTTGTTGGCCCCTGATTTCATTTTCATTTCCAGTGCTTACTGATTATTATTTTGTACCCTATATTGCATGTTATGTACGTTTATGTTCATATATTTCATTGTTTTGTTATCGAAAATTGTAAGTGAGAATGAAAATGAATCAATATATCAATAAATCAAATCAAATCAAGGGGTAGCGCGACGGGAGGAGCATTGGCCTGGAGGAGCATTGGCCTGGAAAATCATCGAGTCTACATACATGTATATTGATGATTGCGTATTTAAAGCAACAGGCCTTTATATTACTATATGATCCATATGTATGGCATAAGTTCTTTCAAAGTGAAAGGATTAAACAGATCAATTGGCGCATAGAAATGACGTATCGTCTGCTACCGGCATATTTATTTCTCGGGTAATTTTCACAAATTGATACCAACCTCTATGATAGGACCGTCGACTCTACTAATCTGATACAGCATAGTAACTGGAATACACAACATGGAGGAGAGAGCCAAACAGAAACCTAGCCCTTCAGCCCATCTTGGGTACTCATAGTCATCGTAAGTCATAGGACGCCAAGTCACTATGCTGAAGATCCAGATAGCCTGATAGTCGTGAAATGATTACAAAGAAAAGCAATAAATAAATAAATCACTGTTTATCTCCGTATCATATAGGGATGCAATATAACCATATCATGATTAAATGGGGAGTTTCAGAGAACTTGGCCCTCTCATATATATATTAGACATAATGTTTTACCATCGTCATTCATTGCACCAAAAGCACGACAGATTATCGGAAGACACACAAGAGAGAGGTCGGGATATGGGTAAGTTTTTAGAACTTCATTTTTTTAGAACTTCAGATATAAGCTACTTTACTATAATGTATGGATTCTTTAGACGTTTGCTTTCAAAGTTATAAGAGGGCACAGACAATTCCTTGCTTGAGAGGTTTCAAGGAGAAAAACTGTTTGCATTGCATAGACTTTTATATGATTTTTAATAACATTTGAAAATTTAAATAGTGACATATAAACATGAAAATCGGACATTGGTCAAGACGGTTGCTCTATTTGGGACAAGTATCTTCACAGTGGCGCCCGGCTTGGAAAGGTGGAGGGCTACAGCTACAAATAATTTCAGCGGAAACTATACCCGCTAGGGCCACTGGTCGTTGTAATATGAGCGTAAAATTCACCCAAAAAATTCAAGGGCCTTCGATTAATTTTACGTTTTATTTTCACATTAATTTTTGTACCACCAGATAATAATATGTTTTTAAATTCAATTTTAAACCACGAGAAGTCAAAATTTCATTAATTTTTCCCCCTAAAATTCCTTTGAATTTTATATTTTTTCCCCGACGTGAAATTTAAGAATCGATAGAAATCCGTCTATTGGCAGAGGAAAGTCATCATCATGGGATGTACATACCAAGGTTATGCCAGGCAGAGAAATCATCCAACAGTACTTAAACCATGGGAATGGTCGATACCCTATCATATCAACCAAGTTCTCATAAAACCGATTGGAACCTATAAGGTAAAGAAGAAAAAAAATGTATAAGTAGAACATAAGCAACAAAACAAATGTAATCCCCCGCCCCTTGCTAATACTCTAAAGTTATCAATCAGATTTTCAATATCAAATCCTATTTCTATGACTAATAGTCATGTATCTTTTGAAAGGCTAAGTGCTTCTCTAATCATGAACCATTCACCCACCTTCATTTCATTTCATGAAGTTAGATATGACCTCGAGACTAACTTTCACTCATTTAAAGATCTGCATGTTTTGGCTGCAAAAATTTGAAAAACTAAAACGATTCGCATTTATACAATGAAAATAGGGGCACACATGGGTCTACGTCTAAAAGCAGCCATTATTATGATTGGCGTTTTGTTATATTTGCTCACCATAGAACCAGCTGACAGTGATTCCTTCAAAGAAAGCAATCCAGAGAAGAGCGATGCCACTCACTGCGTACGCATCAAAGATTTGAAAGACATACATCCCGCCCTTTTACAATGCACAAAGAAACAAAATTAAGTCAGAACCCAAGTGTTTGTCAACGACTTATAACAGACGTATACTCATAACGAATAGATATTTCATTCTCAACATACGCTTTATAATCAGGTCATAGATTATTTTTTAAAATGGGTATGTATTCGCGTGTGTCCCAAGTCAAGCCGAAGCAAACTTCTCAAGGTTTGATGATTTTAGATGGTAGAGGTTTGCATGGTGGTACTGATAACATTGACAAGGCTTACAGTTCACCATTTGGTTAGTCCTGAAAAGGACTGTTGAGTAAGAAGAAGAAATTTGAAGTAATCTTTCTTGAAAGTGTGAAGTCCTGAGAAGGACTGTAAACCAGATAAGAGGGCTGAGAGTGTAGAAGACTCGACGTTTCGGACAGGTTGACACTCCTGATGACGGACAGTCAACCTGTCCGAAACGTCGAGTCGTCTCCACTCTCAGCCTTCTCATCTGGTTTAACGTCCTCCTCAGGACTTCACACTTTCAAGAAAGATTACTTCTACATTTTCTTACATTCTATCACGCCTTTCCATTTCTTAAATTTCTCCACTTTAATTTCTCCTCTTAAATTTCTCCACTTTCTTCTTCTTACGCAACAGTCATTTTCAAGACTAACCACATGGTGAACCGTAAGCCTTGTCACCATTCTCAAGGTTCGCATCAGTCCAAAGCTCCCTAGTTTCTCTAGCATAAAATATTTCTATGAAACAGAACATTGAAAATCGAAAGCATCATGACTTCCACCAAACAGAATGACGTATCTGGGACTTACGGCTGATTCTTAGAGTTACATATAATCGAAACTTTTTAAGCAAATATAATTCTACAGTTCACAATTTCATACCCTTAGACTGACAAACAGGGAAGGGAGTTTAGGGATGTGACTAATCCCCCCCCCCTCCCCCATCCCATAAGAAGTGCCTATTGGCAAGTTTCGATTCAAGTCGACAAATTTGGAACCTTTATACGCTTGTTTTCAAATCGCAAAACCTTTTTCTTTCTTTTTGATTCGTGGAAAAAATTTCAAATAACTTGTTGGCAAAATTTAGTCCTTGACATCCCCCATTCAAAATGGTCAAGCAACGCCCCTTGGATGGAGGGTTTTTGCCCGCTGCCATGTTCATAGTACGTACCTCCATGACCATGAGTAATCCTATGAAGTATGAAATGATACAGACGACGAGCACGAAGAGTTCCCGGTGATACGGACGACGCATCCATGTAGGGAATAGATCTCCCACAGCCGTTACAAAACCCTCTACACCAACGAACTGCATGACAGAGGGGTTAAAATGTTGGGAAAAGAACAATGAGGAGGGGGCATCTCATTGTGAACAACTACTTTTGACCAAAGTGGAAAGGACATGTCACGTACCAATAAGTATAGAGTAAAAGGGGAGAATTTAAAATAAATTGAATTGAATGTGAACTGAAAATTTATTTACTGAAAACCACATTGCAGCTCAAAAGCTGAATTAAATGGAATATTCATCATGCAAAAAATACAAAGTAAAAAACAATTTGAAAGAAATAAATAAGCTATTTTAAAAGAAAATTATGAGGTGGAAATGTTCTATTCATAAGGGGCAGATGTGGAATGAACTAATACTCTTTCATCCTCTATCGACATATTCATGTATATTAAAGAGGCTTCCTCCATCGGGAAGAGGAGAGGTCCATTTAGAGGAATTTTTTTTTCTTCCATACTTACCTCACTATCTAATCCCACCATAAGTATCATAATGAAGAACAGAACGGCCCACAAAGGTGCTAGCGGCATTAGAGCGACAGCACGCGGATAGGCTATGAAAGCTAGACCAGGACCTGTTAAGGAAATGAATGACATGTCATATAGCTAGCTAGTAATCAAATAACTCATGAATGCCGTAGCCGTCCAGAAAGAGGTCTATTGCACAAAATGAGTACTCTCAACCTATCAGAATCGTGTATTTTAGACTTGCGTTGATTTCTTTTTCTGAGTTGCGTTTTAATAATCGCAACTTGTTATGAGATAATTTCCTCTTCTATAATCATGCATGTATTATTTTATTTTTCATTGCCTATTTTACATTTACACCGCCATTAAATAATAAAAAGATTTGCATGGAAAGATCACAAATGAAATCAAGCAGAGATTAGAAGCAACTAGGCTGAAGATTTTATACCGAGACGCAGTGGTGTAGCTCCAGGGGGCACGGTGAGCACCCCCCGAAGAAAGAGGGTAAAGGGAGAAAAGGAGCGCACCCCCCCCCCCCTCCGCTAGCAACTGGAGGTCCACTTGACACACACAAAAAAATTGTACAAAACTATACCGAAAACGCTACTAAAGTTGATTTTCACATTTAAACAAGGCATTAGCAAGATTGTGTCTCGCCCACTTGCGAAAACTGGAAATATCGTGATCTCCGTTGCCACACAAAAGAATTGTATCTCTGGGTATCTGCCACAGAATGTAATATCCCATTAATGAGAAGGACTATTCACAAAATACTACTTCCCTCCATCGACTGCCCCCATCCCCCCTTTTAGAGATGGAATAAAAAGTTACCATCAAGTCCTATTAGATTACACAAATACAAAATAGTATGATAATCAGTTGTACAACAGTGCAAATATGACCCAAGTTAGGTTGTAATCAAAGCAACTGTTGTGAAGTTATTTGTCAAAAGAGAGTCTTGCAGGTAAACTTTAACATATGACCTAAAATGGCCTTTGACCCAATCATGTGACCTCCAACGGCAACATAACGTCAAGGTACCCTCAGTGCAAATATGACCCAAGTTACATGTATGTTGTAATCCAAGCAACTGATGTGAATTTATTTGTCAAAAGAGAGTCTTGCAGGTAAACTTTAACATATGACCTCAAATGGCCTTTGACCCAATCATGTGACCTCCAACGGCAACATAACGTCAAGGTACCCTCAGTGCAAATATGACCCAAGTTACATGTAGGTTGTAATCCAAGCAACTGATGTGAATTTATTTGTCAAAAGAGAGTCTTGCAGGTAAACTTTAACATATGACCTCAAATGGCCTTTGACCCAATCATGTGACCTCCAACGGCAACATAACGTCAAGGTACCCTCAGTGCAAATATGACCCAAGTTACATGTAGGTTGTAATCCAAGCAACTGGTGTGAATTTATTTGTCAAAAGAGAGTCTTGCAGGTAAACTTTAACGTATGACCTCAAATGACCTTTGACCCTATCATGTGACCTCCAACGACAACATAACGTCAAGGTACCCTCAGTGCAAATATGACCCAAGTTAGGTTGTAATCCAAGCAACTGATGTGAATTTATTTGTCAAAAGAGAGTCTTGCAGGTAAACTTTAACATATGACCTCAAATGACCTTTGACCCTATCATGTGACCTCCAACGGCAACATAACGTCAAGGTACCCTCAGTGCAAATATGACCCAAGTTACATGTAGGTTGTAATCCAAGCAACTGATGTGAAGTTATTTCACAAAAAGAGAGTCTTGCAGGTAAACTTTAACATATGAAAAGAGAGCTACTCTTGCAGGTAAACTTTAACATATGACCTCAAATGACCTTTGACATCATCATGTGACCTCCGACAACACAATAACATGGATATGCCCCTAGTGCTTCTATCACCCAAGTGTGGCTGCCAATGCAGTAACAGTTGCCAAGTAATGCATCATAAGAGAGTCTTGCAGGTAAACTTTAACGTTTGTGACGGACGGACGCCATTTGGATCCCTTCTTAGTTTCGCCTTCACCTCCGGTGGGCGAGACAGAAATGCCAAAATTTCCCCTAAATGGCAATATTATTGCCATCGCACAGCTGATATATCGAAAGATTTTAGAAAATATTACAATTATGTCGTGTTCAAAAACGTCAATTCTTCTTGGCAAAAGCTGTGGATATACACATGTAGTCATATTAAAAGGATAGATTGCCGCGCATTCGTTACACTCTTAGAAAAAAAGGTTTGTTTGAGCACCTTTAAAATGTGCTTATATTTGCCACACCAGTGCCACCTTTTAGGGTGTCCCTAAGCACCTTTTGAAAAGGTTTTCATCGACACCTTTAAAGGTGCTCATCACGAGCACTGGCAAAGAGCTAGCCTACTCTTGAGCAATATTTTATCGTCCTTTGAAAAAAATACAATATATCCATAGTAACTGAAATCAATAAATTATAACAACATGCAATAAAACACATTTATACAATTTGTATCAAACCAAAGTATTTTGAAAATGACGAATGTAGATAGATATTATCGTGGACATGTTTAAATAATATCTACAGATTATGATAAAGACTAATACGTATAACAAAAGGTGGAGAAATCGAAGCTCAATGCCTAAGGTCCTTTTAATGGAACTTGTAGACACCTTTTCAATCCTGCTCCAGTTTGGAGCTAATGAGTACCCCATAAGCACCATTTTTTCTAAGAGAGTACTTATTAACTCATATTATTAATGTCTTTTATAAATTTTAAGTCATCCAGTTTGCGAAAATGCTCAGTTGGCTATAAAATTGGGGCGAGATGTGAGATTTGATGACATTCCCCCAATTCGCATCCAATTATTGGGCCTTTCCTCTGACGGGAAGCCGTACAATAAATTTGGGGATTGTACAATTCATCCGACTTCTCCGAAACTCATTCAGGAAAATTTAAGATGTGACCATTGGTAACTTATTTTCTCATTAATTTGGCGGGTCATAGGTAGTTCGCTTTCAGATTTGTGGAGGGGGGGGGGGGGGGGGGGTTAAACCCATGCCATACATCGGCATAAAAAAATCCTTATAGCATACTCGAAAAATTAGTAACACGCAACGCCATGGCGTGGTTCACGTCAGAGATTTTTCAGGTTTTCTGGTTTCAGGATCTACGCTTTCGGTGTCATCAACAGTCTATGGTGAAGGGTGAAGCGTGCATAGTCGGCCGTCTTTGCGAACACAAAGCGTCTGAGAAGTCGAGATAAAATCTTGGGCAGAGTGGACGGGGATGTCAGGGAGACCATAATACGACAAGGGGTTAGACTCCGTGATATGTTTTGTTTTGTTTTTTAAATTAACAATTACCTTTCGAGGCAACATCTTCTATGGGTACATTTTGTTCATATGACATGTAACCGAGAACAGAGAAGATAGCTATTCCGCCAAATAAACTTGTGAAGGAGTTCATTCCTGCGAGAATCATGCTGTCCCTGTATTAATAAGGATAGAAGAAAAACCCCGAACAAGATTTATATATAAAATGCCAGCTAACATGGAAAGAGTTAAAACGGGGGAGGATTTTGAGAGATTGAGAGAAATCTTAGAACACGCAAAATGTCATTGTCAAGTTTCATAGATTTTACGATTTTGTTGGAATAAATGAACATATTACTTAGCATACGTACAAATCATTCATGATCTCCAGGAACAAACGTCACGTATATGTTGACAAAACACAAATTATACAAGTTACAAGAAAAAAAAATTGATCAACATGCACTCGCACTTTTTTCTCTTACAAATTCATTTCCTTTTCATCACGCGGTTTTATTATAAATCAATAAAATGGCAGATTGCTGTTTGCTGAATGTGTCCTTCAAGTGATAATCATAACGTTTACCAATAATGACTTTCAAAAGCTGCTTTACCTATATACGTTGTGATGATATTTATTGTAGCTACCAAGAGATATGCAAGCTCCTAGACCTATCGCATACGAGTAGAATATCTGAGTTCCACTGTCCATCCATACCTGAGGTCAAGAAATAAACAGATCGATATAACATATACAAAAACTAACACAAACAAACAATCGGATACTACGCCTTGAATATACTTTCATATTTGCATATACAATGTATAGGCCTATAATTGTCCATTTATTTGTTGTATTTGCTATCTCTGACCCCAACCCCAAAATTTCCTCGATGCTTTTCAACTTTAGCCAAAATTAGTATAAGAGAGCAGAAAATGTCTTTTCCAAACGAATGAAAAGTATTTTCTTATAAACACGGCTTAAAAACGGAATCCACTAACAACTTATTTTCTAGAAGGGTGAAAATGAAATTAATGTTAGCAATAAAATTCTATCCTATATATGGTAGTCCACCTGCCCAATCAGTAAGGATTTCTTCATATATTCACATATAATTATTTCATAACGTGACTAAAATACATAAATACCTGTCCATCTGTGAGGCGCGATAAATCAGGCTTGACATAAAATACAAGACCATCCACTGCTCCCGGTAGCGTCACGCCACGTATAAGCAGCGCAGTGAGCACCACGTAAGGGAATGTAGCGGTGAAATACACAACCTACAAAACAAACAAATACAGAGAATATGTCGTTTTGAATTGAAATTAACTGCAAATTACTCATACTAAAATGAATCGTAAAAATAGATTGACTAGGTAACGTTTTCTTTTTCTTCTACAGTGTTTGTGAAAAGGCTAAATCAAATTTTGATTGTGGAAGGATCAGAAGGGTGGACTAACGCATCTCAGATGCATTTCATTTTCATCATGTAATGTCCATGTAATTGTATCATTTGTAATTAGATCTGTGGTTTACTGCTGTTCGTGAGCCAATCCGGCCCAGAGAAAACCCATCGTGATCTCTTTCTGAGTGAGGTTTAAGCAATGTATTTCATGGTGGGGAAACCTGAAGGCAAAGATTTAAGGGTTACACCATGTAAAGGACTGGTGAAAAGGACTGATGAAAAGGACTGATGAGCTCCGCTAAGAACTCTGCTGTAAAGCTAAGCTCCGTCGTAACTGTACTGTTCGATTGATAAATCTCTGTTTTGTACCAAATGCCACTCGATCTCCATCATGTCCATTGACAAGTATTAATAAGACTACAAACTACACACATGATTTGCAAAAATGAAATGTCGTTATCAATCACTCTTATCTTTATTGCACCTACAATGATCATACACAAACAAAATGAGATGTTAATACTAACAATAGTAATACAAACGTGAAAAAAATTAATATAAATCTATACCTTCCCAGTCCATTTGACCCCTTTCCAGATGCAGAAATAGCATAGAATCCAAGCTACAAGAAGTGATAGAGCAAGATGCCAAACCACAGATCCCATCTCATCTAGGCTGCCTGACAGCTGAAGAACCTTGTTCCTAAAGGCAAGACCAGAAACACAAGGTGTCAGAGTGCTTGCCTTACATGAGTTTGTAAATGGTACAACACCAAAATATGATACGGAGGAGAGAGGCACTGTGGACGGTGGCAGAGCTGCCAACATTGAAATTCAACAATCAGGGAGATTTAGGGAAATTTTATTAGAAATCAGGGAGATGTCTATTAAATGCATACAACCTAATGGCAATAATTTTTCCATAATCAGGAAGATTGTTCGATAGGATGCATGTAAACTGTTTAATAAGTTCCCCATTTCAGGGAGTCTCCTGCGAAATCAGGAAGACTTGGCAGCCCTGCAGTGGTAGAGAAAGCTAAACTTCACTGCAAATCTCGTCTTTAGACAGAGCATTTTACCTGCTGTTGGCTCCCTCAACCCAGGAGTAGCAAATAATGTCGAGCCCGGTTTGGAAGATATAATGGAACGGCCATACTGACTGACTAAAGCAAAGCCATGGTCGTATTGGAGCGCTCAAACCGTCATAAACATTAGCTCCAAATTTATCAGAAGCCATTATTCGGCCTATTACATGCATCGTTTTTATGGTTATCATAATTAGCTAGATAGTGATGCTTTCCCCCTTCTCGCACGTACGTTTATGAGAACCAAATTTAACTTACTCCCAGAATTCCTCGACTGCTGTGGTCTTGCGGAACTCATCACACGTGTAATTTGTACCAGCTACCATCTCCTCAATCACAACCAGACTGTCATTGGAGAAAACCGTCTCGTTTACACAGGTAAAATTAGACTGGAAGTATAAAAGTTAGAACTTTGAAAGTGCTGGTATGATTACCACAAGATTACCACAAATTAAATAATATACGTTAGGATGTATACATCAAAAGATTAATGAAGACGGTATATCATTATCTAATAAATGATGGATTCAGAAAGATGGGCGAGGTTCAAAGGATCATATTTTCATGAAAATGGCTTGTCCAAAAATATACTTTTTATTTTTGTCACTGCTGCTGATGGTTCTGTTGCAAACCCTAAATCTCGATAATGGTGGGAAATCTCGGTCCACTCATACTGTGATTTCTTTTGAATTCAAAACTTATTATCTTATGTCAGGTCAATGTCAGGCATCAGTGGTTCTGTGACTCTGTCTATGATAGGACTTTTTTTTTTCTTTCTTTTCTTTTGTATTGCATCCATTTGTGACAGCTCTATTACCTGAACGAAAAAGGGTATAGAAATGAAATTTGTGAATCGCATCGTTATACCCGTATTATAAGTCCCTTGGAATATCTCCAATGAAGGCTACGGAGTTTGAACGGGTCGTTTGCTGTAATATCTTGAATGGGTTGTTAAAGCGAATAAAACTTAGCCAAATTAATTCCAACAAGCACCCCACCCCCACCCCCCCCCCCCAAAAAAAAAGAGGTCCACAGATTTTTCCGACCGAGGTTTAGAAATATTGGGGGCATATTCTACACCCCTCACCCCCCCCCCCCCCACCACCACCACCACATCAATTGATGACCCTAGAAAAGATAACTTAATTCCAATATAATAGAAACTATGATAACCAGAATAAAATGTATTCATACTTCATATTCTACGCAGAACTCTGTATTCCAACTGTGGCCACAGTGTGCCCATGGCAATTCGCTGGTGAAAGAGCTGACGAGGTAGTAGAGCGCCCATGCAAGGATCACGATATAGTAGATATTGCACCACAAACAGATCACACTAGCAGCAATGCCGATTCCTGATATTATGAGAAAAAAAATGATAATAAAAAGACAGCTGAATTGAATTGAGGAGTTTATTCAATTCTTTTGACATGTGACCGTCACTGGTTACAAAGCGCAATATGTATATAGTAAAATGGCATTTGTTGTGCCCCACAATAATTGCCGGCTTTAAAAGATAAATATTTATAGATAGAGCTTCTGCGTCTGAGAAGCACCCTTGTCTTGCGAGATTCAGAAGCAAAAACATGCAAAAATCATCAATTTTGATCTTTAGGAATTTAGTTCTATTACACATCCAAAAGGTTTAGATGTGTCTTAATAATTTAAACCATCTTGATGAACTTGTTCAGTGGTTTTGATCTATACTTTAGCAAAACGTGCTGATGCAAATTCGACTGAAAATATTGACAACTAGAAATATCACTGAAGATGATGATTAATACCCCCGCCCCGTGACAACAGCCTTTCTTGACTTTTGGTCGAAAACTGAGGAAGTAGTTCGACCCACAAGATTTTTCCCTGATTTACTGTACTGCCATAGATATGCCGTTTCCATGGCAACGCAGCTTCCGACACATCAAAAATATATATTGTACACATCTTCCCAGTAAGACCAATGTGTGTACCAAATTTCATGACTTTTGGTCAAAAACTGAGGAAGTAGTTCGATCCGCAAGGTGTTTCCTTGATTTTCTGCCATAAATATGCCGTTACCATGGCAACGCAGATTCCGACTCATCCGAAAAATATGTCTTGCAAATCTTCCCACCAAGACCAATGTGTGTACCAAATTTCATGACTTTCGGTCAAAAACTAAGGAAGTAGTTCGATCCGCAAGATTTGCAACGGACCGACCGACCGACCGACCGACCGCCCAACCGTCGACTGATTCCTATATACCCCCTTCAAACTTCGTTTGACGGGCGTATAATGAGGGTCTTATTTTAGCCACTTCTTTTCCAAGCCTCGAAATGTCATCTTTCACGTCAAATATCCCAAACTGTAATGAGTTCATAGACAATGGGCACGTTTGTTTTTTCATTGGTTGTTCGTCTCAAAATGAAATTATTCTTGCTCAAACTTTGGTGACGTTTTATAGCACATTTAAATTTACACCACCAATATTAATATAAGAGTAATCATAAGAGAAATTATTTTTTTTTTCTTGTTCAAAGCGATTCAAGTCTTAGGGTAACAGATGTCCCCCCCCCCCCCCGCCCGCCCCGGCTTGTCTCGAATGGGTGGGGTGCGGGAGCGGGATGGGAGCGGGAACGGGCACATCCTTTCGAGACAAGCCCCCCCGGTTATCTCGAATGGACGCGTTCCCAGCGAGAAGTTCAATGAACGCGCCACTTCGAGACAACCGGGGGGGGGGGGGGGGGGGGGGGCTTTCCTCGAATGAGTGTGTTGAGTAGACTTTTGTAATAGACGTTTTAGAATTTTTTTTGAAAAATGTACTCTTGCTGGTTTTTTCGTTTTTTTTTTGTCTAAGATGTAGAAAATATAACCGGCAGTGGCGGCACCAGGATTTTTAAAGTGGGGTGGGGGGGGGGGGGGCAAATGGGGGGGCAAAAGAAATTGTTGGGGGCAAGGGCGGACAAACAAAATTTTCCACCCTTTTATTTTTTTCACTCCACTCTGGGGGGCAAAGCTTCTGACTGGGGGCAAATGCCCCCCCCCCCATGCCCCCGGTACCGTCACTGATAACCGGGGGTTGTCAAATGAATGTATGAGGTTGCATGAATTCATAATGGAATGTTCATTTAAAGTTCAAAGGTCTGGTCGGGCAGACAGTCCAGAATAGAATGTTAATTCACTGCGGCGTATTTTTTTACGGGGGGGGGGGGGAGGCACAAGATGGCCATGCCCCACCCCTTATTGGTGGGTGAGTAAGAAAATAGGAAGATGAATGAGGAAATGAAAAAATATTCCCGGGAAAATGTAAATAGGGGTCAATTTTCGCAGACTCTGGTGGTTTCCTCCCCGGGGATAGGTGGGGGGGGGGGGGGGTTAATTTCCTAAATTGCCTGGATAGGGGGTCCAATATCTCAGAAAATTCCCCGGGATAGGGGGTAAAACAAATTCCAACTTCTCCGGAATAGGGGGTCACTTTTGAAAAGGAGTTACGAGCATAGGCCTACCCCTTGTATGGGGAGTTGGGGGCCGGGTACAAACTACCTTTTGATATGAGTTTTGACTTTTGATAGTGGGTATTGATAGAATGATAGTGGCATTAAAAGGTGTTTCTAACTTTGGAAAGATGATAAACACACCTTGGCTTATGTCAGCACATGTCTGTAACACAATTTCACAATATTTAACAGGTCACGCCAAAAAAATAAAAATAAATTAACAATCCTAGCTACGCCACTTGCCCTTTCTTCCCCGTGTGTTTTAATGCATAATTATTCAATTCTCCTATTTATTTTGCACAAATAATAAATAATAAAACCAGCAAGAGTACATTTTTCAAAAAAAATTCTAAAACGTCTGTTACAAAAGTCTACTCAACACACCCATTCGAGGAAAGCCCCCCCGGTTGTCTCGAAGTGGCGCGTTCATTGAACTTCTCGCTGGGAACGCGTCCATTCGAGATAACCGGGGGGGCTTGTCTCGAAAGGGTGTGCCCGTTCCCGCTCCCATCCCGCTCCCATCCCGCTCCCGCACCCCACCCATTCGAGACAAGCCCCCGCCCCCGCCCATCATACTTATCAAAGTTCTTGCTTTCATGTCACTTTGGTAAAGATCTGACAAATGCACTTTAGTTACCCCCACTGATGATCGTCAAACATCTGAGAAATCAAATTTTTGAGGAAGTTTCGAATCTTTCATCTCCATTCAACTCTATCACAAGAAATTTTAAGAAGATCGAATCAAAATGTATCAACGATAAATGATGAAGAACCTTGAACATATGCAAAGATGCCAATTCACAATGTCTATATGAATATGATAAATTTAACTCTTTGACCCCCATTAGAGTTGTAGCTACATGTACACTGGGCGGCGATACGCGACAGAACCCCTCACTCAGATTTAGAGGCTACATGTACCACGTACCAGCAATTTCTGGCACTAGATCCCACACTCGAAGAGTCCAACATTCATATTTCTTATGTCCAATTTATCCCCAAAACCGAAATCGTATGACAGAATGTGATCCTGCACGAACAATGTGCAAGCTACTACTACTACTACTAATAATACATAACATTTATAATTATTGCGCTTAATACAATGTTTCTAAGCGCCGAAGTAGTATTATTACCCTTGCTTTAGCCCAGCTGCCCTAAAAGGCGCTGAAAGCATTCAAGGACCCCCCCCCTCCCCACCTGTTGAGTGACTGGAAAATGTGCTTTATTATTTATTATTTGCAGCCCTATGCTGAAGGTGGACGCCTTTAATATCAAAGTATTGAAATTCCAGTGTTCTTGCGAGCGAGCAAAAATAATGCAATTTTTTCCTTTTTTTTTCTTTCCTTCCCTTTTCATTTCCTTCTCATTTCCCTCTTTTTTTTGAGGCGGTTTATTTTCTTTCAATTTTCTTTTTTTCTTCTCCTCCTTTCTCTTTTCTCCTTTTCCCATCTTTCCTCTACCCTTGCCCCATTTCCCTCTCCTTTTTTGACGACAGAGGTGGCTCATTTGCCGACAAAAACTGAGTAGGGGTGTGACACCCCCCCCCCCCCCTAGCGACGCCCCTGTCTACATCAGCGATTTTCTTTTATTATTTGTGGGGGGAGGTCTAGCGACACCCCTGAGGATGGGAAGTACCATCGCCGTCGCGTTCGGAAATTGGATGGGATTCGATTGCGCCGCACCGGGCACGTGTGGTAGCGCGAGCTATAGAGCCACCTTTAGGCCGAGAAAAAAGAGGAACGTATATTTTTTCAGAGTGAAATGGTTTTCGTGAAAGAGGAATGATTTCTACGCACATGTATATTATACGAGAGGAATGGACACGCAGGTCTAGATTGGGGTCTAGATGCATGCCAAGCCAAGTTGTTTCGAGACAATAGGATTATAAATGGAATTGCATTTTTTCTTTTACAGTGGAATTTATTTCCTCTTGAAAGTGAAATGATTTTTTTGTGAAAAGTGAAGTGATTTTTTGCGAATAGTGAAATGATTTTTTATGAAAAGTGAAATGAAATTTTATGAAAAGTGAAATGTATTTTTGGGAAAAGTGAAATGAAATTTTGTTAAAAGTGATAGGATTTTTGTGAAAAAGTGAAATAAAATTTTGTTAAAAGTGAAATGTAATTTTGTAAAATGTGAAATGAATTTTTGTTAAAAGTGAAATGTATTTTGGGGAAAAGTGAAATGAAATTTTGTTAAAAGTGAAAATGATTTTTGTGAAAGAGTGAAAAGTGAAATGTATTTGTTAAGAGTGAAATGTCATTTCTAATTTCTTCGTTGCTCTATCTTTCAAATTTGTCCACACAAAAAAAAAAAGAAACACTAAATATAAGATTTTTTTCAAAAAAAGCATGGTAAACATGAAACGAGCATAACAAAAATGATTCGTTATTCAGCAGTTGTGACCATCACTACAGACTAGTGATAAATATAACATGCATTGTACTCAAATCCATCTTCTCGAAAATATATGTATGTATATATGTATATATATTTATATATGTATTTTTTTTCTTATACGGGGGGTGCATCTATTTTTTATTTTGTTTTAAATTTTTATTCTCTTGGAAGTTATTAGCTGTGCTAAAAAAATTGTTCTTCTTCTTCTTCTTTGGTTTCACCTTATTACACTGTCATATTTTTTCCTCAAATTCACTACATACTCAAATTTCCAGTGGGCAGTCGCAACCACCATGCCGTATTTCGTGTGTAGTCGTAGTCTCGTCATATTTCAACGCTTATTTACGCCAACAGAGACACTTTTTATGCTGTTTTCAGGCTTGTTTTATGTTGTTATCATGTTTGTCTCATGTTCCTTTTGTGTTTGTTTTACTTCCGTTTCTATTAGCTGCATGTTCCTGCTTCAATACTTACGCTTACTTAACCTTACACGGCAAAGTGTGCTCTTGAAGGGAGATAGCGCCAGTAACTTAGTTTATAATGTCGTTTTGTTATTACTTATTCTTTTGGGGAATTTCCTTTGTCAACATGATGAACTTCAATACGTCTTTTGATTCCCTCATTAATGACGACCTATTTAATTTGTTAAGACCAGATAATTCTGATAATAGCACTCATACTACATATAAATACGATTGTACTGCAGATAATATCAATAGATCCTCTGATGAACTTGTTCTTAATCTTGATGATAGTGATCCAGCCCAAGGTGCTCTTTCAACATACATTACAAATAATCAGTTTCATAATATTACCAAAGATTTTAATATAAACACATTTTCCTTACTACATCTTAATATTAGAAGTCTGAAAAAGCATTTTGATGAATTACAATTACTTTTAAATAATTCCCCTAAACAACTCTCTATAATCGGTCTAACTGAAACATGGTTGTCCCATGATGTTAACCAACCCTTTTCCCTCGATAATTACAATCTCATTTTCAATAATAGGCAAGGGAGAGTTGGGGTGGCGTCTCAATATACTTGCTTAAAAAGTTCAATTACATAACTCATAATAATATTTCTGTAAGTAATAACGTTGTAGAATCACTATTTATTGAGATCATAATTCCTGGGAGAAAGAATATTATAGTTGGCGTGGTTTATCGTCCCCAAATTCTAATGTTAATGATTTCCTAGTGTATTTATCTGGCTTGTTTCATGATCCCATTTTCATTAACAAAGACTGTTTTATCATGGGAGATTATAATATAAACTTATTGAATAATGATACTCGCGTTTCTCATGACTTTCTTGAAACATTTTTAGCCGCCTCGTTCTTGCCCCTTATCTCTAAACCTACCCGTGTCTCAAATAATTCAGCCACCCTTATTGATAACATATTTTCTAACGTCATCCCTCATCCTAACTCGCATATTATTCTTTCTGACATTACAGACCACTATCCCATTATGACTTATTATAATATTTCACAATCTGCCTTTAACCCCCGTTTCCATCACCTCCGGCGTAAAGTCACTCATGAAAGTGTTGCTCGTCTAGGAGCTAGTCTTGAAAACACAAATTGGTCGTCTGTTTATAATGATAATGACGTTGATTCAAGTTATGAAAATTTTTGCCATATCTTAAATGAAAAGCTAGATAATTGTATTCCTTTACAAAGAGATAACCGTAATAACTACAAGAAATCTCCTAGACTCCCATGGATCAGCAAATCGCTTCTACGTTCAATTAACAAAAAGAATACTCTATATTATAAATATAAATCCACTGGTACAGATATATCATGCAAGAAATACACTACATATAAAAATGCTTTACTGTCAATTATTCGTTTTGAAAAGAAGAAATACTTTGTAAATCGATTAGCATTACATAAACATGACATGCAAGGAACTTGGAAAATTTTAAAACAAGCAATGAATGTATCGAATAATAATAGTAATATTACTCAAATAAAATGTAATAATGAATTTATTGAAGACCCTCTCACCATAGCTAATATTTTTAATAATCATTTTACCTCGATTGGAGACAACCTTGCGCATAATATTCCTCCATCTAATAAAACTTGTGCAGATTTTTTAGGTCCTCGTATTCCAAATTCCATATTTCTTAATCCAACACACAAATCTGAGATTATATCTTTCGTTTCTCACCTAGACAATAAGAAAAGCTCTGGATATGATGGGTTTAACAATTTCATTTTAAAACGTATCATTCTTTTGATAGTTGACCCGTTGGTTCATATATTTAATTTGTCATTATCAAATGGTCAATTTCCCACGCCTATGAAAATTGCAAAAGTTATTCCCCTTTATAAAAAAGGAGATGCACTAGATGTTAATAATTATCGCCCCATATCTCTTCTTTCTGTTTTTTCAAAAAATTTGGAAAAAATAATTTACACTCGAATGGTTTCATTTTTTAAAAAACACAACATACTCTCTGACACGCAATTTGGTTTTAGGGAAAAACACAGTACTGTACATTCGTTATTATCTTTTCTTCAAAAAGCAGCCCATTCCATTGATCATTCTTCACATATGATAGGTATTTTCCTGGACTATTCCAAGGCCTTCGACACGATAAATCACGACATTTTACTTTATAAACTTGCTCATTATGGTGTTCGTGGGATGGCCTTGGAGTGGTTCAGGAGCTATCTTTCTAACCGCAAGCAATTCGTTTATTTGAATGACCAGTCATCTGAATTATGTAGCATAACATGTGGAGTGCCACAAGGAAGTCTACTTGGTCCATTATTATTTATCATATACATTAATGATTTCTCTAGATCATCTGATATTTTATCATTCGTTCTTTTCGCTGATGATACAAATCTATTTTTTTCTCACAAAGATCCCCTTTCACTTGCTAAAATAGTAAATAATGAATTGAATATGGTTTTACAATGGATACGAGCTAATAAATTATCGCTTAATTTTCAAAAAACAAAATATATGCTGTTCAGCAATTCTATAAATGTTTTACCCCTTAATATATATTTTGGAGAAACTTTACTGGAATCTGTATCTTCCATTAAGTTTCTAGGAGTAACTGTTGATAACAAATTATCATGGAAAGATCACATAGACAAGACATGCAAAACAATATCCCGCAACATTGGTGTCATAAATAGAGTCAAATCACATCTCCCGTTAGAATCTTTATTAATACTATACTATTCTATGATCCTACCTTATTTAAATTACAGCTTGCTAGCCTGGGGCAGTGCACATTCGACCTTTCTGGAAAGAATACTATTATTACAAAAAAGGGTCATTCGCATTATTTGTAATTCTAATTTCCGTTCTCATTCTGATCCTTTGTTCCTTAAAACTAAGATATTAAAGATAAATGATTTATACCTTTTTCAATTAGGACAATTTATGTATAACTATAACAAAAATTGTTTACCATCCATTTTCAATGATATGTTTTTTAAAAATCAGTCCGTCCACACTTACCCAACGAGACACAGTGTTGAATTCCATCTACCCCTTTTAAGAACACACTTTGCCCAAAGCACACTCTTCTATAAAGGCCCACAATTTTGGAACAACTTAAATAATGATATCAAAAGTTCACCATCTATTTTTTCATTCAAAAGAAAATTAAAATCATTCCTATTACAATCGTACACTGTCTCATGATTAATTTCCAAGATTCCAACCTACTTGTTTCATTTTGTCTTAGGTCATCAAGTTTTTCACAATCTACTGTAGGTGGGTGCTTCTATCCACCTCTCTCCGCTTCCTTTATTAATTTTGCTTCATTTTGAACTTGTGTATGCAGCCTTCTCTCTCTCTCTCCCTCTATCTCTCTTATTACATCTCCGTCTTTTCTCAACTATTATATTTTGTTGTGTTTGTTTTGTTTTGTCTTGTTTTCTCTTGTTTTGTCATGTACCGTCCTATCATGTATATCGTCCGAATTCCACCAGGTTCATATCCCATAGAAATTATGCGTTGCGTCTCTGTTGGCCTCTTAACATATTTTATAACCTAACAACGAGTGAAATTCAGTGATCAGTTTTGCTTTTTTTTGTCTTATTTTTTACTATGTTAATATTCTTTGAGGGATCCATGATTTACAAGCAATGCTTTTTAGTGGATTCCTCCATTTCCGCAGAAAGTAGAAGAAAAAAAGAATGCAATGTTTTTTGTTTTTTTTTCTCCTCTTAATTATAATACTGTTATTTTCCATTCATTTAATTGTCATAATTACTGGTTATCGTGTTATTTTGTTAAAATGCACTTTGATATGTACCTTTCTGTTGGAAATGAAAATAAAATTGAATTGAATTGAATTGAATATATTGGCTGGAGTGAGATGGTTTTGTAAAAGATAATATTAGTTACACCCTGCTTGTTCACGGAATACGGGAAATATCTACGTTCTGGTTCCATATTCCATGAGGCTGGAGGCCGAATGGAATATGGAACTAGGACGTAGATATTTCCCGTATTCCGTGAGAACAAGCAGGGTGCAACGCTTTTATCCCTTAAAGTGTACACATTTAATTTTTTGGTCAAGAATATTGAATTATCTCTCGGACAAATTGACCAATCAGATTACAGAATTCATGAAAAAAATAGCCCACTAAGAGATAAATATATATTTGTTAAAGTGAAATATATTTTGTATTGATGTTGAACAATTATATTTAATTCCCTAATGGCGTGCCATAAAGCGGAGATTATAGCAAAATTGGGGGTATTCAAGCCCCCCCCCCCCCCGCTTTCCTTGCAGGCTCTCTGGATTATGTTTCTCCCTCTCCCTATCAATTTCTGGACACACCACTGCGCGCTTGAGTGTTACTCAACGCGCCAAGGGAAAGGGAAAACGAAAATATCGAAACGACGAACAAACTCGAAGGGTGAACTTCCTTTGAATCGATTTCTGTCATCTCTGAAAACTACCAGGAGTCAACTAGACAAAGTAGAGGAAAGTGTGCCCATCCTATGTTTCTCCGGAGGAAGAAACCAATGTCAATAATAAAAAAAAAATCGCTTTTGACTATGGACCAGATGTTGACTTTTGCAGAAGCAAATAGCCACAATATCCTTCCTGATATTAAATAAAGATAAACTATTATTGCACTTGGTAATAGTAAAAACACATTCATACCTCAGCATGCCTAGCGTTTGCTTTATGCGTGACATAATTGCACTGACATTATAGGATGTTGACGGTAATTCAAATCAAATAAAACGTGTTGATAAAGCAATAAAAGCTACAAGTTAAACATGCTACTGTTTGTCTAGGCAGATATCTAAGTATACTGTGGTCCATTCTCAATCTTTCGTGTAATTTATAATGTATAGCAGCCATGTTTAGGGCGTCGTTTTGAGAAAAAATAAAATTCAAAATAGATTTGAGATAAAAAAAATAAAAAAAAACGAAGTTATGATTTACGTCCATTGTTGTTCCCTGACACACTAGGGGTGTGTCATCATTCGCCTCATAAGAAGCCATTTGTCAGAAACATGAAACTCTTTGATTTCGATTAATTGAAAAGGTTAGTTGAGCCAAAAACATAATCATAAATGCATTTACAACATAGTAAGATAGCTACAGGAATTTTCCAATTCATCAAATGGGAGAATCAAGGATAAAACGTTATCATTGTAGACATGGAATTAAACAAAACAAGAAAAAAACAGGTCTATTAACCACTTATTAAGAAGTATCAAGAAGTAAATGAAAATTATCTTTTAAAAAATATAACATGTACACAAATTATTTACTGCAGAGCAACTGATATCAAAATACGCAAAATCATAATGTAGCGGGAATTAGGAAATGTACGAAAGAGAACAAGAGAATGAGAAAGCGGGAGAGAGACAGAGAGGGAGAGAGACAGAGAGGGAGAGAGACAGAGAGGGAGAGAGAAATGTCATAATACGATAAGACGATCAACGAAGCTCTGTAGACATAATTATGTCAAGATTATCATACCTTGAAAAAGTGGGCATATTTTCCATGCTTTGATGCCTCCCAGGGAAGTGTACTGTCCTAGGGCAGTCTCGAGGAAAAAGAGCGGAATGCCTCCAAAAATGGCACAAATGAAGTATGGAATCAGGAAAGCACCTAAATCACAAAGTTTACAGTTACCAAAACATTAGAAATTACCAAAAACAAACATTAAAAACAGACAGAAAATGTGTGAATTTTCGGCAGGTTATGGCAGAAATAGGCTAGCTTATATGTATACATGTACAGATGTAGGCCTACCCAAAAGGGAAGTAGTAGCGCGGCATAGCTTGAAAATTGTGCACTTTTGTCTAAAAGCACCAAATTTGGCACATATGTGAAGAATTCCATTCTGTACAATATTTGATATGGAAGCACTTTTAAAAACGCAATTTTGAAGGAATTTCGGGCTAAATTGTAATGGAATTCCAAACAAACAATAAATCGCATGTAAAAAAAATCGGACCCTACCAGATGGGAGTCTGTACCACGGCCCCGATCAATTCAATGAGAAATTCGGTACTTCTAGTTACAGCCGTGAGGTTCTAATATTTTTAGGACGAATCCTTAATGGACCAGTTTTACAGAGATATATACCGCGGCATAGCTCCAAAATGTTGCTGAATAGCGCACTTTTGTCTAAAAGCACCAAAACTGGTACACAGTTGTTGACTGATACTTACTGAACAATATTAGATATGGAAGCACTATATATAGTGAAGTCTGGGGCTTTGAGAATTTAAATCATATTGAAGTTTTTTCATAGGATTTTTTTAAGAACGACCTTGTTAGTAAATAAGTGTACACCCGATACTATGGTATATGGTGAGACTGGTCGTTGTGTAATGCTTAATTATGTTAAAATGTAGAATGATTGGTTTTGGGTTCAGAATAGCCAAGGGAGAACAGTCAAACATGAACATGGTGACAAAGAGAGCGGACAATTTATGCAGCTCCTCATTGTACCCTCCACAATAGCTCTAGTAGACAAAAGGACATCCCTTCACTGCTATTATGTGACACCTGTTCCACATATTTTCACAGGATAGAAATGAATGGATGTTCTTTTGTTAACCAGTGCAATTGTGAAGGGTACAATGAGGAGCAGCATAAATTGTCCCCTTCTTTGTTCGTCATGTTCATAGTGTATACTTTTTTATCATACAGACTAATAAGAAGATTACATCAAAATCAGGAGATAGATTTTGTATCATCTTGGCTCACATGTATTGAAAACATATTGAATAATGCAGGATTCACTAATGTGTGGCTTTCTCACAGTAATGGATTTAATACCGATAATCCTTTGTCTGACTAAACAACAACTTGTGCAAGCCAAATCCTGTTTAACAAAATAAACAGCTAAAGCAAATAATTATCTTGACACAAATAGGTTATATGACAGGGTAAAAGTATCTTCATTTGAATATACACGACTACAAAATGGCTTTACATGTATTACGAGAAAATCCAGCGTCATGCATTCCACAGGTGATCATGAGTGTTATTGTAGCTGGTGTATAGGTCAGTGGGTATCTCATAAATAGAACTGCTCTGACATTACTTTGTAAAGAAAATTGCACCCCATATGGGATAATGAGCCGTATGCATTAAAAAAAAAGGAATCACTTTCAGTAAAAAGTAAAAGTAAAAGTTGTTGCTAGTCAAGTAAAAGTTGTTGCTAGTCAAGTAAAAGTATGTGCTCGATTTGGTATGCAAAACTTTTCACTTTTACTCCGTAGTAGATGGTATACTTGGCTAGTATCTACTAATGAATTCAGTAAATCCTCTTTGTGGTCAAGCTATAGAACCGTGGCACTTTCTCATGGGTAACTGTATAAACTCAGCCATTTTGCTGGTAGGCTCAACACGTCTGCACAAGTATATACTGCCAAGGTAGCTATGTAGCTGACTTCGACTGATTATGCATAAAACCCAAGCTACCTTGGCAGTATATACTTGTGCAGACGTGTTGAGCCTACCAGCAAAATGGCTGAGTTTATACAGTTACCCATGAGAAAGCAGAAGGAATACCAACCAAGAAGAGTTGTTTTAGAGACTACTTATCGATCTGAGTTCAGATTTCATGAATAAAATGTGGTTTGGATGTCACACCATTTCCTTGGAGAATACACTGAAACTAGGGGAGGAGCTTTAAGTAATAAACAGAAAATGGAAGTGTTTTTGTAGCTGGTGTATAGGTCAGTGGGTATCTCATAAATAGAACTGCTCTGACATTACTTTGTAAAGAAAATTGCACCCCATATGGGATAATGAGCCGTATGCATTAAAAAAAAAGGAATCACTTTCAGTAAAAAGTAAAAGTAAAAGTTGTTGCTAGTCAAGTAAAAGTATGTGCTCGATTTGGTATGCAAAACTTTTCACTTTTACTCCGTAGTAGATGGTATACTTGGCTAGTATCTACTAATGAATTCAGTAAATCCTCTTTGTGGTCAAGCTATAGAACCGTGGCACAAAAAAGCCCATTTAGATCATACAGATATCCTTCACTTATCATGCTTCAAAGGCTTTCAACATGCCACAGGTGTACTAACAGCAGCGAATGTTCTAGATACTGTGCTCTGATGGATGTCTATGTCCTTTCCAACACCAAGTTGGAATCCTGGATCACCAATACATCTCAAAAACACTTCCATTTTCTGTTTATTACTTAAAGCTCCTCCCCTGGTTTCAGTGTATTCTCCAAGGAAATGGTGTGACATCCAAACCACATTTTATTCATGAAATCTGAACTCAGATCGATAAGTAGTCTCTAAAACAACTCTTCTTGGTTGGTATTCCTTCTGCTTTCTCATGGGTAACTGTATAAACTCAGCCATTTTGCTGGTAGGCTCAACACGTCTGCACAAGTATATACTGCCAAGGTAGCTATGTAGCTGACTTGGAATTCTGAAGCATCTACTAGGAAACTCTAGTAAATCCTTGGGTTTTATGCATAATCAGTCGAAATATTTACTTCTTTTCAAGTAAAAGGTTGTCTAGCAAATCCTAGTAGTATAGAAGCTTAATAATAATAATAATAATAATACCTGGTATTTATAAAGCGCCTTTCCCAAACTGGATCAAAGCGCTGATATACATTACCTTAGTAATAAGAGTAAAAGCTTCTAGTAAACTTTATGCATGTACATTGAAGTAAATACTTTTGAAGTAAATAGTATCTACTTTTTTATGCATACGGCCCAATGTCGAGCAAGGAAACTGCAACTTTTTGAGACACTGTTCTTGGATATATAATCAAATAGGAGTAATTTCAAGATATTTGTAATGGGCTGACAATTATCTACATGATTGTAGGTTAAGGTCTGTTACCCTTCATTCCCCTTTAATAACTCCAATGTGTGTAATTCAATTCAGGTCAGATTTACATATTTACATAGTACAGTATTGAGTAAATTGTAACTTTATTGGGGTTCGATTTGGTGTCAAATGATCACATTTCTATAATAAGATATTAAATTGTGAAAATTGTATTGCCTTTTCACAAGTAGTCAAATGATATTGCCAGGATTATGTAAACACACCCATTGTCCCTCTTCACCTGTTTGACAAGGCATATTAATAGAAGAGCTTTTCAGGTATCTGTGGTATGTGACTGCCAGGCTGAAATGTACACTTCATGTGTTAATTACACATATACCAAGCAAGCTGCTCTATTATGCCTTGTCAGATGGACATGGATGTGTTTACATAATCCTGACAATAATTTTTGACTACTTTTGAGAAAGCAAAACATTTTTCACAATTTAATAATTCATTAATCAAAAGACAAATTAACACCAAATTGCACCTCAAGAAGATTATTATACTCAAAATTATGTTATGAAAGTTTGCACTGAATTGAATAAAACAGTCAAAATATACTTTTTTATTATACAGACTAATAAGAAGATTATCTTGGCTCACGTGTATTGAAAACATATTGAATAATGCAGGATTCACTAATGTGTGGCCTTCTCACGGCAATGGATTTAATACCGATAATCCTTTGTCTGACCAAACAACAACTTGTGCACGCCAAATCCTGTTTAACAAAAGAAACAACTAAAGCGAATATCTTGACACAAATAGGTTATATAACAGGGTAAAAGTATCATCATTTGAACGTACATGACTACAAAATGTCTTTACACGTATTACGAGAAAATTGTATTGCCTTTTCAAAAGTAGTCAAATGATATTTCCAGGATTATGTAAACATACCCATTGTCCCTCTTCACCTGTTTGACAAGGCATATTAATAGAAGAGCTTTTCAGGTATCTGTGGTGTGTGACTGCCAGGCTGAAATGTACTCTTCATGTGTTAATTACACATATATACCAAGCAAGCTGCTCTATTATGCCTTGTCAGATCGACAATGGATGTGTTTACATAATCCTGACAATATTTTTTGGCTACTTTTGAGAAAGCAAAACATTTTTCACAATTCAATAATTTATTAATCAAAAGACAACACCAAATTGCACCTCAAGAAGATTATTATACTCAAAATTATGTTATGAAAGTTTGAACTGAATTGAATAAAACACTTTTGAGTTATCATAGTCAGAAGGTAAGAAAATTGTTTTTCTTTACATGCAGAGTATGGTATGGGGGGGGGGGGGGGGGGGCGTTGTCAAAGGGCAATTTGGGGTTTTCATTTCAGGGGGTCTGACACCCCATTCCCGATGGACGATTTTGTCAGTTTGGAATGTACATCCATGGCTTTTCCTTATGACAAAATTTGGTCCCTGGGTTTCAAGGGTAAAAATTTACCCCAATATTTAGGGGCCGTCTGACACCCCATCCCGACGGAAATTTTTGTCAGGCTTTAGTGTTTTGCAATGTCCAGTCATACCGCTTCCTACTGAAAAAGTTTGGTGCATGGGGGAGATGGGGTGAAATTGACCCGACTTTGGGGTCTCTTTTGGGGGCTCTGGGGGCTAAACCCGGCGGCTACGTTCAGACTGACAACCTTTTGTCCATGACTTAAATGGTCTAAGTAAGTTTAAAGGGTCAAACCGTATGGGTAAAATGGTGTGACTAGTTCGGGACAGGCTCCCAAACTAGTACTAGTAAGTCTTATTGTGTATTGGTTACCACCTTTGCGCTAACACAGTGCACATTCGGAGCTCTAAGTTAATATCTAGGTGATCGAGTTATCTACTTGATTAAGTTTTGCACTTACAAATTTCTTCAAAATTACCCCATAAATTAATCTTTGGAAGTGCTTCCATATCTTATATTGTTCAGTATTTATCATTCAACAACTGTACCAGTTTTGGTGCTTTTAGACGAAAATGCACAATTCAGCCAAATTTTGGAGCTATGTCGCCGTACTAAAAATTATGTTATGTGGTTACACTAAATATGAATTGTGCGGGAGAATGCGAATTTGCGCTAACATTTTAGCAGAAAATTGATGATCAACAAGTTTGGGGGTATTACACAACAAATAAAGATTTCTATTCAGGATTTTGTGAGTCCTCGATGATTGAAAAGCCACCATCACAATCATGGACTTGCATATTGTTCATTCAACAACAAAGCCTTTCAAGATTCCACTCCTTCCTTCCTTCCACTCCAGTATATTGGTATCGCATACAGCAGTTATTCGAATTCATTGGTTTGTCGAAATGAACATTGATGAAGGCCGTGAATATTTCAGCGTTCAATGAAAAAGCTTCAAAGGCATTGATACGTGTCTTGGACTGTGTATTCATAGCAATATTTTTTTCCTTTCGATTGCCGATGATTGGATGTTGAATACTGAACGAATATTCACCCCAGGCTAATATATTTTTTTTGTGCCTTTCATCTGTGAATCCAGAATCTAGTCAATTTTAAGAGACGAATCCTAACGGGATTCTCATCAATAGTGCCTGTAACTGTTCAATAAGATAATTACACCCAGCGAGGTATAGGTGCAAGTTTGAAGAAACTTTAAAAATACATATATAATATCTATGTATTGAAACCCTTATACTGTGAACGTATACACTGTAATAAATAGACACATTTTACGATTTACGATTTACAGCTATTTTCTTTCTTGCAATTATTTATATATAATTGGAACAAAAGAGAAATTGTTATTTACAATTGAAATTATGAGGGTTTTTTTCATCCTGGAAATACAATTCTACCTTCCCCATATGATACTGCACTAAAAAAGCTCCTTAAAAGTTGTAAAATTTAAAACCTTGTAAAACTTTACCAAAGTTCCTGGTTGACCGGTAGCCAACATAAATCTGGTAATTTTTACCCCGTTGCCTGGTTATTTCAAGCGCATCTTCTCTAATCAATTACCAGATTCCTGGCGAACTGATGCGATTATACACGGACAAATAATTTACTAGGAAACGTTTAACCAGGCGTTTTTTGTGTACAGGTGCATTCACAATACATGCAAATTGATTACATCAAACTTGATTACTTACCACCACCATTTTTGTAACACAGATAAGGGAATCTCCACACGTTCCCCAACCCAACAGCAAATCCTACGCAAGATAGCAGAAAATCTAGTCGGCCGCTCCAACGATCGCGCCCCACCGCGGCGATGTCCCTACCCTGTGTACCGCTATTTCGGATAGCTGCGGCTTTTTCCCGGTCCATCTCGGAGCTTTGTTGAACTGGATGTGACCGCTCTCTTTCCTGCAGGTTTGGATAAGTGCTGGGAAAGGTTAAATCATCCAACATGCTTTTCCTTTCATTCGGCTCTTCCTCTTGGGTTTCCATGATCTCTTTTCCTACCATTCTTGGCTCTTCTCATAGAATAATGTTTACATTCATTAAATGTTTTTTTACCGGTAGTCTTTTGGAGCTGCTGCCTAGTACGTCCTGCAACGTAATTGTATGATCTGAAGAGGAATAGAAAAAAACAGAGCTAAGTGCAGCAAAAAACTGAAATGTTGGAAATATATATCTATTCATAAAAGTTCGTGAGGTATGAGAAGGACAATAAGGAATTTTCAGTACATGGGCGTCCATGCATGGATACGGGCGGCTTTTCTCGCCATCCCCTGACCAAGCAGGTTCTGAGTAAACATACTGTTTGTAGGCCTACATGTTATTTCACAAGTTTATAATCTAATTCCAAAGGGAAATTATAAGAACAATTGGCCATGTAAAGTTCGTTTACATCGTTTGGTTTAATTTGATCAAATTCAGTTTCTATTTAACTTCGGTTTATTAGCAATAAAAACAAATGACAAAATCAGAATACCAATGCTGCCATATATTAATACTTGCATAACGTATAAAGATCAAATAGACTCTATAAAACACGACAAATATACTATTAAAGCAACACGTGTTTGCAATAAATTATATGTAGATCTATAACAGAAGAAGGTTTAAAGTACATTTTAAGGGAGGGGGGGGGGGGGGGTAGTTTTTGAGACTGCAAGAACGGGTTCAGAGAACTTTGAATACATTTATAATGGCTGAATAGACTATAAAAGTTGAATATACGCGTTGTAGTGACTACGCTGACAGTGTTGGTCTTCTGATTTTTGCCAAGTGTTGGATCTAACTATAGATCTAACTTGCGAGATTAGATCTAAAGTACAATTTCTGTTAAAGGGAACAAGGGGCTGCCATAGCGGGGGGGGGGGGGGCAATTTTTCACCTCTCACAATGACATAAACTCTGTAGTTAGTAGATTACATTTTAGATCTAGCAGCATTTTCTCCATCTACTATCTAGTATAGAAAAAAAAGTACACACTTTGAAAATATCCTCCAAAATGATCATTTCACAATATACACTGTAGCTACGATTTTTACCAATAAAATTATGAGTAAGGGTCTATTTCATTGGATGACACTAAGTAAGAGTATTAAAAATATTTTACGCTTGAGTGAGCACTGGCTACTTTTGGGAAACTCGTAAAAAAATGCTTCATTCTTGAATTTTGATCAAAGTGCATATCAGGCAGCAAGTGCATGTGCCTTTTTTTTAATTGAAAAATCATTTATTCCCTATCCCCATGCCTAGCCACCCCGCCCCCCCCCCCCCCCCACACACACATGTCCTGCACAAAACATTGCCTTTTAGGCAACATGCACTCAATTCCATTTCTGTATGGCGCTTGTCGAAAGAATGCAATGCACTAATGTACCTTAAATGATCAGATTTCAAGAAGAGAGAAAGAAATTCCGTGTTCGAACATTCATTTGGTTCTTTTCTTTGCCCCACCTGTTCCACCTAGAACACGCTTCACTGTCGGAATCAGATCATGTGGAAAGGATGCCTGTAACGCATGTTGATATCTTTCACATGTGCTGCAGCAACTGTTAAAGTAGGTATTCAAAGAAAATCACAAATATGGCAATTAATGTATCACTAGAAACTGGGAAGCTTACAGATGGCAATCGTATAAGTTTTATGTCAACTGCGTATCTGATGATTATAAAAACAACACAAATAAAAGCTCTTCTCAGCATCTGGAATATCCGAGGATTCGCCAGAAATATAGCGATGTTTTGATGTCGTCACACTCGGGATCGATCCTGCTTAAGCAGACGACGTCCTATAATGAATGAACGTAATTGCAATGCAATTATTTATCAAATTATAAAGAGTTTGGTGTATTTAAACATGACCTTATTTCACACCATTATAAAGGGAAAGTGAAACTGATTCTGATAGCTAAAACCGTTTGATTTTTAATGCACAGGAGAAGGGTCAATGATCAATGAAATAAACCCCACTTTCAAATTGAAAAGCCCTCCGAATAATAGCAGGATGGTATTCGTTCCCTCTTGAAACGCCGAACATGCCCCGGTGCAAGCAGCTGAAAATACAATGGCGTCTTATTTTGTTTAGAAGTGACTGATTCCTTTATTTTTTTAACGCTGCATTTTTCATCAAAATAATACCATACACGAAGTTAAGAGTGAGGCAACAGACTAACATTAAGACTGACGCTAGTGAAGGAAGAGAAATAAGTGAAGAGGAGATGACAAAATAGGCTCTGAAAAATGTGTAAGATGTTATGGGACATCGTCTGCTTAGACAGGACTGGTCCATGGTGTGTCGTCACATATCTCAGCAGCGTTCGAGGAGCTCTTCAGCTGCTATATCGGGGGCTGTATTTTACCGTTTTATAATTGATAATATTCATTACTTCAAATGTTTCCAAGCGTTGAATTTGGATAACTTTGTTTAATTTATGCCATCTATGCAATAATAAGTATTAAGCCAATATTTAAAATCATTAAAGTTCTACTTTAACAACTTTGCTTCCTTTTATATATTCTTATCCATCCTACAAGCTGTTGTTTCTGAGGTCTTGGAAATTCAAAAAAGAAAACAAATGTTAGGGATCTCCTCCTGCATTTTCAATCTTTATAACTCTTCAGGCAAAAATGGGTATTAATGCAGATAATTTGTGCAAGTAAGACACCACCTGCTATGATGGTGGTGGTAATATACATGATATATGGTTGTGGTACTGGTGCCGGTTGTGGTTGTGCACATGGGAGGGGGGGGGGTGGCGTATCCAACATTTAATGAAGCTGGTGTAGATCATCCTTGAAGGCCCAGGAAATTTTTTTTTTAATAGTACAACCTGCTATGCTTGTAGTACAGAACGGAACTGTTCAAATACATTTGCCAGGAGGATCCCGTGCGCCACTCCTCGATCCCCTTTATCAATTTCTGAATAGATCTACACAAATTTAGGTGTACTGTGTACACGCTAGGTATAAGGACTATATTGGATAAGGATTCAATGATTGTTCAAATCAATTATTGATAGTTAAAGATAAAGTCGATTTCTGGTCATGTGATAACATTGTGAAAGAAACTGCCTCAAAACAATTGGGAAAGGTTAATGTGTAGTGTGAGGTTTTGGAACCCTCAAAATGATAAGAAATTGACCCATTCTCGTTGAAAAGCACATGGGTACTGCACACACATATCTCATGACTGACTCATGACTATTTCTCGTAATATTTCAAATATGAGGGCATTTAAAGAGCAATCTTTTTCGGGGATTATTTCTACAATGTATTATGTTGATCTTTCAAACTGACATGATAGGAATGAGTAAGTTCATAAATTTCTGTTCACCTTTCCCATAACTCAACCTCCTCTTTAACATAACACATGCAGTTACTGCCTTATATGGACTTTTAATCAAACTTTTAGACAGAGGCAGCTTTGCGCAAACCATTGTTTGCGAGTTTCCAAAATATTGTCAATATTAAGACTAACAGCAAATATCTTAAAAGGGAAGATAGGACACTCCCCCGATTTTGTACAGGGTACGATGTAACGGCCAGGGGAAGGACGCCCAACAACGTTGGGTATAGGTAAACTGACGCATTGACTGTGTAAATGCAAACATTAGGGGAAATGACCCAGGGGGTGAAATACTGTAGCTTCTGAATTCAGATTTAAAAAATTAATGAGGAGAAAAAAAGGGGGGTATTCAACAGGGGACATGCAGCTATCACAGTGTTATTCCATGTCCGTGCCCATTTTCTTTACACTTAAATGTAATTTTTAAAACGTATTGGTTTAAAACGTAATAGGTAAATAGTAATCATTCACCCAAACACTCACACACACACACAAACACGGGGGGTGGGGGGCTCCGGGTGTGTGTGGGGTGTGTGTGTGTGTGTGTGTGTGTGTGTGTGTGTGTGTGGGGGGGGGGGGCTAGGCTTAGGGTCCCGACTTTTACAAGTACCCGAAAAGTGCCCCTTTCTTTTCTGATAATTTCGATAAATGTTGCCTTACAGTTTACTGGTACATGTAATACGGGTATTACGGGTACTTATTACTATATAAAGCCGCACCGATTCTTAGAAGCTATATATGGCTCTTTTCGTAAGAAAAAGTGGGAAATGTAATTAAAATGGGTTGTGCTCATTACAAGAGGAAGGGGTGGCCTATCTCAGGGGGCACTTGATATCAGAAGTTAAAAGTGACAGTTGATTTTATATCAGATCTGAAAAGCAACACTCAGTTGGGGAAAAGGGCACTCGTTACAGAGCAAAAGGGGCACTTATGACTGCAAGATAAAAGGGAATTTAATAGAGAGACAAAGGGGCAGAGTTGAAAGGAGCAAATATTGTACAGGTTTTCAAAAGGGGCACTAATCAGAAAGGGGAAATGGCCTTTTTTAGAAAGGAAAAGTGGCCCTTTTGTAGTAAAAAGGGGCAGTTATCAGAAAGCAGTAAATTTCAGAAATAACAAGGGACACTTTTGGGGTACTTGAAAATGGAGGGGGGGGGGCACTGCACACTATATTTATCACCTATATATATTTCCACTTGAAGATAACAATCAGGGCCATAAAATCTGTGTGTATCAGTAGTTATTCAGAGCACAACAATTGTCATTGCAGCTGAAATTCCAGAGATGAGCTCTTTTAACCCAGAGTCATGAATCATAAATGACATTGAATAGTAAAAGGTTGGCAGAAATGGCAGGTGCCATGCACAATGGTATTATCGTTTTTCTGAATTTTATTACTGATACACACAAATTTTGCGGCCTTCATTATTTTGTCAAAAACCTGAAAATCTACATGTAATTAAATATTCAGAGCATCAATATACATGTAAGAGCATTAATCACGGAAGTTTCACAAAACTTATCCCAGATACACTTTATATCATTTAACTGAACAATGTGAAAGTATCATTCCGTCATAACCCGAGTTATTAATGATCAAAAGTGTTAACCATTTTTAAACACCTACATGCAACCAATTTTATGTCAAAGAAACCCAATTAAGCTATGTAGGGTAGGCCTACCACAGTACCAAACAATGCACTTTAAAGATTTGATTCAATTTCAAAGAAACAATGTACTAAAATCTTGTTTTGATCTTCATTTTCATTGCATCTTCAGAAAATCATAACTGTGACAAATTTGGACAAAAGTCAAAATGTCACAATTACTGGCAATCTCACGGCAGTTTCATGGTAATTTCAAGGCAATTGACAATGTTACAGAGCATTCAACATGAATTTTGTTGTTGTTGTAACTTAAAATTTCCTGAGGGCATAATTATACAAATCTATGTTCCATACTAATTTAATTGAAGATTGACGTGTGATAAAGTGCCATAACTTGATAATAGATGATGAAACGGTGGGTGTTTTGAGGGTTATTTGAACAATTGACAGCAGAGCGCTAAACCTTCGACCTGCTCGGATTTATGTACGAGTATAATATGTATTTTGTTCCTGACGCTTCAGGAAATTCTTCATTTCTTGCTGGCTTAGCCCCTCATTTTATTGGCTGGAGAGATGGTGATGTCGTCTTTGATGATGAGAATGCCGAGATAGAATTCATTTGAAAAAAATTTCTTAGATTATACTGTTGCACGCTTTAGACCTGAAACAAAATAGTTTAGTTTATTTTACCCGACTGCTAAGAAAGCATGTATATGATTGTAAATAAGCACCCAGGGGACCGACGGCTTTAAGTCCTCTCAGACGGACTTGGTCAAAGATTAATGCCCTATCAAAGGGTAATACAGCGAGTAACTAGGGGGGGGGGGGGGGTTCTGGAGGTTCGAACGACCCCCCCCCCCCCGTTGGCGAGCAGAGGTCCGCTTTAAAAAAAAGATAATAAAAAAAAAGAAGCGAGGGGAGAGATGATGGAAAGGGAAAATAACGTGATAAAATATCGGTCTTTCCGTCTATTTTAATCAATGTCGTCTTTCACCATTCATATAACATAGCAAGGTCAAATAGTTAAACTGGTGATACTGGTTTTCACTGGTCTAAGTGATTGGACTTTTAGAAATTCATTTTCGAATTTTGTACATTATGCCATGTTGCAATCGATTTTTTTCAAAGCGTCATTCAAAGAATTATTCAAATTCGTTTGTAGTATTGCCCCAAGCTGGCAAGCAGAAATCTGCTTGAACAACAACAAAAAAGAATCATAATTATCCAAAGTGACATTAGAATAGTGATTTTTAGGTTAAAATTTTTAAAACATTTCTATACCAACTGGCTTAGATAGGGGAGGGGCGCACAAGGGGGTCACGTGAAAGGGGAGAGAGGAAGGAAAGTGGAAAATAATGTGAGTAGGGTTTCCAGCCGGGTTTCCAGCTGGGTTTCCAGTCAATTTGAACGCTTTTTTTATTTGTTTTTGTCCTGCAACTTAATAACAAGGCCTAGTCAATAATCTTTGGCCATTCATTTTGCTATCGATTTTGTCAAAGACTTAAAGAGTTAAAAGAGTTATCCAAAATCGTCACCCGCTCGTTGTAAGGTCTTGTCTATGTGACGAATTTGAATGACAATTACTTGAAATCGACTTCCCAAAGATGGATTTGATGATAAAATTTTGCAGCGAATTGCCAGGTCGGACGAATTCGAATGAAATCTGACGAAAATGAATGGAGATAATTTATGTTAATTAAATAAGTTAATTGACCATTGAAACTGTTAAATGACATTTTTTATTTATTAAACTATCTTTGACATCTGACATCTGGATGATTATTGATTCCTATCAGCCCATAGGACGAAATTGAAGTGCATTTTGATCTTTGAGAAGTGTTAGATTGGACAGGAAATCCTGACAATACAAGGAGATAGATTGCTTAAAACACTATACAAAGATAACATGGGAAGATAAGCAGTGATAAGCATGAGAAGACTCAAATGAAATCTGGTCATAGAGTATAAAAGTGAAATATAGAAATCATACTCAGGCCCGTAACTAGGATTTTTGCGGGGGCGGGGGGAGGTTCAACATTGGAAAAAGTGGACCTTTCTGAGGGAGCGAAGCGACCGAGCAGGGGTGTCAGGTCAGGGGGTGTGCCCCTCCAAGGGTATGGGCATGAGCGTAGTCAGAATTATTTGACAGGGGTGGGTCAAATGTGAAGCCCGATTATATACTACCACTGTGTAGGATTCCAAATATCACTGGAAAAGAGAGAGGGGTATTTAATTTGTCTGTTCACTTTAAAATGGAAAATTTTCCCGCTCTCAAGTTGCATGGAGTACTCCTGGCGGACCCGGTCTAGTCATTCAGGCCCTTAAATTATGGCCCTCTAATACAGCCTGTTCAACCGGAGTGTCATGAGAGTATTCAATAAAACATCGACTTCTTGGAAACGACAATCAGAAATAACAAGTTGCCCCATATAACACTTGGGGTGTTTTGGAAACATTTGGGAGATAGTAAAGAACGTTTTCCGTGCTCGCTTCGCTCATTCACAAAACTCTGAAACGAGATATTTTCAGGCAGTGAGAATATTTCCATAGTGGGCTATGTTATTGTAATATGTCCATGAATATTCAATGTTATGACAATTTTCGGGCACGTCACTGCCTTATCGCCATGGCGCCCAGAAATTAGGGTTACCTTACTTAGTATATTGAAATGAGCAACAACAAATTAAAGTGCATTTTTCTTCGCTTGCTTCGCTCCCTCGCGAATCTTAGAAATGAGATATAGTTTCAGGCAGCGAGGTCCATGAATATTTCCATAGGGTGTTATTGCAATATTCAAGCACGTCGCTGCCCTATCGCCATGGCACCCGAATTCTATATTGAAATGCGCAACAGCAAAGTAAGTACATTTTTCCTCGTTCGCTTCGCTCGCTCGCAAACTTTATAAACGAGATGTTTCATGCAGCGAGGTATTCAATATTCAATGTTATGACAATTTTCGGCACGTCACTGCCCTATTGCCATGGCGCCCAGATATTAGGGTTACCTGGTTCTATAAAATAACAACATATGAATGATTCCTGCATATGGCAGCTAGATGACAGGAGGTATAGCTTTACATTTCACCTATTGGTGACTAATGAAATAATATTTTGTCATTTCAAAGTACATCTTTATTTTTCTCTCGCTCGCTTTGCTCGCTCGCAGTATTTGGAATCCTACACAGTGGTAGTATATGTTTGGGCTTCACATTTGACCCACCCCCTGTCAAATGATTCTGACTACGCTCATGCCCATAACCTTGTAGGGGCACACCCCCTGACCCGACACCCGTACTCGGTCGCTTCGCTCCCTCAGAAAGTTCCACTTTTTCCAATGTTGAACCCCCCCCCCCCTGTAATAGCGCATCCACTTGGTCTCGAACCCGAGTCCTCCCAGTTACGAGACCACTGCTCGATCTACCACTGAGCCATCGCCTATAGAAATAGACATTCTAACATACCTAGAGTTCGACTGATTAAGAATTGTGTCATCAATCAGCAGTATCTTAACTAACAACCACCTGATGTTTACCCACGCTCTAACACACCTTAACCAACATTCATCATTGGCCTTATGTTGTAATTGAGAGCACCAATCCTTCGAACTGAAATGTAATGTTAAATATTTTCTTCCCTTCTCACTTTCATAAAATAAATCTGAATAAAATCCCCATCACGACCGCATATATACACTCCAATTCTCTGCATTCTTTCTAATTGTAAATATAGGGGGAAAATTGTGGGTATTGTTAGATATTTCATGTATCTATGTAAAAGTTATCCCAAAACATACTCATGGCGGATAACAAAAGTCTGCTGATATTTGTCAACAAAAAACACACAATTACCACACTATTACTATAGGGAAAATCCTTAAATGACTCAAAAGAATCCCTATTCAAAGTCGCACAGAGAACAAAAAATGAATGTATTTGCCAATTCCTTCTCTTTTTCGTCTTCTTTCTACCCCCCCCCCCTCTCTCTCTCTCTATATATATTTATAACAAGTTCATTGCTTAATGTTCTGTTCTGTCTGTGAGTGCTGACAAAACTGAATGTAATTGGAAAGATTAACATTAAATAATACAAAACAAATGATATTTAAAAGAATAAACAAAGGTATTTAATATTGCAATTTAAAACTATACTGAGATAAATAATAATACAACAAACACCTTTGATCAATAGACAGTATGGAATTTTTCTTAAAATAGTATTCAAATATGAAATCAATAAAACTAAATATCTTATGAATGGTATGGTTAGGGACGGAAATAAATATCATGCTTCATTAAAGTGCAAATTAACTTCATCCCCCAAAAGGATGTATGATTTGTTAAAGTAAGCAAATACAATTAGCTCCGACACCCCCCCCCCCCACCACTCCAAAATACATGGGACATATTGCACCTTCCGAGATTAAATTTGCAAAGGCTGAATGGATATATCAAGAAAAAAAAAAGAAATTGATTTTAAATGACACTGACAATAGCTTTATTTTAAAATAGAAATTTAGCAAACGTACGTCAAAGTCCCCACTAAAGAAATTATAATTGCAGACTAAATAACAATCTAACCAGTGGACATATGTGTGGTATTTGTAGTGCATATCAGGTAGTATTAAAAGGAAGAGAATTAAGATAGTAGTAGGAGCTGTTTAATGAAATAGTGTGAATTCATTAAAGTCAAACTACGAAAATTGCAGTTTTGACATCTTCCCGTGGTAAATTTGTATCTTTAATATGCGATTAAATTCATGTTTTGGAAAGGTGTTTACGAATTTTGCAAACGATAACCATTAATTCAAGGTTGATGAGTAAACCTACATAATAAAAACTAAAAATTGCCATATTAATTTTAAAATTATGCAGTAAGCATTGCTTTGATTTTGTGCACGAAAAATCATCTGAATAACATTTTGTCATTATGTAGTTTTGGCAATTTTCACCCCATGCTCACTCAACCGTATGTTGCATATATGCCTTCTGATGTTGAAAATTTGTTCCGATATCATTGATGAAATTGGGCTTGTGAACTTTAAAAAGTGGCCAGAAGCGTGACCAAATGATTACCCATGAATTTCACATTTAAACTAAAGGTAGATTTGAAGTACAGCTACATAGACTCTACCCAGACGTTGTAATTCCGGACAGGTTGTTATCCGGACAGGACATTTTTAAACAGTAAATTTTTTAACATTTTTAAACAGCAAATCGATTGAACTTTTCATGCAAATTGTCACAAATCTTTCACAGGATATGTTGAAAATCATGTGAATTGCAAATATTCACTAGTTGTAGTGTTACTTGATGCATGTTTTTCTTAAAATCTGACGGCAAAATTGACAGGCTAATTTTCGTTAAGACTTAAGTGTCCGGAAATGCAACCCCCATCCTACATGTGTACATGTCTCTGTATTCAGATTTCCTCAATAGTATTATTAGTATTTCTTAGTTCCTGATTCAGAAAATACCGAGAAAATACAGAGTCAGATATTTATTTTACCTTTAGGGGGAACTTATTTTTTGTGTGGTGTTTAGATGGACCTAGTATAATTTTTTTGGCGGATTTGGGCTTCCCATGGGCATGGCCCAAATAACTGCATGCAAGGTTGGTGAAAATAACATGGACTTTGTTTTAACCGAGGAACGTCTTCTCCTACTAACGTTATATTAGTATTTTTAAGTTATCTGTTCTTACGTTAGCTGTTTATAATTAAAGTCTAAAGACGCTTCATGTATGCATGCGCAACAGACATTTTTTTTAAAAATCATATGGCATTTTGACCTAGAGCTAACACTAACACTAAAGTAACAGTTAGTTCCAACAGTATTATTAAATATGACAATGTTAGTTAATTAGTAACATGCAATAACTTTGCCTTTTACCTTTGTCCTTTTCGCCTGGCTTTGGATTAACATTACCACGGCCACACGGGTAACTGAGTTCGACCCTATTGTTACTGTAAGTGTTTCTTATTTCAATCAACGTAAAACTTCATGTTACAAATGGTATTTACAAGATCAAGAAAGGCACTCTAACATTAGGCCTAACTTTAAGTCTAAGTTACTTTCTTCAGCAAATCAAACTTTGAAACTTCCCGGTACCGTACCGTAATTTTCTTCGAAAATAACACAAAAGTTAATCATAGTTTGTCTAAATATCTTGATCCTGACCTTGTTCTGAAGTTCTTTCTTTCTTTCTTGTTTTCTAGGATAGGATAAATCTAGCCCAAAGGCAAAGCCACCCAACAGACGTTGGGCTTAGCCTAATGCGTAGCTTAGGTAGCATCCATGGCATTGGCATTGTATTTAGTCACGTACTGGGCATGGGTACGTGGTACGATACGTAGGTACGGTAGGTGCGCTAGCAATATGCATGGCCGGTGTAGCGGCAGATACGGGGATCGGCAGATACCGTTCTAAAAACGGCCAAGAACACTATCTGCCGGCGGATCATGTTCCAACCCCGGCAGATACCGTACCTAGACACAGCAACAAATAATGTATGCAAACTGGATTCCAAGTATTGTAGTTCATTCATTAATAACAGGTTAATGGAATACCTCGTTACTAGCAGGGGCGTATCCAGGATTTCCCAATGGGGGGGGGGGGGGGGGGGGCGCCAGGCATTATTGATCGCCGTCCTGGGGGAGGGGTCTAAGGGGAGGGGCCTCCCCTTTGGAAATTTTTGCTTCTGAAGAAGGGCTGAGATGCAAAATAATCCTATAGGGGCCTATGTGACCAATTTTGAAGCCTATTTAATGAACAACTTTTTTTTTTGCTAGTTTTTTGCGCCACCCCCTGGATACGCCACTGACTAGGTCCCCAGGAAAGAAACATTCATAAATTTGAATCACTTAGTAAACAGGTCTATTAGGCACGAGAGTGTCTCGTACAAATCTGCCAATATACAATACACCTTATCTGCAGCGCCGTGGAAACAAATCCGCCGGGGAACCAAATCTGCAAACGTCAAACCCGGCAGATATGGCTCCGAGGTAGAACGATATCTGCCGGCGGATACGGTATCTGCCGGAGAACCGTATGTGCCGCTACACCGGCCTGCACTAAATTGCACACGCTGTTCTCTAGCTCTCCCGATCGCAGAAAGAGTTACATATTTATATGCCTACTTTCTCTCCCTTCTATCGCTAGGTGTACGTACGCGTACGCGTGGATTTAAAAATGGTACGCATCGATCTCTAGAGCTAGCTATGTAGAGATCGATGGCACGTTTAGGTAAATAAGCCTTTTGTTCACACTTCTTGATACTTTTCTTAATTTTATTAGTTACACCCTGCTGTTCACGGAATACGGGAAATATCTACGTTCTGGTTCCATATTATGGAACCAGAACGTTGATATTTCCCGTATTCCGTGAGAACAAGCAGGGTGCAACGGTTTTATCCCTTAAAGTGTACACATATAATATATTGGTCAAGAATACGGAATTATCTCTCAGACAAATTGACCAATCAGATTACAGAATTCATGAAAAAAAAAGCCCACTAAGACATAAAATGCTATATTCAATTAGATTTTTTTTGCATCGCAGCTGAAACAACGGCGCGGCCACTGCTTAATTGCAAGGGGGGGGGGGGTGTATCCGGACACTTAACGAAAATTAACCATTTAATTTTGCCGTCAGGGTAACTTACGAAAATTATGCATCAAGTAACACTTTTAATTAATTGGTGAGTATTTGCAATTTATCGTTTGATCAACATATCTTGTGAAAGCTTTATGATAAGTTGCATGAAAAATTGTTCGATTTACTGTTTAAAATTGACCTGTCCGGATAATTGCAACGAGGCGAGTGGATATAGTATAACAGCTAGCATGCGTTTGTTGCCACGGCCAGCAGGGGACGCGACCATTGCCTTTGCTTTACAATCTTGTGCTTAAACATCGAAACTATACCCAAGCACGAAAAGTAAGGAAACTCCACTTTGATCGATAAAATGAGAACAATATAGGTCGTATTGAGTTTCATTAAAGCTTGGATAATTCCCTATCAAACCATAACAAACTCGATATGATTTTGCTGAATGTGGCGTGTGCGGGTGGCATAAGGGGAAGGTTCAAAAAGGAAATGTCGCAAAATCTGGCTTTGGGTAAGCCTAATACTTGATGATTTTCGTACAAATTGTTTGGGGATTCGAATTTATAACCATTCGCCAAGTAAACCTCAATTTCGATATACTTCTGAACCTTGCAAACACAGAAGGGGTTCGTTTTTATTCTTTTGTTGGATGCGGGGCCTGAAACAAAAGGACACAAAATTAAAGTTAGAGAGAACGTGAGATAATGAGAGAAGATAAAGGAGATAGGAGGGACAGATAGAGAGAAGATAGAATGAGAGGGAAAACAAAGAGAGAGACGGAGAGAGAGAGAGAGAGAGAGGCGGGAATATGAAAAGTGAATGTGAAACAGAAAGAGAAGAAAATGAAAAGAAACATAAATACAAAAAGAATTTTAAAAGATACGAATTCAACATCTACCTAAGATCCCATTGTAAACCAATCAAACTATTCTTGCCTTAATATATGCTCTGATGAGTACAAGACGAAAAGCTTTAGTATAATTATGTAGTAGACCAAACAAGAAGAATTTTTTTGCTTTGGACGGCATTTTTGGGTAATGTTCGGCGTTCATGCTTAAAGTCTTGCAAAAATACTGACGAATAACGTACGGGCGGATGCCACGCACATTTTTGCCTAAAAATGCCATTTTTGGGTCAAATTTTGAAAGAATGTCAAGAATCACGATTTTTAATTTTTTGACCTAATATGTAGTACCTGATTAAGACTTTTCAAGTGATATCAGATTTATTTTGAGTTTTAAGTTATAAACCCTATTAATATACAATTGAAAGTTGGATATTACACACACGTCTTCTTCTTGGCTTTGCTTCGCGAACGAAGATTTTAGGGGCATTGACCACGTCTGGCGCAGGCTTGCTGGTGGCTGACGAGGCCAATTCGTGACAGGCACACTCGGCCACAGCGGCTGCAGGGGAATGACGAATCCGGGTTTTGTGCTGTGGCAACACGGTTCTTCCTCCTACTTCGCTTTTCTTCGAGGGTAACCCTACGGTTGTTCTCAAAGGAGGAGACTGATTGGTGAACTACGTGTCGCCAGGCCCCTCGGTCAGTGGCAAGGGCTGACCACTGTCGATGGTAGATGTTGCAGGTAGATAGGGATTTTTTCAGAGAGTCTTTGTACCTCTTCTTCGGGGCTCCTCTGTTACGGTGCCCAGTGGAGAGTTCACCATAGAGAATGATCTTGGGTAGGCGGTGATCCTCCATTCTCGTGACGTGCCCTGCCCAGCGCAACTGCGTTTTCATCAGCATGGCCTCGACACTGGTGATCCCTGCTTGTTGAAGCACTTCTACGTTTGTGATGTAGTCGCTCCAGTGGATGTTGAGGATAGAGCGCAGACACCGTTGGTGGAAACGTTCCAGGAGTCGTAGGTGGTGTCTGTAAGTGACCCAGGACTCCGAGCCATACAGGAGGGTGGTAAGCACCACGGCTCTATATACACTGATCTTTGTGGCTTTCTTCAGGTGCTTGTTTTTCCAGACACGACTCTGGAGTCTGCCAAAAGCACTGTCGGACTGCCTTCAATTCTTTCTCACTGATTGTAATGTGGGGTGGGCAGTACGCTTCCTGGGGGGCGGGCTGGTGCAGAACCTCTGTTTTCTTCATGCTGACTTCTAGACCAAAGAGCTGGGACGCCACTGCAAAACAGGATGTTACACGTTGCAGGGCAGCCTCTGTATGGGTTACGAGGGCAGCATCATCGGCAAAAAGTAGCTCTCGAAACAGTTGCTCTAGGGTCTTGGTGTGGGCCTGAAGGCGTCGTAAGTTGAACAGGCTACCATCGGTGCGGTATCGAATGTAGATGCCGTCCTCGTCACCGAGGTCTTCCGTGGCCCGTTTAAGCATCATGCTGAAGAAGATAGTGAAGAGAGTTGGTGCGAGAACGCAGCCTTGCTTCACATCGTTGATAATTGGGAAAGGTTCCGAGAGGTCATTGCTGCTTCTGACCTGGCCACACTGATCTTCATGTAGCTGCATCCATGCTGAGAAACTTGGGTGGACAGCCAAGACGCTCCAGGATCTGCCACAGGCCTTTTCTGCTCACAGTATCGAAAGCCTTTGTCAGGTCTACGAAGGTGATGTATAGGCCCTTGTTTTGTTCACGGCATTTTTCTTGGAGCTGCCTGAGCACGAAGACCATGTCGGTGGTACCCCTGTTCGATCTGAAGCCGCACTGGCTCTCTGGGAGGTGGAGTACTGCCACAGCAGGTACCAGTCTGTTGAGGAGGATTCTTGCTAGAATTTTGCCTGCGATAGAGAGAAGAGTTATCCCCCGGTAGTTTGAACAGTCAGACTTTTCACCTTGTACAAGGTGATGATAACAGCATCTCGGAGGTCTTGCGGTAGTTTCCCCTGGATACTACACACACATGTATGTGTGTAGTATGTATGTGTGTGGATATTACACACACATGTATGGCGTAATGAAACATAAAACTGTGATTTACTAAAAATAATAGGTTGTGAAAATTACCAATATTTCAAAGTTTTTACCCAACGTAAATTTGTCATTTTAAACACTTTTTCTTGATTAAACATATCATGTACATGTATATTGTCATGTCACACACAGAAAAGAAATTATCCGATAAGGTGATAGATAACTCATTTTATGTTATCCCAAATGGAACGATGTGTTTTTACTAGATGAGCATTTTGACTGAAAAATACTATTTGAAGGTACATATCTAGAGTGTATAGTACATAATGCAATTATCCCATGTTTATCAGTATAGTCTATGGGCCAAAAACTGAAATGTCTCCACCCCCTTAGAAATAATCTTAAATGATTTTTTTTTGCTGTTAGATGGGACCATTAACTATCAGAATATGTTTATTTGCCCTAAAATAAGAGGTGGGCGTGGCCACAAGGGCTATTACCATGGCAACGGATCAAAAACAGTAGAATTTAAGAAAATGTCATGTATTCGTGATTAAGAAAGGACAAAAACACATTGTAACATTTTAAAATAATGTATCAAATGTTTCTCACTTGATAAAAACTCAAATAAGAGTTACAAAAGGTGTCCATCATGTTTGAAAATGGCTGTTGCTATGGAAACAGTAAGAAAAAACCCAAATTTGAGCACAAAAAAAACCCCCACGATGCTACCGAAAAAATTAAATATTAATACATTTCTATTGTACATGATTATCTTCTCTTTTACAGCACACTCACTTATCAAAATTTGTTTAAGTAAAGGGATGATGGAGGAGACTGTAGGCCGTTACCATGGTAACAAATCAATTTATTGCATTTCTAATGAAATACAGAACTATATTTGTTTTCAACATGAAATACTGGTAAACATCTAATAATTGTTACCGCCTGTTTGATTATATTCAAAAGTTTAGTTTGGAATAGAGTTTAGAATTTGATTTATTAAAAGAAATATGTTGCCATGGAAACAGAATTAATGAAGATGACATCTTTCAACTAAGGAAGGAAATGTAACTAACCAATACAGAAATAGCAATTCGATTAACAAGCACCATCTGCGATTAGAATCTGCTCGTTGGCAGATGTGACCACTATCATAATAGCTGTTACCAAAATTTGGTAGCTGATTCAAAAAGTGGTGTTGTCTTTCTACCAAATTTCTGTTTATTTGATTCCAATCTAGATCCAGAAGATTTGTGTCCCCTATTAAATGGGTGATACCAAAATTTTCACATTGAACATGATGACAAGACCTGCTACTTGATTCATTGAAAATTTGTTTTATATACAGTGCGTATCAGAAAAAAAGTATACCCAACTTAAGCTTAGCTTCTAAGTAAAAAGTTATAACCTCTATGAGCTTGAAATTTATTTCATAGTAAAGAACAACTTATATTCTGTGCAATGATACCTTATTCATAACTTTGTTTCCACGGATGACTAAGCAGCAGGCTTTTCAAACAGTACTGCCAAACTCCTCTTGTACCAAGTTTGGGCTGAAGTAGCGAGTGTGGGTCAAACCAACTATGTATTATTTACTTCAGTTGGAAAACAATTGCTGAGTTATTTTCAATTGATTTTTTGCATTTGAATAGAAAAGGTGTTAAAGTCAACTCAAACTCAAGAAAGGGCTCATTACAAGCTAAATTTAAGATTTTTTTGCCATTTGATAACACAATGTTGGCTTCATCTGCATCCTTTTTTTAAAGGAAAGCCTTTTTGCTGAGTCATTAAAAATGGACATTGTTAATTCTCAACGCGTATCCTTCCTTTTCTTCTTTTTAGTCTTTAGGTCAGTAAACCTTTCAGTCCATGTGTTATTCGCAAAAAACACCGTGTGCACCGTATGCAGGTGGGATGGTGCTATTGACGAATGAGCAGACAGTTTTTAGTTATCACGGGACAAGAAGATATAAGGCTATTGAAATAAATTAAATATTGTCATGTGGATTGAAACAAGGTCATATGGAAGCTTTTGGCGGAGCTTTTTAAAATTATCCCTGATTGACATCTAGGACTTCGGCCCCCTATTTTGGCCTTTCATTTTTCTTTGGTTTTTGGCGTATCTCTCTTTCACATCAAGACTCCCCCCACTTTGAAAAATCCTGGATCCGCCGGTGACATCAGATTCTTATGAAGAGGAAAAGAAATCATCCTAGTGGGGTTCAAAGTACTATTATGTCATCATGAAAGACTGGATAGACCCGTGGGCGTCGCTAGGCCTTTCTGAGTTGGGGGGGGGGGGGGGGGGGGGGGGAGTGTCGAGATCACTAATTTAACCGATAAACCTTTGTTTGTGAACGACATTATTATTTTTTTTTGGGGGGGGGGAGGGGCATGTGCAGAAGCAAGTAATATAATAATTTGTTCTCAGCCTATATCAACCGTGAGTCTATTTTCATTTAATGATGAATAATAATATACATAACATTTATATTGCGCTGAATATGTTTCTAAGCGCCGAAGTAGTATTATTACCCTGGCTTTAGCCATGCAGGTGCCCTATAAGGCGCTAAAAGCAGTCAAGGAATAAATTCCTACCATTTACCCATTTACTACTCCTGGGTGGAGAGTGGCGAATGTAGATGAATGTCTTGCCAAAGGACATTCGTGCCGTGGCGGGACTCGAACCGCGAACCATGAGATCCACCATGAGATCCACAGTCCGGTGACATATTCACTAGACCCCACCACACCTCTATTTGATAAATCTAATTCGAATAAATTTTTTTCCTTGCCAATTTCTAATTAAAGCACCACCTACAATCACTTGTTCCACATAAAATGAGTGTTAATTTCATATTCGCGAGCGAGCCCCTTCCTAATGTTCGATTTTGATAATTATCATATTTAAGGGAATGTTAGGTTTTGACTGGGCGAGCGAGTGTAGAGAACGAGCGGAAAAAAATAGTAATAACTCTCATTGAAAGAAATTGGCAGCATAAACGGAATTTTCTTGGCAAGAGGTGGGGCGGGCACAAACGTATTTAAGGGAATGTTAATTTTGATTAGGCGAGCGAGCGTAGCGACCGATCAAACTTTGTTGACACTTGCCTTTTGATAATAATGTATAGCATAAACAGATCTTCTTTCTCCGAAGCGGGGCGGGCAAAATCGTATTCAGTAAGGGAAAGTTGATTTTATTTACAAGGGAATGTTTATATTGTTTTTATGTTATGACCAATTCTAAAACAACTACCCCCCCCCCCCCCTGGAAAACTACCCCCGGATAACTAGTGCACTTATTAAAAGGTTAAGATATAAAATAAATGACTCTTTTTAGGGGTCAAAAGGGCACGTAATGGAAGGAAAACGCCATGTATCAGAATGAAAGGGGCAATAATATTGAGGATGAATATGGCACTCAACAGAGATGAAAAGGAGCACCTATATTAGAAAGAAAGGATCAATTTATTGAAAAAATGAATAGGGGTACTTGTCTACTAGTAAGTAAAACAGGTAACTCTCAGAATTAATAGGGGAATAATAGATGAAGGGGTACTTATCAGCTTATGAGAATGAAAAAAAAATGTTGCAAAGGAAAAGAAGCACTTATCGAAGGAAAAGGGGCACGTATCAGATCTGAATAGGGGTTTTATCAAAAAGGAACATAATATTATATTTACAAAAGAGCATAGAACAATTATCAGGGATTTTTCATGTAAAGGGAAGAGATAGCTAAGTGTTATCGAGATTTCCAAACATGGGTATCGATCCCGGGCGGGTGGGGGGGGGGGGGGGTGGGCTGGGGTTATATATTCCCCCTGAAATTTGAGGTGGGGGATGGCCTGTATAATCCCCCCAATATTTTTGGATGTGAGAATTACGATACATTAACTTAAAACTAATAATTATCCAAATTCATTATTTAAGAACATTTAATCATACAGAAAACCATTTCGGGATGCTCTAAAATGCAAGTTTTATAGACAGATATTTGAAAAAGTCCCTGGTCATCCCGCAATCATGAACACAGATCTACACCCCTGTTCCCAAGGAAATTTATAATAAATCCCATGTATACAACTAAGGAATTAGTTTGTAATATATACGATCTATTATAAGATAAAAATCATCTCTGTCATTCATTATGAAAATATAAAATCATATCCCATCAAAGATTAAATGTGCTGACTGTGTGGTAATTTTTATTTGCACAGAATTGCACATTCATTGACTTGCATATTATAATAAATGTACATTACTCCACTGGAGTCCCGGTTGTTTTACTGTGTTTACATAATACAGTACACAATATCATACAGAGTATTGTCTTCACATATAACCCTCTTAATACTTAAGTTTGCTCTTCCCAAGATATAATTCCATTATCTCTGTATGGATACAGAACACATCATCACTGAATATTGTTTATTTCTCTCACTTTCTGATATGATGTTCCACCTCCTGGAGGTTAACCCATTGCATTCACATGACTTTATATTTTTTAAAAGGAAAATCCCATGTGGACCGCACAGTGAATTTATAATGAACTTTAATGATTTGTATTAATGTTATAATGTTCATATAACATATATCATTTTTCTAGTTATAGTTAACGATAACTTATATTATAAAAATGAAATAAAGTTTGGGTTTTGCACGACAAATTAAAAGAAAAACGAGATATCAAAGAATTTTTCAACCATTGATTTAGTATGCAATATCGCAAATTGTAACTTACAATTTTGGGGTAAATATGATTCAGCATTATTTAAATAATTACAAGTTATACCGTTAAAAACTGATGATTAATCCTTGAATAATGTTGCATAATGCGTATATTTATATAATCATTTCATTTGTAGACTTTAATTTATTATTTATTCATTTATTTTTTGAACTTGATGTATTAGTGTACTTCGATAGTATTCTGTTGCTCTGATAATAAGCTTCACATTAGCATCAAACTGCCTACATAACATGTTAAAAGAGAGGGGTTTTATCATCCATAAGTTCTGTGTCTCTGACAGTAGGCCCGATAAGACTTCACCGATTTGCACTATAATAAAATAGTTGGACACTGCCAGGGGCAGATTTTGGGGTGCAATTCGGTTATGGGAACTGCTATGTGACTGGCCCATCCATCCTACAACGTATATGCACTGTTATGCAGGCAAGTTTTCTTACATATTCCATATGATTTTGATACATTATCAATATACCTTGGCGAGACCGACTTCCGAGTGGTCGACCAAATGATGAAAGCCATGCAGACGTAATTTTGATGGGGTGGGTGCTAATATTCTGTATATCTCAAAATCAGCTTTACAGTTTTTAAAGTTTGTGAGCGAGCAACAATTTGGACACTGTTTAGTCAAAACACTTCTTTCTAATATCTAGAAAGATTTGAATTGAAAGCTCAGAATATATAAATTAAGAATGGACATTTGCTTACATGTTGTTCAATTGAATGTGTGATAATTTTCAAATTCCAATAGTTTCGTGATGTGTAACTCATTATTAACCATGACAACGTCCATGAGGAACACATCCGCAACCAACTTTAAAGGACAAGTTCCCCCAAAAAACTGAGTTAAATCAATAAAATTAAATTAAACAAAAAAAGGTTAAAATATTATTGTTAATGTTTTGCATTGTTTCATGAAACAATGATATGCATAACATGGGCTGTATGCAAATTATTGAGCCGATAATGCCATGAGCTCACTTTTCCTTTTGTATTTTATTATATGAAATTTCAAAATTTCAGTTTTCTTCTCCAAGAATGTAAAACAAAGTTTGACTCCTCGTAGAATGTGTACGATCATCATTATTATAACTTATTGTGATACAATGAAGAGAATCTTTATAAACATCTATGAAGAAATGAAATATTTGAAATTTCATATAATAAAATACAAAAGGCAAAGTGAGCTCATGACATCATCGGATCACTAATTTGCATACAGCCCACGTTATGCATATCACTGTTTTACGAAACAATGCAAAACTTCAAAATGCCGTAAATTTCTTATTTTTAGCCGATATTTTTTTACTGTTTCGTTTATTTAATTTAACTCTACTGATTCCACTCCACCCATTATTTGGGTGGACTTGGCCTTTAAGACAAACAAGCTGATTCTGATAGCTGCGGTGAAAAATAATATAAGATTCATTTGATATTGTTCAAATTCAGTTTATTTTGTATTGGTAGGTCACATTTCTTTCTTTGAAAGATTTCATCTTCATTAACATTCTGTTTCAATGGCAACAGTTTTTATAAATCAAATTTAGCTCTACTCCAATTAACTAAAAATTTTAATATAATCAAACAGACGGCAAATGTTATTAGATGTTTACCATTATTTCATGTTGAAAACAACCATAGTATTTTGTTATAAATACAACACAATAATATATTTGTTACCATGGTAACGGCCTACACATGTAGTAGTCACATCTATCACCCATTTACTAAAATAAGTTATAAGTGAGTGTCCTGTAAAAGAGAAAATAATAATGGTCAATATCAATACTTACCTCTTTTTAAGGTAGCATCAAGGGATTTTGCTCAAATATCAGTTTTGTTCTTGTTGTTTCCATGGAAACAGCCATTTTCAAACACGATGGACACCTTTTGTAACTCTTATTTGAGTTTTTATCAAGTGAGAAAATTTTGATACATTATTTTAAACTGTTACAATGTGTTTTGGTCCTTTCTTAATCACGAAAACATGACATTTTCTTAAATTCTACTGTTTTTGATCCGTTGCCATGGTAATAAATAAACATATTCTGATAGTTAATGGTCCCATCTAACAGCAAAAAAGTCATTTAAGATTATTTCTAAGGGGGTGGAGACATTTCAGTTTTTGGCCCATAGACTACTAGTATACTTATAAACATGGGATAATTGCCTTATGTACATATACACTCTAGATGTACCTTCAAATAGTGTTTTTCAGTCAAAATGCGCATCCAGTAAAAACACATCGTTCCATTTGGGATAACATAAAATGAGTTACCTATCACCTTACCGGATAATTTCTTTTCTGTGTGTGACATGACAATATACATGATATGTTTAATCGAGAAAAAGTGTTTAAAATGACAAATTTACATTGGGTAAAAAACTTTGAAATATTGGTAGTTTTCACAACCTATTATTTCGAGTAAATCACAGTTTTATGTATCATTACGCCATACATGTGTGTGTAATATCCAACTTTCAATTGTATATTAATAGGGTTTATAACTTGAAACTAAAAATAAATCTAATATTACTTGAAAAGTCTTAATCAGGTATTACATATTAGGTAAAAAAATTAAAAATTGTGATTTTTTACATTCTTTCAAATTTTGAGCCCAAAATGGCATTTTTAGGCAAAAATGCGCGTGGCATCCGCCCGTACGTTATTCGTCAGTATTTTTGCAAGACTTTAAGCATGGATGCCGAGCATTACCCAAAAATGCCGTCGAATCTTTTTCTAGAGCCTTTTTGGATGTTTGGCTGGTCTACTATATGCCTCTCTTCAACGCAATTTTCCAATTCAAATAAATTATAAACAATTTGTTAAAGGCCACCGCACACCTTACGATCAGTCTGCGATCCGATTTCAGAAGAATATAATATCATTTGACAAATCATTTAAAACGAAAATTATTCTTTGATTGAGGGTCTGAATAGTCATACAGATAGTAAAATCGATAATACGGCCTTTGCCGAGTTTCTGGTCCGGGTGGAATGGCCAAATCGGCTCCGAGTCGTAGTGACGTCACGAAAATCGTACGACTGCCTACTAATTTTGCCCTTATTCCCTGTAGAAAGCTGACAGCTCACCCAAACCCTATGTTTAGTATTCATATTACTTTTCAGAACCTGAATAGGGTAGATTTCGTTTGTTAAAATGCCAATATTTAATGCCATAGCGATTTATCTCACAAATCGGATCGCAGACCGATCGTAAGGTATACGGTGGCCTTAAGATGCAAAGATATAGATATATATAAAGCCAGAATAAAATGCAACCTTGAACATGTTGAATACAACTTGTGTTATGGAAGAAGCTGGCCTCGTTCTGGAACTCTACAATGTGACCTCGAACGGCTTGATTGGACGATGTGGGGCCCCTGTCTCGGAGGCATACTCGATACGGGGTTGTTATGTTGGTATGCACACAATGTGACTGTACTACACTCATTGAACATTAATAATCAGGGGAAACTGATTGGGTCATGGCCATCATCAGTACAGAGGGATTGTCAAGTACCTACATGCAGTGACGTACCCAGCAATGGCGTACCGGGACCTTGGCGTCAAGAGGGGCAAAACTTGCGAGGAAATGATGAGCGGAAACTGTTTGGAGGGTGATCCGTATTTTTTTTTTTGCCAGCCTTCCAAAAGTCGCTCAGTGCGGGGGGTTACAAGATTTTATGGTGTCCAATTCTCGGACAAGCAAAAAAGAAAAAGAAAACAAAAGGAAAACAAAATAATGGGGGGAATCTATACTTGTCTTTCTATTTTTTTTTCTCGTTCGGCTAAAAAGTTGTCAGGGTTCCCCCCCCCCACCCCCCCCCCCCCTTGGGTACGCTAGTGGTACCCAGGGTTTTTTTTAAATGGGGTGAATTTAACTCTAAAATTCTCTGACAAGGAAACAAAAAAAAAAGGAAAGAAAAAGGTTATCAGCATTTTTGGGGTGTCTTTTTACTATAAAATGATCTGCAAGCCCCAATAAACGCTTTTGTTTCATTTCCAAACACCTAAATCACTGCTGAAGTACGCCCATGCCTGATTATAATCCAAAGTCATTTGGAAGCGCATGAGACGTTATCATAATGCGCTTATACAAGAACGAATTATTATTATTAAAACATGCGGTTATGGTTAGGGGTAAATAGTCATTCCATTCCAAGGAGCTGCTTGGGGCGGTGGGGGTGGGGACGGGGGCAGAAAGAAAGCCTAAAAAGGTGCTACGAGCCGTTATCTTTATCTCAAAATGTGCTAAAACGTCAGAGCTTTCGCGCTTCCCGCGGGAAGGGGGAAACTCCCCCCCCCCCCCTCCCTGTACCCACCACTGTTACATATATACAGTGCACTATTGCGTCCAAATAACTGAAAAGCGTCGAACTAACTTTCCGCCTATAAAAGGTGTTAAGAGCCGTTATCTTTCTCTCAAATTTGCTTGAACGTCAGAGCTATCGCGCTTCCCGCGGGGGGGGGGGGGGGGACTCTCCCTTCCTACACCCACCCCCTTGGGGAGCACACTTCGCGTGATCATCACCAATTTCACAACCACCCCCTAAAATTAAATCCTGGCTACGCGGTTGTTTGGAATGTTCTTAGGCAATTAAATTTCTGACAGTGACTCCAAATTTGACTCTGCTTACAAAAACAGCATTAAAAATTACCCTACATTTTACAAGGTTACTAGAAGACAGAATATTAAGATGTGGTAAAAGATATTTGTCTTCTTTTTGGTATGAAAAACGGTCTGTAGATATTAATTTGATTTAAGTATAGGCATGAGAATGAAATACAATCATGAGCTTCCCAGCGATGTTGATTATACTGCACATTATGTGGTGCATTTATATCCGAAATTGAAAGGAAGATGAATCAAGCTATACGGTTTAGAAAAACACTGGTTGCAATTCAACTTACCTCTGTGTCTATTTCATTTTTACGTTTATTCCGAGTTCCATAAATAGTAACTGGTATAGTGTAATGACAGGTATAACTTCGGAGAGCAAGGTCTGTTTTTTCTGATGTCATACACACTAGAGGTGTGCTTAAACTCCATGCTAACATAAGGTCTCGTCAATTATCATTAGGGCTGATATAAGCCCCCCCCCCCCCCCCGCCTTGTACGCCTATACTTGAGAGTCGAAGGAAAGGTAGCCTTACAAGGTTGATGAAATGGAACGGAGCAGAACTAAACTATACAGATATAAGGGAAGTCTGTCAGGGTAGTCCTTGTCACGGTAGGGAATACATGTACTTTTTACGTTTATTGCTACTACCCCTCCCGATTTTCTCACTCCCCTCTCCATCTCTCTCTCTCTCTCTTTCTCGCTCGCTCTGCTCTCTCTCTCTCTCTCTCTCTCAATATATATCTCTTTCTCTACCTCTCCCCTCTCTCTTTCAATGTCTTTAATGTTTCCATTTTGTTTTTGCCTTTCGATGGAAGGAGGGGGAGGGGGTAGGAGGGGTCAAGTGTCTTCACTTTTTTTTTTCTATTATCCAGTCTTTGACACTGACCATAACATTTACGTTGACGAAAAATCAGAGGTGATTGTTCAAAATTGCTTCTGACATTATCTTTTATAATGTTATTACCCTTTTTTGTATCAATGATAAGCACATATATTTAATTGTATGATATACACGTAAACTACATTCATGTTATTCTAAAGTGGTTTTGGCTAATTATCAATACAGTCATAGTAGAGTGGATTCAGCCATCTATACTCATTAATACAAAAGAACATGACCGTCGTGTGGGTGAGAGTGTGGACTGGAAAAGGGAGCAATCGTCTTCTTTCTATGTTACCTTTCCAATCTCTTTCCTTCTTTTCATTTCAAGTTAAGTTGTGTATCCTACGAAAAACGCGTTGGCCAAAGTTATAGGAAAAAATGGTCGTCTCCCATCCCCTTCCAGATGGTCTGGAAATGCACTTGTCTGTCGATATAGGGTTTTTACGTCTTTATACTTGATATCTAATTATTATAGCTGGTTGTGGCTCGACTCGAAACAATGGACTGCAGGGACCGCGGAACCGGGGGGGCTGCAGCCCCCACTTTTTTCAGTAAACACTCGCAAACGTATGGCAGTGCAAAAATGTGGTTATACACGCAGCCCCCCGTTAAGCCCCTCCACTTTCCAAGACGTTCCGCGGTCCCTGCACTGTAGTAGACAATCCGTGTCTCTACACTAGGTCTTGCTTTAAAATCAGGATAAGGGGAACTGGAGGTCAACATGTACGGAGCTCCTTGTCCGATGTTGAGAGGTAGCCTCTGATGATGGGTGTCTTGAGAAGCAGGCTGTTACGCTCATCTGTATACATACGGTAGACAAATTTGGCGGTGATCATGCTCATGCAGGGCTGGTGGGGGAGGGGGGTAGTTTCGCTGGGAAGACGGTTAATGCGGTGTGGTATCGAATGGTGTGTGTTTACTACGATTGTGATGTTGGCAGCATCCTTTTGTTTATGGATCCTGTTGCGAATTTAAGGGAATGGGGGAGGGGGGCAAAGAAGGCACATGCCTCCGACCAAACCAAAATATAACACTCCAGAGGAAAGTTCAAAATTTTGAAGACAATGGTGTTCACTGATGCGTGACCTTGAAAACCTAAGCAAGTTAGCATTGGAAAGCAAATTAATTACTTTTTCATATCATATGAAAAGCAAATGGTTCATATATAGTCCACTTACAGGAAATTTTCAAAGCTAGGTTTCCTTTTATTTAAACACCCAGTATAAAAGGGCAAACTATTAGCTACCATACCAACACATTGGATTAAGCGATTTAACTAGGTCTTCAGTAAGTGGGGTTGAAGGTGGGATTTCTTTATATTGACTTGAACTATATGAATTCTTTTTTAAAGAACATTCAAGTATAACATTTATAAACTACAGCATTTCATACCTACAAATATATTTCGAAGGGATTTAAGTAAGAGAACACCACTTAATGCCCATCATATCGCGCCACATAAGCTACTTTCAAAAATAATGTTCAAGTTTTATAACATTTTTTAGATTTCTAATCCCAATATTTGACCAAAAGGCCTTTCAATAAACCCCTTCTTATTCTACAACTTAGTCTGGTTTATCTGAAACCAAAATAAAGACAAGTCATGTGCCCCGGAAGAGGGCGGGAACACAAATTTCAGTCAAATGGTCTTTTTTTTCCATAAGATGAAAGAATAAAGAATTATCTAGGTCAGAACCTCTCACTGTTATTTTGACCGTGTGCGCCCTCCTGCCCGATTCATCATTTTATTGGACATGTACTGTACTTTAATTTTGATATTTAGATCACTTGTAAACACTCAGGCAAAGTCCTGCCTACCTTACGGTTTAAAATGACAACTGGCACCAGGTTGACTGACACTTACTGAAATAGTTTACATGCACGGTTCAAACCCGGGGGGGGGGGGGGGGGGGGTCACTCACCACATTATGTGCTACCCACGCTCGTCCACAAAAAACGTCGAAAAGGGTCCGTTTTCAGGCTTAAGGCGTCGTCGACGTCTTCCTTAAAAAAGGGGTGTTTTTCAACTTCAATCGCCGTTTAGAGTACCATTTCACAAATTTCAAATTCGACATTTAGGGTACAAAATCAAGATCAAGGAAACAGGTCTCCTACTTATTTGAGTAAACGATAATCAAAGAAATCATAGTCTTTCTGTGACAAAAGAAATGTGAGTAAATCATGTTTATCTGTTCAAACTGTAGAAGTCTTATTTTGTTGCTTGCCTGTTTAATTGGGGTTATTTATTTCAAACGCCATTAAGGGTATTGTACTTGGTACCTTGATAATTTATACGCCACTTAGGGTATTTTTGGATGGAGTGATGAGCGTGTTGACGCCATTTAGGGTATGTTTTTCTGATGTGACGCCGTATAGAGGTGCAAATTAGACCTCGCGCGATACGCCATTAAGGGTCCAATTTTGAAATGTGTGGACGCGCGTGGGTAGCACATAATGTGGTGAGTGACCCCCCTGGGGGTTCAAACAAGGAGTTATCACAGAACAAGTTGTTCCTCCTATCTTTCTCTCCCTCACTCTGCCTTTTAACCAGGATTTTTCCTATACCCCTTCCCCTCCTCCACCCCTCTGTCTCTCCCTGTCTCTCTCTCTCTCTAACACACATACATTTGCTCTTTCTGATAAATCTGCCTATCTGCCAAAATGGTCTTATTTTTCTTTGCCTATATTTAGCAACTTTAGTCTCCTATTAAATCCATTTAACCAATATAATTTATCTGAAGTCTTTTAACATCTAGTGTACTAAATTTTATGGTATCCTGTGACGATCCATTCTCCATGACAAGTGTCTCACTACCAAACTCAAGAATAGATTTCATTAGTCAAAAGAAACATCACGCAAACTACATCACAGAAAGTGTACATGTGGAAATTTGTGTGCAATATTTATTTTCTTGATCTTTTATCATTATTTTACTTGCAAGGCTCTTTAAGAGAATCAGTTTCTACAAAAAAACTACTGTACAATAGCACTAGTTTCTAAAAAAGTAAAGCTTTAGTTGAAAAAAAACAGATCACATGATCGCTGAATGGTTACATTTATACACAGATCACATGCTATCCGTGTTGTCATACATATATTTATACAAATGTATTGAGTTTCACTCTCTTGGACTATAACAAAAAACACCATCAGGAAACGATGAAAAGTTATAATTTGCTATTTAAGAAATAAAGCAAAAACAAACAAAACCCCCCAAATGATACATGTAAGTACTGATACAATTAGTGATCCTCTGATTTACGTAACTCATTATTAATGAACGTACACCAGAAAAAAGTCAAATGGAAATGTTGAAAAGCCGTTTCTACAATTACCAATACATGAGCACTGAATGACATTCATTTCATACCATCAACAAGATTTGAGTACTGCTACCAATAATAACATAGCACTGAACACATTTCCTAGTCATTGATGATTCTTCTCTGTAAATAACGTCATTGGAAGATCTCTGCAAATGTCATTGGAAGATCTAAACTGACTACCAGGATAATAGTAATGATCAAATATTTACGTCACAGGACATTTGGTGTGTGTGTGTGTGTGTGTGTGTGTGTGTGTACCAACAGGTATACTTATGTGACTAATTGGACAGTCAAACACAATAGATGCCTTTATTCTGTCAGGCTTGTGTGGCTTTTTTTGCTGCTTGTGTGCCTATTTGAACAATAGAGAGAACAAAGGGAAAGACACAAGTATACCTGCGTGAGTATGTGTGTGTGTGCGTGTGTAATTGGGTTTGAACAGACGTGTATCAATCAAATATGATTATTTACGTCCGAGACCAACTCCTGATCCCTTAGGACAGTGGAGAGTTTTATACACCGCACCATAACATAATAGCATCAATTTCATATATTCATTTTATTCAATTCCACAATGAGGAAAGCTGTGCCATTAATCAAGGAGCAGAAATGCATTCAGTTACTATATTTCATACAGAAACAGCGTTGCCAAGTTCAAAATGTTAAATTATCGTATCCGAGACTCAAAATTATCGCTTTTTAGAAAAAATTATCGTACATATAGCCAACTCTGTACCTCACAGGAAAATGGTGAAGTACCAGCTGTAGACCTATATCCATATGAGAAAAAAAAATGTCCGAAATGAAGGCAAGATACGATCCCGCAAAATTCACGATCAGCAAACTATACTAGTACCATGCGATATAAGCTTTGCACTCGAGTCGTACTTTGACATATGGCGTGAAAGCCTAACTCCATGGGTGAAAATTACAAGTGAGGCAAAAATGTATGCTTCCTACCGGTATGTGTTTGGAAATTTTTTCTTTATAGCGACAATGGGTACCAAAAATGGTCAAAATAGGGCCTACTAGTACGCCTATCTTCTTAAATTGCAAAAATGTAAAATTATCGTACATTTTATCTTTTTTGGAATTATTGATCGCACAGAGGGCCAAATTATACGATAACTATACGATAATTATCGTATACCTGGCAATGCTTTACAGAAATATTGAACTGATGACTCATTCAAAATACAATTTCTGACAATCATTTCTAGAATTATTCATCCTATTTTCCTCTATAAAATAGCCAATTGGGTGATAATTCGTATGATGAGGATGATGTGCAACATGCAGCAATATTGTTAAACCATGAATTGAACACCAGCGATTATCTATGGACCACTGAAAAATATCTGCCACATCTATTTATTCCTGAAAGAGGGAGAATCAACTAAATGGATGTAGGGAAAATATTTGGAGTAAAATATACAACCAGACTTGCTCCATGATCGGGAGGGATGAATCCCATCCCATGTTTAGGATAACATTTCCTTGACAGCCTTGGCAATGCAGTCTGCACTGATCCCAAACATTTCAAGCAGAACCTTGGATGGTCCACTGCGAGGAACTCTGTCCACAGCCAGACTACGAAGCACGATGCCTTTTTGGCTGGCCAGGACACCAGCAACGGCTTCACCCAAACCACCTAGAGAGAAATCAAACGGAAAGGAATGAATTAGGTAACATACAACTGGCTGGAGTTCTCAGACTTAATGTAAGACTGTCATATGGTCAACAAGCTCATTGCTATATGAAGATGATTTATTCCCAAAATGGTTTGATCCCCTTCCATCAAATAAGTATCTGGGAAGTCTAGTAACATATGCACTAGATTGATGTACAAACAATTTTAGTCGACAGATGGCACGATACAAATTTACAGTGCTTTACCCTCTTAAGTAGAACACTGAACAAATAAGGGTTGAAAAATATACATTGCGGACCAGGGATATAATTTCCCATATATGTGACAGCCGTGTGTTAAACCATCAGACATCTGTAAATGGGTTTGTATGATCCTTCAAGATTGCAGTGCACCTCTGGTGCAGAGCCTGATCGGTTAGTAGGCATTTTGTCCATTTTTGTAGACGACCATGGCAACCAAATTTCAACTCCTTCAGTGATGCCTTCACAATGAAACATAAAATAGCTTTCTTCAAGTAAATACTTATTTTCTACAGGCCTTCAAACTTTCAAAATTTGTCGACTTTCCATCCGTGACTAACCGATCAGGCTCTACAGAGAAGACCGTTTTTCGATTTGGGGTTCCTTTCTGATATTTTCACTAAAATTCACCACAAATGGTGCACTGAATCTTCCAAATTATCTGACAATTTTTTTTTCATAAAAGTGGAACAATATAAGACTATATACTGTACAACAGGTTTCAGTCCAATATAATTTCCCCTACAAATACTGTAAATAGGCATGAAGTTTGCAGACTGTATTTTAAGAAAGTTATGAATTGTCAACAAGGATATGTATGGATAGGCACATATCAAGCAATTTGCTGTATGAGATCATAATTCACCCTAAAATGAATTTGATAGTCTTTCAAATCAAACGAACATGCATTTGTAGGATATCAATCAAGATACAAATACTGTCTGATGTTTAATGCAGATTGGCAACTCACTCAGAAACAAACTTCTATTTGGGTAGCTTTGAAAAATTTAATGGAACAAAATGACATACTGTCTGAAATCCAAAATGCATAATTGTGGAAAGTCGTAATCGTAAGTCGTAATACTTCATGACTTTGATTATGCAAAATAATGTCAAAATTGTCATTCATATGATATATATGCAAAATTACAAATTTTAATTCACCTATATCACCCAACAATGTCTTTTGAACTTTTCTTTTCATGCCACTTCATTTCGCTAAGCTACGGTAAACCATACTACACAGAAAAACAACCTGGCCTCTTCAGTAAAGGAAATGTGCTGTATTGAATATAGATCAGGTATATTTTCCTAAGGAGCACTTTACTCTCTAAGGACATATGAAGTATTTACTGAGAGATTAAATGCCAAGGAGCTGTCCCATATTCTATCAAGTGGTTTGACACCTTACCTAAAGAACCGGGAGGGGGGATGTGAGTTGGAATCCATTCCCACGCATTCGCAAGCTTCCATAACATTTCAGCGATGAGTCTAACACCATCCCTTCATACCCAAGTAACTAAATTTTCAGCCATCAGGTATCAGTGAAAAATCAGTGCCCAAAACAGGCATTTACTCATACATTTATTTGTACTTAATGCACGATATGTGAGTATGTAAAATAACCAATTGGCAATAATTCTGAAATCCTTTCAGGTATTAAAGACGCAAATAATTCCTCTCCTGCAGGGACACCCCTAAGGTAACATGAAATGAAGGAATTGGGCGAACGCCAATAGGCAGCCCTCAAAATATCATTGAGCGTCACACCTTGAAAAAGGGCCCAGGAAGTGCTAACACTACGAGTGTCATGAGCATGAGGCTTACTATCTGATAAGAGAGCATCTGGGCCGGCGGCCCGAATAGCTTTGACAATCCATCTAGAAATGGAATCAAGAGAAGCTGGAGAAAAGGGCTCTCGAGTGATCAGAAACAGCTGCTCATTTTTACGACAAGTCTTAGTCTTATCAATATACCATTTAAGAGCTCTAACAGGACACCAAACCTTGTCCTCGCGTACTGACGAGATGTCAGATAGTGGACAGAGAAAAACTTCAACAGGGCCAGAAGAAGCCGTCTGGTTCTTGGCAATGAAAGAAGCTTTAGGAACACCTTTTCTCTCCCAGCGAACGGGAGTAAGACAGGGCGTGAAGGGTGCTGCGCCTCTGACCAGAGGCAATGGCTACCAAACAGAGCGTCTTCACCGTAAGATGGTGGAGCGAAGCTTTACCTAACGGTTCGAAAGGAGGTTTAGCCAGGGCTTCTAAGACAGGACTAATTGAGAAAGAGGGGGACGTTACAGAAAGAAAGACCGAATTAATCCACTCAACAGCAGGGAATTGGAAATCCCTGAAGCATCCGCGAACCCCGTATGAATGGCACCGATCACAGATCGGTAGCCTCGGATAGTAGAGATAGACCTTCCTTTGTGAAAAATCTGCAATTGAACCAATAGGAGCCTTAGACAGGGTTTGATCCCGGGTCTTACACCAATGAAAAAAGGCTGAAAGACAGGAATTGTAAATTTCCCTAGTAGAGTCTCTACGACTGGACATTACAAAGTCTGTGACCCTTTCAGAAAGACCCGACTGTCTTGCAGGGGCCAAGCAGTCAAATGAATGGACGCTGGTCGTGAAGAATCCCTGAAAGGGGCTGCGACACCAGATCCGTTCTGAACGGAACAAGCCACCAGAAGGCTCACCAACTGGGCCAAAAGGGAGCTATCACAAGAACCCGAGCCTGATCTTCCCTGATCTTCTGCAAGACTCGCGGAATCAGCGGGAAGGGAGGAAAAGCAAACCCTCGAAGGTTCTCCCAACTGAGGGAGAAGGCATCCAGGGCCCAGGCCTCCCGGTCACGAACTCGGGAGTAGTACCTCGGAAGCTGGCGGTTCAGAGCTGACGCAAATAGGTCTACCTCCAGTGGGCCCCAGCGATTGTAAATGAGGGAAAAGACCTCTGGATGGAGCTTCGATTCTGATGGAAGACACCTGCCCCGGGATAGGAAGTCCGCAATGAGGTTTTCCTGACCGGGGATGAAAGAGGCAACAGGCATGATCGCCATGTGACGACACCACTTCCACAGTTGTGCGGCTAGGGCATCCAGGGTGGCAGAACGAGTGCCTCCCTGCCGATTGATATAAGCCACAACCGTGACATTGTCCGTGAGAATCAGAACTGAATGACGGAAAAGTCGTCGTCTGAAGTGAAGCAGAGTTAAGACTAGCACATCAATGATGTGGCGCTCATCCGGCATCCAGCAAAGAAATTTAAGCAATTTGTACTTTGAACAAAATACACATAATGGACTTTCAACAATTTTCTTACATCAGTAACAGCATTTCACCTTGAAAACTAGGGCCGAAAGGGTGAACTACTTCTCTATTGCAGCCTGTAGAACTCAGGAGTAGTACCACGTCCACACACACCGATGGGTGCTATGCCAAAACTCATTATTGTGTAATACAATAAAGAGTGCATAAGCAATTTGTGATTTTTGAATAAATATTGCATAAATTAGCATAATTAATTTTGTAGACAAAATTTCAAAATTCCGTGTAGAAGTTCAATGAACCTCATGAAAGTCTTTCAGATGGAACAAAAAAAAATGAAATCGGTCAAATGAGGAAGGAGAAGCAATTTTTGTGATTTGAGAAATGCGCATAAATTAGCATATTTAATGAGTTTCAAAATTCTGTGTAGAAGTTTCGAATCCCCCACCTAATGCTATCATATAAAGCAAACGGAATTAAAAATCGGGTAAGAAATGGCGAAGAAGAAGCATTTTGAAATTGTGGACGGACGACTGACGCCTCGCCACGGCATAAGCTCATCTGGCCCATTCGGGCCGGATGAGCTAAAAACTGCCATGAATTCTAGGACATGGATATGGGGTAGAGTCCCAAGATGAGACCAGTCCCCCGAAACCGTGCTGCCGTTGCAATGTCCACCCCACCCTACCCTAGCCGAGAGGCATCTGTCGAGACTGAAATCGACGGAAGGGGGGTACGGAAGGACTTGCCTCGCGCGAGAAACGCCGCGTTTGTCCAGCGGGAGAGAAGGGATTTGATTTCTACTGGGACTGGAATCCAGACAAAGAGAATCCCTGCACGGTTTGTAAAACCCGAGATGCCTCTGAAAGGGCCTCATAAGGAGCCGGCAATCCTCTAGAACCAGATAGCAAAACAGCCGAAGGCCGCGGCTCCTCAGCAAGGTTGCCAAGGCAGCCACTACCCGCGTGAAGACCCGAGGGGCTGGGCGCACCCCGAAGGGAAGAGTACGAAAATGGAAAGTCTCTGAAAGGAAGGAAAATCCCAGAAGGTCGCGTGAAGCGGGATGAATAGGGATATGGAAATACGCATCTTTGAGATCTATCGAGATTGCGTAATCCTTACTCTTGATCAGCGGGAGAATTGAGGCCGAGCTTGGGCAGACATGGGAGGTGAACAAGATCTATGAAGAATCCGTCTCGCACTACGGAAAGCACAAAGGCGTCTCCGGTGATGGCCTCCCAAACCGGGAGAAAATAATGAAGTCGGCCACCTACCATGTCGGAGTGAACAAGCGCTCGGGAAAGACCGTCAAACGCTAGGCTTAGCCTTGTGTGAACCAGTCGCCTTGCCCCGCAGAGAGCCACGACTACCTCTCGAAGAGGCCCTGCCACGTCCACCTCTCCCGCGAGGGGGGTATGACGGAGTATCAGCAGGTAATGACAGTGACCCAACGGTGTTGTACCGAAGTGGGAGCAACGACCCTCTGTCGGGAAGGGGCTCGCGTCGGCTGGTAGGTCATCTCAGTGATCTGCTTCCGTGCATCAATCTCCCTTTGAAAAACTAGCAAATTGTCCGCCATAGAGCGAGGGGCTCCGAGAAGGGACGTCTCGGAGAAGTGACGGTATGTCAGTCTCCTTAACCCTGAGGGCGGGGAGGGCCAACACCCTACGGCGGTTCGTAACAGTGGCTTTGTGCGAGTGCACGTAGCAGGCCGGGAAACAGACGTCCCCCCTTCTGGTCGGTACGACCGGGGGATTGGATTTATGATATCCAAACCACTAGAACCTGATGCCACCCGCCCCGAAGCCCACTGCTCCGAGGCTGGCAAACTCTGCATGGTAACATGCTTCTTCTTCCGAACTCATATAGCTGCAATAAAACAGACAATATAAATATACAAAAATATGAATGTTTTCAGAAAGCAGGCAATAAACCTAAAAATTTGGGGATACGCACAAATTTCTAAAAACAAACACCGTACAAACACCGAAACTATAACAGGATCGGGGCAAACGGAAACACCAGCAAGACACACAGAAATAACTACGTGGGGCTGGTCGCTAAAAGGAAAATAACTACCTGAAAAGGAACATAAAAATTCCCTTGCAATAGGCAAAAAGTGACACAAAAACACAAAGAGTACAATAAACTAGAACGAAAATAAGTACGAAAAGTGCTTTTTGGGGCGTATAAACGCGCTGAAAAGATACAAATTGACCCGAATTCAGGAGCGCCGTGACTCGACAACCAACTCGACGGGAGCGAGCAAGGAAGAGGAAGATGGCTGTTGCGTATTTCTGCGGGTGAGTGACGAAGGGGATAACAATGGGTTACGGGGGGTGCGCACAATATTGTGTTAAAGTTCTCGATCGGGTAGCGTAGTCAAGAGACTAGCTTAATAGGTAGGTATATATGATTTATTGCAGTAAATGAATGAATACAAATTATTTTTTTTAATTCAACATGTAAACAGTGTGTGGTGCCATGCATTTATAAAAATGTCCTCATTTCAAAGATCTACACAAGGGATGGGGGGGCATAATCAAACGGTTGCACTAATGTGACCATAAGCCTTCATTATACCCCTCCACATTGTCACTGGCAAAGAACAGTTTCCAGATTATTTCAGGGCAATAATTTTAACCAAGACCCTAAATAGCAATCATTATCATAGTACCCACCTTCTTTGTAGTGGTCTTCGACAGTCAGGACAAGTCCACCTACAGCCTTGGCACGTGCTGCGATCGTGGTTGCATCAATGGGTTTGATGGTGAAGGGGTCAATCACGGTCACTTTAACACCCTCCTTCTCGAGTTGGTCAGCAGCAGCCAAGGCCTCATGGAGGGTAACACCAGCTCCTATCAGGACTACCTTGTCATCACCTGACTCGCGTACTACCTACAAAGATAAAATCTCACTCGGTTACATCTACAGAGATGATTGAGTACTACAAAATTGGAGGACAGATTTAGACAAAGATATACTCAAAGTTCACTCTCGTGTTTAACTCTGATAAGTGCAAGACAAAAAAGAAGCTTCAGTGTGTCTCTACTACATATCAATCATTAATATAACAATGGCAACAATTGTAAATTGATATTGCACAATTTCTACTCAGATATGCAGAATTGTGCATTAAAAATATAAGAAGTGATGCTCACTAACAAAATCTTGAACAATAACAAAGACTGTTCATTAATTTTACAAATAGTAAAAACAGGCAACCATTATTACAATGCACAAGTAGCCAGAAAACTACACCGTTTTTGTTCAGAAATATACATCATCTAACATTGTGACACAGTGTCCTTTTCTACTCGTATCATTGCACAAATACTATAACATTAGTTGGTGCTCTGTTCATTTGAGCGATTTATCATTATTTGGAACCATCTCTCACTGACTGCGATTGTGAGCTTTAAAGTCGACATCAATGACGATGGATGAATTTGAGGGATCAACAATAGCTGTAAGACATTTGCTGATGGCGGTGGTATATTACTTTTGTTGTCACCATACTTCCGGTACAGGTGTGTGTTATGAGTTTTCCTATCGATCAGCTAATGTGTCTTAGTCAAAAACGGGTCTAAAATATTATTGAAAAGTGACTTAACATTGATTTAAAATCATACAAAATTATTTTTTGTGGGTATGGGGTTCTGTTGCAAAGCTGGGAGGAAAATAAGATTAGGACTGTATCATGTCATACGTAGCTGCGGCTTCGACTGACAAGCTCCACTTTTCATTGACCATTGCATGTCACACCTCTCTATTAAGAACTTACAAAGTTATGGAACAGTCATCTTCTAAAAATCTTTGTTCTCAGAACTGCCAGTCATGATGGATGAAATGATAAAAAATATTGGCAAAACTTGATACTTTGTGTAGCTGAAGTAATTTGACGTTCTTGCATATATACAGATATGTACTGTAAGCAAAAAGACAGGAAGTGGACAATACGACCGAAAGCTGGACCCACTGCTCCTGCAGCACATGTCAACCAATCGAAAGCAAGCATTTGATAAACATCTGTTGTCGCCCTCTAGCGGACAGTTTTATTTGTCGATCCTCGAATTATGATATATCAAGTAGAAGACCCTTCCAGTAAGAATGAATGAAAGTACAACCCATCATACCTTGGCCTTTCCAATCTCAAATACTTCATCATTGCCATAGAGGGTAGCAGTGGCAGGGCGACTGGTACGGGTGAATGTGATACCCTTGGTCTTGGCAGCCAGCTCGATGGCACGCTCACAGGAGACTGCATCACTCGGGTAGAAGACGGTACAGGTTGGGACAGCACGGAAAATAGCAATGTCTTCCAGAGCCATCTGGGATGGTCCATCTTCACCTGATAATGAAAAAAATATCAATCATTTGGGAGTAATTGTCCGTTTCTAGTTAATATGCACCTGCATATAGAAAGGTGATTTAATACACTAAAACCATAATCATTATAAATGGATCATTGATTCTTTATCCCAGGTGTGATGTCACTGTGCAAAGGGAGAACGCACATGCTACATAAGATCAACAGCTATATTTTCTAGAAAATACATATCCTGTTTTGTTATCTTTCCACTGAGACGTTTACCCACATTGCATTTTACCTCTCAAAAGGGAAATCCAACCTTAATGGCAAGTTGCTTTGAAAGAAAGAGGAAAAGTCACAGAAGCACATTGGTGAAAGTCTGAACAAAATCGGTCAAGCAATAAGAAAGTTACAAATTTTTGAAAGTTGTTATCACTATACGTATACAGGAATTTCAAATTAACTGAATAGGTAATGTCAGTGATATAGTGGCGGAATCCCTATTTGCTCCAACACACGAAAAGATAAGATCTTTTTCTTTCATAAGGACCTATAACACAATCTGAGATTCGCATAGATGTAGTGATCTCACTTTTCAAACATCCATAACTTTCTTATTCCTCATCCAATTTCTTTCAAACTTTTACCATCATGTTTCATCTTATTTTTCTGCATTCACACAAATCTTATTACCATGGTTGGATAGCGCTTTAAATAAATGCTTCCCTAAAGAGCACCAATCAACTGAAAATATAATAGTGTACAGCTAGAAAGTATAATATCAACCTCAAAGAAATTCATCTGGCATAACAATTGAGTATGAAGAAATAAAGGATAACATGGAAGGTACACGCGCAGAACCAAACTCCGATTTGGGTTCCTTGTAAGACCTTATCTTGGCGAGCGCATCGAGTAGTCTTCTCATGAGTCGCTTTTATGCTTATAGAGAGTAATTAAACTTGCAATATCTCTAAGTAATATTTGAATACAGTATAACGACATGGAACTTCTGACATAAAGAGCAAAATATTGTTTGGTTATTGGTACCCTTTAAGATCTGGTGGAAGTGACAAGACAATTCTTTTTATGCATTCTTAATGGTGGTGATGCTTACCGATAGAAACACCACAGTGAGAGCCAACAAAGTTGACGTTGGTCTGAGAGATGGCTCCCATACGGATCTGATCATACGCCCTGGACAGGAAACAGGCGAAGGCGCTCACAAACACCACATTACGGTCACGAGCAGCACAACCGATGCCCACACCGACAAGGTTCTGCTCGGCAATGAAGCACTCCACAAATCGATCTGGGAAGGCATTCTTGTAGGTTATAGCAAAGGTAGAGTTCTTGGTGTCTCCGTCCAAGGCCACAACATTGGGGATGGATTTACCCAGCTTCACGAGGGCAGTGCCATAGGCAACACGGGTGGCAACCTAGGTATGGGGAAGAGCGGATGTAGTCTTTAAAATGGAATGATCAATGTAATCTTGATATGTATACCTTTAACCCCTTGGAAAGGATTTGACTTTAATAAGACATACATTCGAGATGGATTTCCCTCAGTTATCTCAGGCTTAGTATTCAATACTACTCCTTACCATTTGGATATGAACAGAGTTCTTATCAGTGCATAAAGCTCTTCGTACCAACCATAGGGGACTACAGAAAAAAAAAACCAAGAACAAATTCTCCTGACATAGGTATCTGACATAGGTTAATTAATATATCAAGGCATACTTTCAACCTGCAAAATTGCTTTCCACCCCCGGGACACAGCAAGGAAAAAAAACTACTTAATTTGGACAAACAAAAGCCTGGAAATGAATGAAAATATACCTTTCACATCAAAATTTCAATCCTCATAGATCTGCATTCCATCTTTCATCTATCTGACATTTACCTTTCCATTCTTTAGTCATGTGACTTGGGCTTAAATAAAGAACATTAACCCTAAAAGGGCCAAGGGGGGGGGGCAGAATCCACACACAAAGTTTCAGCACCCTATATCCCCTACAATACAATACATTTGCTGTAGTGTTACACAGGTCGAAGTCCACAGGCAGTCCCGGGCGGTTCAGTGAGTAATAAGGGTGGTCCCGGGCGGTTTAGTGACTAAAAGGTTAACATATCACCATTGCAGCCATCAGTGACAAGTTCTTGATCATTCATGCATCTCCATCTTAGTCATATATATCATAGTGCTCTACCTCTCTACTTAAGCTTATATTAAGAGGATTACCCACTGATCTAACAATGGATAATGGCATTACTCTATAAATGGCAACAAAAGCATAATTTATTACTTGCAGTAGGGTTTTTCTTTCATACCTTTTTATGATGAGTACTACAGGATCCTATCATGTTTAAGTGACCATGTATGCTCTCAAAGCCCTGACGTTACAATGTACTTGGATTTCACTATGGAATATCTGTTCCTGTGTTTAAGTCTTTTATTCATCTTGGATAGATACAAAGACAGGGTGGTTCATTTAAAATTTGGATTCCATTTGGGGTTGAAAGAGTTATCAGCTTTGGTTTAGGAAGTTTGAATTTGAGATATTTCTCTGAATTATACAGGATCTGTAGAAAGTCAATAGTAGCATACGATGCACAATATGCATCGAACAAAATTGAGATCGTACTTCGACATTGATTATAAAACAAAATTTTGCCATATTGTTGAATAATTACATAATATTGACTGGCCTTGAGTGGGATATCAGAATTGTTGCCTGCAACAGAATCATACTGCCTCCGAGTCTAAGATGAGGGCAATATTTTTGATATTCACCGCAAAGTACAGCCAGTCAATATTATTATTACCTATATCATGTATATGCCTATTTGTATTGTATCAATTACAAACAAGTCTGTTTGCCTGTCAGTCCCTCTGATTTCAGGTTATTCATAGATATATCTGGGCCAAGTAATGTTACGTAAATTGTTACCACGCGTATCCTTGTTTAAGCTTGGCGCCTTTGTATGCACAATACTGCACATATGCACCTTGATTGCGCAACAGACCTGGCAAAATATGGCGTAATATTGCACGGCAAGTTTAGTACAGTAGCCTATGGGGAATTTGGTGTTGCAATGAACATGCGCCGATATTGCACGCGCATATCAAGCGGACAAAAATATGCGTTTTTAATGCGCCGCTAAAATGCCTTATATAGGTAACAAAATATTCAATATACTTTTCCACCTTCCACATACCTTATCCCCAAGGTTATAGCTAGGAGGCTCACTCAGGCACACTTTGCTTAGGTCATTTTCTGCCAGAGGAGTTGAAGGTGGTGGGGTGATACCATGTGGTCCATCGTTACTGATTTGAGCCTTGATGGCATTCAGAGCTGCCTCTGCCTTGGCACCTAGGGCCTTTCCGTGCCAATTTTCTAAATCCTCAACATCTATATATAAATATAAATTTCACGAAACAAGGTTAAACAAAAAAAGGGAGACACCAAAAGTTATCTTTTGACAAACTAAAGGACTATTTATAGGGCTAGAAGTCAAACTCTGATAATATTAGAGTCAGGAGTTTCTAATTTTCAACCATTTATTCATTCATCTTCAGGAAATGAAATCTTCTGCATGTACATGCACTCATACCTATATACTCACATCAGTGGTGACTGTGGGTTTTTTCACTCGTGTTGTACATTTTCCCGATATATTAGAATAGATTCATACAATAATAAACAGAAGACTTTCTAAGATGTTAAACAGTACCTTCATAGTAATTTTTATGAACACACTAATTCTACCCCTGGGAAGATACTTACCTGGGCAGCCTTTGCCCTTGAAAGTCTTTGCTACGATGGCTGTAGGCTTGCCCTTGGTGGTGCTGGCTTCATAGAGGGCTCTGTTCAAGTCCTCAACATCATGACCATCTACGATAACAGCATGCATCCTGTCAAAAATAAGTAAACATCACATAGTTTAACTTCATGCTACCTGCTACCTGAATACTTGTAATTAGGATATTTGATAGTAGGCCTACATGTATGTATCACTGTAGTTCCAAGATAAAACTGAGTTCTGGTCATGAGATTAAATTGTGAAAGAAACTGTCTCAAAGCAATTTGGAAAGGTTGATTGTATAGCACATAAGAAGTTATGTATGCTATAAGGTTTAGGAATCACCAAAGTAAGAAATGACTCAATCCGGCTGACAGTCACACTCACTGCACACATGAATGTGTATATGGGACTACACACAAAATGTTCGGCCCAAACATTTAAGCCATTTGTCATATTTTGAATGTGAAAGTGTTTGAAGAGCAATCCTTTTCAGGGGACATATCTACTATGATAATCTTCTAAACTAACATAAACGGAATGAAAATGCTCAAAAATTATTTTTCACCTTTCCCAGAACTCAAGCTGCCCTTTAAAGGTTGGGATGAATTCATGAATATTTTGACAAAACTCAAATACATTTGGGTTGATATCAATGAAAACAATGAGGAAAAGTTTATATCATATCCAGATTTTGCATGGATTTTGAGCAAATATATCAGTTTGAATCTTGCAAGTCGTGCCCACACAACGTGTCACTGCTTGCATACCAAACCCTGTCTTCTCATACATACACTTTGCCCTTAGAGCTTGTTTCTTTATAACTCACCTCACTTGAAAGTTAAGTCCCTTTTAGTAAGTACACTCTTTACGCCCTATGTCTCTTTACAATGCATTCTTTCAACTCCCCCCCCCCCCCCGAGTCCCTTTATCCCGTACGAGTCCCTTTTACATTTGATAACTGTTCACACATTGTATTCCCTTACACCCAGCATCCCTATTATCCTGCATCCCTTTACACCATGTTCCTTTACACCATGTCACCCTTTACACTTAACTTTGTATCTATTCACACCCAGCATCTCTTTACACCCTGCATCTTTTTCACCAAATGTCTCTTTACACCATACATCTCATTACACCCTGTATCTGTTGACATACCCGAAGGCTTCAAGTCTCTTCTGGTAGATGTCCACCTCGTGCTGAAGGGAAGCAGGTTCACTCTGACCAAGACGGTTCACATCAAAGATAGCCACAAGGTTGTCCAGTTTGTAGTAGCTGGCGAATGCACATGCCTCCCAAATGGATCCCTCTGCACTCTCACCATCACCGATCAGGCAATAGGTGCGGAAGCTGAAGAAACGGTCAAATATCTAAGAGTTACTATCATTAAGTGCTTGTTAGTCTTAATATTTTCCACATCGAAATGATCCAACGAAGAGGAGAATCTTTACAATAAAAATGCCATCGTTTATGGCATGATTAATTACATGTCAAATAATCATCTCCCCCCCCCTAAAAAGACGAACATTGATGTGATAGCCTGATAGATCCCATTATGTGCATTTGACATTAATCATAAAGTAAAACAACTTTCTTTACTGGACAATGCATGTCAGAAAAATGATATGCAATTTAGTACCACTAACCTTTACATAATGATCCATACTACAGACTTTTTCAAATCACCAAGAAAAACACAAACATTGTATTAAATTCTCAAGTGTGAAAGAAGTTACTTACTCAGCCTTATCAAAGTACTTGGCAGTGTAGGCCATGCCAGCAGCCACACTCAGACCCTGTCCAAGAGAACCAGTAGCCACATCTACGAAGTTCAGTCTCTGCAAAATACAGATTCAATGTAACATTTCATTACTACAATTGGTGCAATCAAAAAGCTTTACATTTTCTAGCTGTACACAAATTATTTTTTCAGGTGATGTTACACTTTAATACCTCCAAACACTTTAAAAGACAATAACAGAGCTGCCAACATTGAAATTCAACAATCAGGGAGATTTAGGGGAATTTTATTAGAAATCAGGGAGATGTCTCTTAAATGCATACAACCTAATGGCAATAATTTTTTCCATAATCTGGAAGATTGTTCGATAGGAGGCATTTAAACTGGTTAATAAGTGTCCGATTTCAGGGAGTCTCCTGCGGAATCAGGGAGACTCGGCAGCCCTGCAATAAACCCTGAAGTATCCTCTTCTAAACAGTGCATCAATGGGAATGGAAGTGGCATACTTTGATGTAAGCCCATTACACTCATTGACCTCAAGCATGAATCTTGAAGGACATATTGGTATCGAGCTTGATCACACCATTCATCTTCTAGTATTACTTACTGGAGTGGGGTGACCTTCCAGATCACAGTCAATCTTGCGGAGGTTGTTGAGATCCTCAACTTTGATCAACCCAGCTTCAGCCCAGGCTGCGTACAGGATGGGAGCAGCATGACCCTACGAGGAAAGACAAAATTATCAGTCCTGCATATCATTCTTTAAACAAAACCCATGCCCAAGGTGTGCACTAAAATACACATGTATGAAACAATAAAGTTTGCTTTCATTTACTCAGATGAGTTTCATATGAGGAGCACCCATTCACAAATTTGAGGAAAGAGCAAAATTTTCATGGAAACTGCACATGCCCACAGATTGATGTTATGTCTCCAGGGCTGCAAATATGCATGTTCATGATGACTGAGCAGGTAAGCAAGTGAACTTTGACCAGATTGTGATACGTAGTCCTAGACCCCAATCAAACATGTTTATTAAATAACAATCTGAACCTGATGGTATTGTCATGCACATGATAGCAACTTTGAAATTAATGTGCATTATTTTACACCGCTTTGGTTCAAACTCATTTCTTACAACTTAGTACTCCTATTATCTGCACTGGAGAATTTTTGAAAGGTGAATATGTTTAGCACTTTAAGGTCTACATGTTTATTTTCCCCCGCTACCCATTAATTCAGAACTCAAATACATGAAGTCTGGTGGTAACTAAAAACAAGAAAATAATGTGCCAATTTTCAAGTGTGCTTTCAAAAGTTCAATTTATTTCCATCAATGATTCTAATGTTTGTCAATTTTCGAAAGTGTCTGTCACGCTTATATTACTGATGAGCTAAACACTAGCCAGACAGTACAGAACAATAATTTCATCCTCAAACTCTGGTCCCAAAAAGCATTCTATGCTCAATAAATCGAGGAAAGCAGATGAAGATTGTCTCCTGACCTTTGACATGATGAAGCGGTCACTACCAGGGTCACGTGGCTTGCTGATGGAGTACCTCATGGTGTTGAAGAAGAGCACAGACATGATCTCTGCAGCGGAGCAACATGATGTGGGATGTCTGCAGAAAAGAATAAATTAATTATGAATCGGTTATACATGAGTTACTTTTTTTTTAATCAGAAAATTAAGGAAATATATTTTGTCCCAATGGAACTGATACATTTAATGCAAAGTTCAGCTCAGCATGGATTATTGTGATAATTATTACTTTCCGATAAGGCCCAAAGCGCTTAATATTTCCAAAGCTATAAAGAGCCTTTCAATTCTGTATCAGTGTAAACATATACTGTACCATGGGATTTCCCACCTGAATAACTCTGGAAGTACCTGTAGATCAGGAGTTTGAACAAAGGCAAAACCCGACAATACTTTGAATACTTTTGCATAGAATTCACTCAAGTGAATATCACCCAGGAATGATAACTGAGTGATGGATCTGTGAAAAACCCAAAACAGGAAAGGCTGATCTATTTTTTGCCTAACAAATAAAAGCTACCAGTTTCCAGTACCAACACTGCTGATCACCCAAACAAGGAAGTCAAATATATTGAAATACATATACAGAAGGTAGAAGTTTTTCTCTGTAACAGAGCTACTGCAAAAGCTATTTCCCAGTCTATATCAATGAAAATTCTAAAATTGGATTACTTTGTAAACAAGTACAACAAAATATCAAAAATACAGAGTACAAAACAAATAAAATGCAATACTAAAAGTACATTTTTACTGTTTTTGCGAGACCCATGCCTACATGTACATTGTAGCCATAGTTGGGCCAGTAGTTCAAAGTAAAATTTAACTACTGACTGAGCCAGATTTTACAGAATTAAACTAAACCATATAATCTTACAATCAGAATCTTAGCACAAAAACATCAAGGCCTGTTCAAAATGCTTCAAAATGTTCTTGTATAATATAATTTGTGCTATAAACAAAGTGTGCCTGCAGTTGCCTATTGCTAATCACTGTGCCCTGGTCTCCCACAATAAATAGCTTTCTCTATTCTACATGCTTTCTCTACTGGGTGATACCAAGAACCTGGCAAATTTCTGTTACCAAATACCCTGGCAGAAAATCATGAGCATTTATTCTAAATACGGTATGTGCATGCATTAACAAATCGAGGTGCGATACCAAGAAAAGTACCCTGTACAGGAAGAGATCATGAACAGAGAGAGCTACAATAGGAAAGTGGTAATACAGCATCCTCAATATTGTGTATAAACTTTCATATCATTTCCTGATTTACAACAAAAAAAATTGCCTTTACTGAAATTTTGGTTTCATTTTCGTCAAAATCTAGATTCTTTTGAAAGTTTCGTCATTGCTAAGGCTCATTGCCTTGCTTTTGAACAGGAACAGGAAGAGAACAAATAATTGTGAAGAGAAATAACTGACAATAGGTCACAAAACAATACAATGCAGTCTGAATGGAAATGCAATTACATGTAACTTCACTGACTGGGGGTTTGCAGAAACTAAATTGTGATGACATTTGTAATGCTAATTTGTCTTAACTTTAAATATTGATATTTTGATACACTACCGGTATTTGAATACATGTATATACATGTACATCCACAAAAAGTTATGCATAGTCAAGGAATTGATCATACATGTATGTGCAAGCTTCCAATCCTAAAATCCTATTTTTTAAACATTTAAAACTTTACTTTTTATCTGATTTCATTCAACCAATCTATTTCTCTGATTTGTCCGTTTTCAACTTTAATTGCACCAAATTCAAATGTTTGATTAACATTTAAATTTCAGATTATTTTGTTATTAGGGACAGTCTACATTACCCTAGGATCATGCTTTCCAATATACATGTATACTGCGTTCGTACATGTCAAGAGATTATGACAATTAACATTTGCAATAGAATCAGCAAAATGGTTTCAATTTAGGCAAAACAAACATTTTTTTTAAATATCTTTCCATGTAATCCTAGAATGCCTCAATACCTTCACAGCACATGCCAATTCTGGGTAACCAGCATAATTCAACTTAATGAGTGGAATTCACAAGCTGCGTGTCTGGTACCCTGTACCACTACCAGCACAACAGTTGTTCCTTCTGACATGGGGTACCTGATGTTGTAATTTAATAACACTATGGTATTTGATATTTGCTCTAGCCAAGTCCCTCATTTGGGCAGCATTTCAAACAATGCAACTTGGAATGCAGTACCATGAACATGATTTTCAAATTAAATGACATTATGGTTTGTAAATATTTGAATTATAACTTACAGTATTTGTCAATAGTGTGGTTTTATGGATACACATAGCTAATCCTTGAGGTATTGTGTCCTTCAAGGGAAATCCTACCTTAATGGCAAATATATTTAGGTCTTTGAGGGTATTACATTTTGCTTCACACTTTGTTTCTCTTAATTCAAAATTGTACATCAAAGCCTGATAATATATATGCATCTGCAGCCTTTAATAATCGTGACGGCAATTATTTGTACTCTTTATGAATTTTTAATTGCAAAAGAGTAACATTCTCTCAGGAAGACAAATAATTAGGTTTTGATATGCACCTGTACACACTTATTTTGTTTATAAATATAGGAACTATCAATCAAAACAAATGGAAATTCTGATAAAAATTGTATAGTAATATACTAATAGTGACTAATAAGGATCTGGAAATACTATGACTATATTATTCCAGAATGCCAATATCCTGTACATACCAACAGCAAGAGGGGAGCATATCATGCCAAACAATGTAGTCCTCTACATGTAGAATATTGTACAAGTGTGAGGTTGTATTAGTTCATGTTGAATGAATACGGGAATCAAACTGCCCTAAGTGTGATTAAAAAAAACTGAGGTTTTTCTATTAACCCAATGATTACTGAATTCCCTCATACCCATTATTTAATATTGTTTAATACAGGGACCACTCGGTTCCTGTAGTCAATGGGTTAACATGCATCATCGCACAAAATCATAGTGCAACCTTGGTTATTATGTATAACTTGATTACTTTCTATGAATAAGAACTACATGTAATATATATCTGATTATCTAGAACAGTAACGTTATTCAGTCTATAGGTGCATTAACAGATATGAATTCTTTGTTGACATGGCACTTGCGAAACATTTTTTTTTAAATGTCCTCACAAAAAAAATTATAGGATACATTCTTCCTAATTCACATTTTTGTGGTCAGTGAGATGGACAGAACAAACAAGTGACATTCAGATTTAAAAAATTACACATGAGAGTTTGACATGGATTTGTTATATAAGCTTTGTTCGGATGTGACAACGTTTCGGAGGTGACAGGTGTTAATGGAAAATGTTTATTGGCTACAAAAAAAAAATTCATTTGTTGTGAAAAACTATTTAAATTTGTAATGTACAATAAGGAGAGTCGGGTAAATCTACAGAAACTCTTGAAAAACATAATTATCACTTGTTGAATGTTTTGGACGCGACAAAAAAGTTATTGGAAAATCGTTATGCCCATAATTTTTCTTCATAAATATTCAAAATATAAGTTGGTGACTTCATTTTGCTATAGTGAAAATCAAATCAAAATTATATCTACATATAACAATATTAATGGAAAATGTCATGCCCGAAACACCTACCTTGCGTCTGTCTTGCATAAAGACAAAAAGATATATTAAAATGTTGTGAGATAGAAATTTGTGGTTTCATTCCCTCTTTCACCCAGGCATTAAAAACATTAAAATTTCTACTTCATAAAAATATTTTTGGAAATACATACATGCTTGTATAAAATGTAACAGCAAAAGTGGCAAATTTGGACCATACTGTAAGAGTGGAAATTTTCACGCGATTAATTTTTCGCGTCCGCCGGAGTAAAGTGAATTTCACGTCTTTCAAATTTCGCTGACGCGCTAGGTCATGGGCAAAAGAATGCATGAACCAAAATATTTGCATATTTTTATTAGAAATGCACGAAATATTCCACGTTTACAGTATTGGGCACGAAATCCAAACGGATTGTTCATATAAACCCAATGGTAGAAACCCTATCAGGACCACTCATAGGTACATTCCTATACTTCGTGTGTATAATGTAGGCAGTCATACACCTCATCTTTTTAAAACACCACTGCACAAAAGTCACCAATATTCACTCAAAATCGGCATTTAATTTTCAAAAACCGACCCCAAAATATCCAAGAAATACAATAAATTCAACTCACCAATGTTGGAAAAGATATTTACAAAAATGAAATCCGCAATTTACTGTTGATTCTCGCGAAACTAGCTATCGGAGTCATTGTGTACATTTCCTGGTCGCCGCGGGCGCTGACATCTCCCCAAAAGAGTTTTGTCCTCAAAAATTCGGTCCCTATGGCGTACACGGAAAAGTTCCGATTTTCTGTGTGCGCGATCGTAAAGATCGATGTGCCCTTGCGATCCCGAGTTTCTTCGTGGACAAAAATTATATTGGCCGATTTTAGTCTAAGACATCGGCAGTTTGTAAACAACACGCGATCGCGAAACAAATCGGCGGGGATTTCTCCGGTTTTGGACAAGATTTTGACTTTGGATTTTGCTGTAAATATCAAAAGTTCTTCCTAACGGCCATTTGAGGTAGGAGTGAGATTTTTAAGGGCTGAATTTGAAAGCAAGTATTTAAAATATTTATCTTATTTCCCCCCCCATACCTTTAGTACATGCGACAGAAAATACCAACTATTTTACAGAAATGTACCCGGGAGTGATCAGGACCAAAGTCAACACTATGTACAAAGTTAATAGTGGTAACGAGAGGGTTAAATGATATAGCAAAGGGGTTAACATACTTTACATTGTGAAAACATACAGGTCAAAAAAGTTACACCATTGAACTGGAACATTTAATGATCAGCCGACCTCAAACAGAAGCATTCTCACATGAACAACCTGCAGAGAAACGTGGCATTTCCCTACAAGTAGTCAAGACAACACAGTACATGTACATTCATACAACCCCAGTGAGTTGTCAAATTTAACCTTTTAATTACTGAATTCTCTCATTTACATTAAGCTTAATACTGGAACCACTGGGTTTCCGTAGCCAATGGGTTGATATGGGATTTGCTTAAGCTACACTTGTATCCTGTATAGTCAACTGGATTACATGGTCTGAAATCACATATTAATCCTTCATGTAAATAACCCTTCTGAATAAATATAGTACTCAAGAGGGTTTTGGGATAATTTTTAGAATACATATAGAAAAAAATTGTACATAACAAAATAGATGGCAAGATGAATATAAGCTAGATATCTTCAAAAAATGGTTTCTCTGAAAAAACATTCTACATCCCTCTTCATAAGAACAGTGCTAGAGTCCTAAGCCTTACCCAGATTTAGCAGCAGAGGTAGAATTGATGCTATGCACTCGAAGCTTGTTAGCAATATCCTTCAAAGTCTGCTTTCTGTCAGCAGCAAGAGTAGCAGTCGACATGATGCTAACTTCAAATTTGCCCAAACAAGACACAAAACTCTTCTAATATTTCTGATACAGAGGAGTCAAAATCAGCTCTGACCACTAGGCTTATCAATGGCAAGTACACCACACCCCAAAAACTTCAGCAGCAGTCTGGCGACAATACTGCAATCAAATCTGCCCTTGCTACTACTGAGTGGACTCCACGGCTGTGGATGGATACTCAAACATGCACCAACGAACAGCACAACCAGGAAGCAGACAACCCTGGGATTGTTATGCAAATTCCCTCATTTGAGGCCTAAAAGGGAAGTTTACTATCTACAATGCAAAACAAACAATGAATAAGTGAAAAAAGTAATGTACTACATTACCTCTGTCAACTAAATACATGAATCCATATCAAAGTCGCATATCAAAAAGATTTGATGGAATGACTAAGCATATTTCTTAAATCTATCAACTGCCAGTGTTTGCATTTTATCATCTGCTAGCAACCAAGTACAACTAAAGGAAGACAGCCAAGCGTGTTGAATGTAATTCCAATGAATGAACACTGATGAGCAAACTACAACTATTTATTTAAACTTCAATTATACAATGCCTCAAATAACATCAGTACATCAAAAGCAAAAGGTATTTTATCTGAACAATGGACCCAATTACTGGACATGCCATCCTTTTAAGGACCTATGGAATGCAAGTACATGTTGATCTTTGATGATGTGTATTGTTCTGTACATCACAAAATTTACAACCATTTGATCTGAATATGTGTCATATATTTTTTAATATTTTTTGTAATTATTTTATTTTCCCTGCTAAGCCCCATCCCTAAAAAATCCTTTGGAGTCTGATTCTTCACATGGAGCATTTCTGACATAGCATCTGCTATTTTCATTGAGAATTTATGAGTTGGGATTGTATTAAAACATGATTGACTGATGATGTCATGTGAAGAATCACTCCAAAGGATTTTTTTAAGGGGCGGGGCTTAGCATGTAAAATAAAATAATCACAAAAATATTTTAAAATATATGACACATATTCAGATCAAATGGTTGTAAATTTTATGATGTACAGAACAATACACATCATCAAAGATCAACATGTAGTTTGCATTCTATAGGTACTCAATCCAAAGTTCCACATATATTATCAACAAACTTTTAGTCCATGCATGGTACTAGATAAGGTGTACACTAGTTTTCAGAGTGGCTCCAATTTTCAAAGGATCCTCATGAGTGACCTTAATAGCGCCTGGTACAATGTAGATTTAACTGCGCATGACTTCACAGAAATGGTCATTCATGCATTGCTTTGGGGAAAACAAGGGAAATGCCCAGGGCAGTCTTGCCTGCATTGCAATATTATCGGGGCAACAGTTTCCCTTGGTGAAAAATCAAAGGTTGGGGCACTGAAGGGGTGCTGCCCCTGAGCCAGTTCCCCCCCCCCCCCCCAATGTGGGCCAGGTACCCCATTTGTATAACTTAAATCACCTTCAACTAAGATTTATTGGGTGAAATTAATTTGAAATCAAAGAAGCAGATTATGTGTACATGAAATAATTGCCATTGGGACACTTTGGGGGTACTGCCCCTCAATCAGACCCCTTGTGTTGGCCCCAGGTTCAAATGGATCCTACATAGGAGATACATGCACTCAAAATGAGAAATAGTTGCTTTAGAATGGATTGTCATTAAATGTATTGTTTCAACAATTGTACAATTTATCTCATCCAATAAATAAAACTATTTAGCTGCTAGAGGGCGTCAGCATATATGGGCAATTCCACGGTAACGGAAGGACATTCAGACAAATTTTACCAACCATAACTACCATTTTTTTTTGGTAATGGCAGAACATTTCAAACATCAGAGATGTAAGATTAGATCAACTGCCTTTGATTAAAAAAAAAAAAATTGTGTTATTGCCAAGCAACGAAATTTGCATATTAATGAGGTCGGTAACGGAAGGACATTTTGATTTTTAAATTCCCTTCATACATTGCTCGTCAAAATCCTGCCAGAAATAGGGAACTTATGAAACTTTCATTGATTTGCGATGAATTTTAAGTATCAAATTTATATTTTTATTACAATATTTTCTGGAAACTTCTATTTGGGGGTATTTTATCATCAACAGTCAGTCACGCGTCTCACTGGCAGCTGCCCCTGCCCCCCCCCCCCCCCCCCCCGTTTTTTTTTTATACAACACTAGCAATTATCTACGTACTTAAACAATTTTTTCTTCAGTATTTTCACATCAACAGTAGTGTCTTTCTGGCATTTTCCCCTCTTTCTGCATTTTCTGTTCTACAACACCAGAAATTAAAACGTACTTAAAAATGAAAATAATATTTTTCTTCAGTAATTTCTCTTCAACAACAGTCAACACCAGAAATTACCAACATATTAAAACAATTTTTTTTTTCTCCAGCATTTTCTCTTCAACAACAGTCAGTCAAGTGTCTCACTAGCCCTGTGGACATTGCCTGATTGCTTGCTCGGGATTGAACTTCAACAAATCCATCCAAGCAATCGATTTCATGAAATTGGAAGTTTAACATACATTTTAAATTAATTTTGTAGATTGTTTTTAGTGACATTGAGGGGTGTTGCAATGAAAGTCTATGTGTCCTTGTGCGTATGGTCGGGCTAATGCCTACGATGCCCCCAAAATCGCAAGGAAAATCGTAGACAAATTGTAGACCAATCTATGCAATGTAAGTCCCATGATGCTAGTACAATAAAGTACAGTGAGACTTGCTGTTGCAGTTCGATCTCCGATTCTTTATTCAGTGTTACGCCGATGACAACTTGATATGATAGTGCCAGGCATATCAGGGAGTGTATCACTTCCCAACTCTAATATTAGCTGCAGCCTGTAGATGTGTTATTGTAAGACATCCCTACTGTGACCTTGGAGGTCAACCTTGGTCATGATAGCGGAGTATCGATATGGGTTGCCAAGGGGGCCACTGATTAGTCAGTGTGTAATTCTCAATAGTTATCACGACAGTAACCCCTTTAGCAAACTCCAAGGGTGGTTTGCATGGCTCACAATATGTGAGAAAGCGTGATATTTAGATCTAGTTTTTTTTTTTTTATATCTCTCTCCACACACAGTATATAGAGTACCGAAGTGTGACGTCATCAAATTTTGATTTTTGTATTTCAGTATTTAGGACCATATTTAGGTAGAGCATGATGGAAAACGTTCACACATCAAATTTGACATGAATCAGTTCATGGTGGCCCAAGGTATGGCTATACATGTATGAATATCTAATTAGCCCCATTGAAGTCAGTGTAAATTGGCCTGGTTCTTAACAGTTTAGAACCAGGCCAATTTAACACTGACTTCAATGGGGCTAAGGAGGTATTCATGCGGCCATATCTCGGGGCCCAATGAGCCAATTGCCATAAAATTTGGGCTCTGGATGATTTTCACCATGTTCCTTTGAGATATGGTATAAAAAATGTCAAAATGAAAAAATAGCTTTTTGTGACGTCATCACTTCGGTACTCTATAAGATCCCATGTACAGCTCTGTCATTGTCCGTAGGCCAGTACCAGATTGATAAGCCAAGGAGCTCGTACAGCTAGCCCAGGGCCCGGGGCAAATGTAAACTAGGCATAAGTTAACAGTTAAAGGGAAATCCAACCTTAATGACAAGCTGCTCTGAAAGAAAGAGGAAAAATCAGAGAAGCATATTGGTGAAAGTTTGAATGAAATCGGACAAGCAATAAGAAAGTTATGAATTTTTGAAAGTTGTAAGCACTATACATATGGGAATTTCAAATTGGCCGATTAGGTAATGTCACTGTGATGTAGTTGCGGACAACTCCCCGTTCGCTCCAACACACAAAATGACTAAAATGTTACTTGTTTCAAAATGTATTACTCAGTAGGATCTTTTTCTTTCATGAGGACCTATAACAATATGCTATAGGTCTATCTCTAATATATTTTGAGTACTGCCCCGAGGGTATAGGCGCTTCGGAGAAAACCGCAAATTAATATTTTTGTGTACAACAGATTGGCCAATTTGAGATTCGCATAAATGTAGTGATCTCATTTTTCAAACATCCACAACTTTCTTATTCCTCGTCCGATTTCTTTAAAACTTTCACCATCCTTTTTTTCTTATTTTTCTGCTTTCACAACATTTTAATGGCTATTATAGCTAATATGCCCAGTAATCCTCAAATTGGCAAGAATCCTACCTAGGAAATAAAAAAAACCCAGCAGAACGGAGGTATAGATAGGATTTGTATGGAGCGGAGGTATATAGTGCAGCAAGATCAGATTCGCTGCCAATTGCTCGTGGTCTAGTGGTAAAGGCGTCTGGTGAGACTGTCAGAGTATTCTCTTTCTACACTGCACTCACGTTTAACTTAAGGTCCCGAGTTCGAATCCCGCTCTTTCTTGCTGATAATTTTTTCAGTTATGAATCGATAACGATAGCTTTTATTCCGATATAAATAACTGAATTTCAACAATGAAAACCAAGAAACTTGACTAAATTATTCACTTGTTGAGGCAGATTTAATGGCGGCTGGGCATAATATAACGACTTTGGCCATCTTAATTACCAAGGTAAGAAGGTTGGATTGCCCTTGAATAAATATAACAGAGTTTCATTTAAACCCCTTTTTGACCTTCATAAAGAATTAATAAAAAATAGATTTTTGTGTTGGTGTCCCTGATACTGATAGACAGGCACACTGGTGCTTTAGTAAGACTAGAGTAAGAAGTTGAGTTTGGTTCGACATACCCTGAACCTGCAGCACTGGTCGACGTAATGCTGTGGATTCTTAACTTGTTGGCTATGTCTTTCAGGGCTTGGAGCTTCTTGCTATCTGGGCGATGGTACAAGTCTGCCATTTTTACTTGAAGTTGAATTGATATGGCTAACTAAGGGCTAACTGGAGACAGGTACTCGCGTGCTCTTTGTAGTCGACCAGCCAAGAGAGTCCACAGCTAGCTGAAGGCAGGGCTTGGGCTAGGGCAGGGGCAAGGAGCGAACGTTCACCCAGATTTTAGCCGTAACTTCCCCGGTATATAAAGTCAGCTGAAGCGACGGATACTACGTACATTTGCGCACGTGTGTATACACGAGATTTTGAAATGCACATGGATTGGGGGCTGCGCACGTCCATTTTGTTATTTTTTTTTGCGGGGGAAGGGTGGGGGAACGGGTGGCTGGAGATGCTTTGGGAGTATTGGTAATAGTTCCACCTCTAAAAAACCGCATTAAAGAGTTTTAAACAGTGGTAGACCCAGGATTCTGTGGTTGGAAGTTGGGGCATGCCCCTGCATGGGAATCGGAAGGGGGGGGGGGGGGGGGACTGGGGACACGCCAATATGGCAATAATAATAGGCCTACATGTACAAGTAGATCATGCGGGGAGGAACTTTTTTTAGGGGTTACACTGATGTCCATATTTCATAATTCATTTCTAAAATTTCAATTTCCGGAAGGGGATGGTTCAGCTGGTATAGCCTAGCTTATACCCCCTTATACCAATGAGTTAGATAACACCTTGCTTAGGCCTATAGTTTTAGCTTAAGCCTATACCAAGGAGTTATCACATAAATTAGCAATTAAACCGAAAGGCTATGGAAAGAAATAGCTTTAAAAAAATTTTATGTTGCAGATACTTAGTAGATTATTTTGGGCTTTTGGGGGCCTTTTGGGGTCGTAATGGGCATCTGCGCCACATATCTCATTGATTTTATAGACGAAATGTTAACTGATCACAATTGGAAGCATTTTACTTATGTTCACCATATCAGTGACTTTATAATATTTTGATACATGGGATGGCACTTTATTTGAAAAAAGTGGGCACCTAATTAAGGCACTTGTTCCGAACTCAGATGCCCGGAAATCTGAGATGAGACTAGCCGGCGACGAAAAGAATCAACACGGCCCGGGTGAACGCGCGATCGAGCGACTTTAGTCGCGAGGCCTTTTGGAACCTGGGTTTCCATCGTCCGATATGAATTATTCACAAGTAGACATTCGTATGCTAACACGCCTACACCGAGGATTATCGACCAATCACAACGGTATCTGCGGGGGGGGGGGGGGGGGGTGTTGACAAAAACATTTTTTCGCCAGACCTTCAAAAATCGCTCAGTGGGGGGGGGGGGGGGGGGGGGTTATGGGGTTATGGGGTCCAGTTACCCTCCCCTCCATAAATCCCTGACAAGCAAAAAAAAAAAAAAAAAAATTGCGGGGGGGGGGGGCACGTGCCCCCTGTGCCCCCCTGGATCCGCCACTGCTTAGTTTTATCTTTTATTATCTGCAAGATATGTTCGCTCTATACGCGTTTGTCAGATTTCCCTGAACAATAATAAACATGGATGGGGAGAGTGGCCCTATACTGTGCATGTTATTCGCCTCCAATATACATTTATTCCTTAATTACAGTCTAAACCGATCTGAGACATTCAGATCTAGGAGATCACATCATTCAGGAATATCGGGGGGGGGGGGGGGGGGGGTATAGGAGGAGCTCCCCCTCCTACCAAAATTTCCCTTGAAAATATTTTAACTATGATATTAAATGTGAATAGGATATACGAATCCGGGCCCCTCACGCTGTGGGGTGGGGTGGGGTGGGTCGGGAGTTGGAGTTGGCGTGGGAGGGAGTGAAAAAATATCGATTCCGTAGGCCCTCCCAAGACCAGTAAGGGGGCCATCGTACCCCCCCCCCCCGAAAAAGAAAATAGCCTTTAAAAAATCTCTTTTTTCCAACCAATGCATGCTTTCAATGACATAGACTTTCTCTGAGTAAGAACCATAGAAGATTATTGAACAGGGCATAATCTACTGGGTAATTCGTAATTCAGCGCAATCATAATTTCGTCTCCATCAAGATGAAAAGTCATTTTCTTCGAATGAATAACATCTACTTCATGGTATAGGCCTACCACTTTACCCGAAAAAACATGCCATACGGAGATTTATTTGTTGTGTTTCACAAATATATTGTGACAAATATACATCTACCTTGATGATTAGTCATAAACACAGCTACCGCCGTCGATGTTCACGGGCTCAGCTAGCTAGCCAACGGTGGGTTGAATACAGCGTTAGCAACTGTAAGGCTTGATGATCGCAGACCTAAGTTCTATACTTTATTTTAAATACAAATTATAAAAATTATTTAAAAAAAGATTTATTGAGGATATTGACTTGCACGATGAGAGAACGAAGTGATTAAGTTATTGAGTGATATGAAAGAATGAAGGAAAGACAGTTTGTTAGTTTTCATGTTTGCGGAGTTATATGAAACTGGTTTCCGAAAATTGAAATTCGCAGATCATGTAAGAAAAAAAGTATCGTCGAAGGATTAACAGTGTGTCTTTATATAGATATTTGTCAGACCGATACATCGCGATGTTTCCTCTTGCAATGCTTATTGACAGAACGCTTCAGTGGCGTATCCAGGATTTCCCAATAGGGGGGGGGGGCGCCAGAATTTGAGATGCAAAATAGTGCTATATGTGACCAATTTTGAAGCCTATTTAATGAACAATATTTTCAACTGGTATGAGGATTTTTTTTTTTTGCTAGTTTTTTTTTTACGACGGCCAATAGGGGGGGGGGGGGGCGCGCCTGTTGCGCCCCCCCCCCTGGATACGCCCCTGCGCTTATTATTATCATCGATTATATTTATATTTTCACCATGCATGACCTTCATCAACATGGTCCAGTCAACGATGACGTGCTATTATTAGTCAAACAGCGCCATCTATTCACGGGACTCAATCCTACATTACTCTAAAAAGGCTAGGTTAATTTGGCGCTCTCTCAGGGGGGGGGGGGGGGGGAATCCCCCCCCCCCCCGGATCTCGGCCATGGAGTGACGAAAGTTTCTTCAACTTGTCACACAGATAAAGTATCATATAAAGAATAACGTTAACCCTGATATACATTCGCGCATTGACAATTGTGCACAAAACACGTGCAGAAAATTACCATTTTCGACGCAGCAAGGCAGTGGCGGATCTACGGGGGGGGGGGGGGGGGGGGGCTTTTATAAACCTACCCCCACCAAGAGAGCCAGTCTTATCTGCGAATATACAGATTACAGGTATACGTGAAATACAAAACAAAACATGGTGCGTATCCGTATCAAAAACTTCGCTATTTGCAAACGGTTAATTTCTTTTCAGTTCCAGTTTCCTTTGTCAAAAACTTAAACTAGGCCCTCTCGGCGACGTCGCTAGACGGGGGGGGGGGGGGGGGAGGGAGGGGGGTTGGGAAGGTGTAAACGTACCCCCCCCCCTCCCCATTCAAAATTGCTGTCGGAAAATGCGCCACCTCTGTCGGCAAAAAAAGGAGGGGAGGGAGAGGGAAGAGGAAAGAAAAAACGAAGAAGAGAAAAGAGAAAGGCGAAGTAAAAGCAAACAAAAGAAAGAAAGGGGAAGGGAAGGAAAGGAAAAAAAATAGGAAAAATGCATATGGCGAATTAATTCTCTCGCTCGCAAGAACACTGGAAAGAATATTCGGGCAAAAAGGCGTCCCCTTCGGCAATGGGCGGCACATCCCCCCCCCCCCCCAAGATTTTCAAAGTACTGATATTCGGGCAACCAGATAATAATTTATGTAAGTTCTGTGTGTACCTTCTATACATTTTCACTCCGAAAAGATTTTAAAATTTTGCTCACTCGCTTCGCTTGCTCCCAATTATTTAGAAATTTAAAAATTGATATTCGGGCAAAAGGCGTCCCCCTTCGGCAATTGATTGGAGCCCCCTGTAGATCTTTTTAGTAGTTTAAAATTTTGCCTCACACGCAGATAACAGGACTTATATAACCTACAGCTTTAAAGAAGTTCCAGAGTTTCTGTTATCTTTCTTTTTCTTTTAGAACACAAAACATTTGAAGGAATGGTACATGTTTCGGAGTTATGAAAACTCCATCGTCAGCCTGAAATTTTACAACAGAATCAACATTGTATACTCTCTGATTACAAAGAATATCTAAACCATCATGAGTGAATAAAATTTATATAGGGTATGTCATGAATTCAGGGAATAGGGTGAGGTTTTTTGCTTTCCTCCTCATGTTCCTCGGTTTACTTCCATGCATGCACACACACATGCACTATCATCATTATACCCGTCCTCCCCCCCCCCCCTCATCATTGTCTATCACTTCTCTCGCACCCCCCCCCCCCCGGGCCTTTTTATATACACCTCTCTTTGTCTCCTCAACTCAGTATTTTCTCGGCTTTGTTTTCCAACTGGCGTGGTATACAGTCAAGTAAAGACATCGACACTTTACTGTGAAATTAAAACTTTCCGAACTGGTGTCAATTGCATGTCAGCGTATAATAGCGCATAAATGAGTCCATAAAATGTCTCGATTGAATCAGTTATTGAGAATGACTGACTAGCTGCATATTGTAAAAGTCACGGGTGTGCACACCCACCCAGGCGCCCGGGAACGATTTTATTACTGGTGGTGCGTGCTGTGAGCAAAAAAAAAAGGTCCTCAGCATTTTTAGTGTCTCTTTTTAGCTACAGCACCCCCAGCATCCTCAGCCTCCTCACCCCCTCAAAAAAAAACTGCACCCCCGGCTCCCAGTCCCCTGCCCCCACCCCCTCCCTCGCATGATAACGAAAGGAAAAGAAAAAAGGCGAAGAAAGAAAGAAAGGGAGCGGAGAAAAGAGAAGGGAAAGTAGACTGTAGGCCGCGAGGCCTGTTTTCTTGCTTAGTTTTTTTAGTTCCGTGGTCCACATTTGACAAGTGCCTATAATTGTGCTAGATAATTATGTTGGAAATATGTATCTAAAACAGAAAGGATATTTTCCCACGCTTGAAACTTAAGCAGTAACTATAGTAACGGCAGAAAATAAAAAGTTAAGAATTGGTTTCTAGTGACTTTTTCACCGAGCAACCGTGAAAGGGAAAGATATTTACTCTCTAAAAGAAGAAAATCGAGTGATCACTGACGTCATTCCCTGGGGGAGTGAAAATAGAGGGAAAATTCACTCTTATTTTTAGAGAGAGTATTTTGCTGCAAATATACTTATTATTCACAGAAATGGTATTCTGAGAAGTGTGATGTTATATGATAATGATCAGTCATATAAAACTTTAATTTATGTGACCAAGTATATGTGCATGTATGTGTTCAAAATTCTCATGAAACCATCAGTCTATAATGATACACAGAATCAGATGTCTTTGTGTTGTTGTGAACATTATAATATTATATCCAAAGGGATGACAGTGTTTGTCACATGCCCTATAATACCCCCTCCTCCTCCTCCATGAGACGATGACCCCTTCCGGTCCACACCCTTCCCCAAACTTTTTTTTTTTTGCTTTTGCACTTCGTGCTATATACCTGCGCATATACCAAGTTCTGGCTGTCACCTTGATGCATTATATAGTTTTTGGGGAAAAAATAATATTCGACAAACTGTTTTTGACTGTTAAACTTCCTGTTTCTGTTTCTTGCATTTCTTCTTTACTTATCACCTTACCCTCCATATTCTCTCTCTCTCTCTCTCTCTGAGATGTGCATAACTGATGAGGAAGGATCAAGGGGGACCATAATGAAGAGCAGACAGGGGCTGGTATATTGAGTTGAATACCGATGACGAAATGAGTAACAGAAATAGTGAATACATGTATTATTCTAAAATTGAAGTGAATTACTTTTACATCAGCAGCCACAACAACTTGTGAACCATTCAATCAACAGAAATAACTTTAACCAATTCGCTTATCCCTATATGATTTTTTTTTTCAAGATTAAAAAAAAATGAATAACGACATACGACATATCAGCCCAAAGACCCAGCATATCGGTCTCTGATTTGAACGCAAATGGTGGCTCAATATTAAAGTTCAGGTTCAGCAGTATTCAAGGTGCCTAAAATGATATGGGGAAGTCCTGTGCAAGAATCTATGTGTGATGAACAAAGGAAAATTAATAGGGTGAGAAATCGGAAAGTCCCTTGCTCGTCAGTAACCCATCCTCTGGTATATATGGACAAAACAAGCATGCAAAGAGAATAAATAACCATAAACAAAAATACTCAAAATCCATACAAAAAATAGTATTATAAAGGTGATAACAATTGCCCTTTGAAACCCCCTCCCCTTAAATCACTGTTATACGTTTGTGTATATGTTGCCATGCCTACCAAGTAAACACTCCCCAGTAAAAGATTTCTATCACTTTTGTGATCAATATTTATTATCATGATTATTTTCTATATGTCAAGACCGAATGTTTTAATGATGGGTTGTTGGCAGGAGTACCTCTTTTTTTTTCTCGACAGCATGCATGTGCAACCAAATATCGATTTCTTTGTTAGAATAATGTAAAAGGGTTTTCCCCTCTAATTTTGTGTTTTGATTTGATCTAAAGCGCAGCCTGACAAATTAACTTTAAAAGACCGATGGTACCATTGAATTCAAGACCAACGCGTAGAATACATCATAAAATTGTAATGTTCATTATTATTATCGTTGTTAGTAAAGCCATATATTAATCTATACATGTATCCCCACTCCCTCTCTCTCTCTCTCTCTCTCTCTCTCTCTCTCTCTCAATATTATATCCACTTTGCATTTCACCGGGGCTGGGCGGGGAGGGGGTTGCTGTTGTCTCTTTCCAGACTATTTAGTTTCTATTTTCAATCTGAGTGAGCGAGCGAAGTGGGCGAGTTATTTTCTTTTTATGGTGACTGCATGCAGCCTGTACTAACCTATGGTGACTTCATCATGTTTGCTTATTTTTATCCCACAAGATATATGAGAAAACTTATGGAAAAGATTATTCATATTCCGGATGAAGATTCTAGTACTGTCATGATCAAATTTTTTTTTAACCGATAGAGAGTAAGGCAGAGAGAGACAGAGCGAGAGAAAAAGAGTCGGAGAGAGAGAGAGAGAGAGAGCGAGAGAGAAATAGAGAGACGGCAGTAAAGATACTCCAAGATGTTTCGATATTTACTCACTTCAAGAAAATGCCCAGTTTCGTTTTGCCCAGCAAAAGGGCACTTGCATGCTGTATGATCTATTCATCGTCAAATTTCTTTCAAAACCAGTGTAAGACCATGAAAGTTGAGCGATAAGTATATTGTTCTCATGAGAGACTTCTCTATTGAGACCCAAGTTTCATGAGGCCGTGTAGACTTCGGTATCCGTACAGGAACTTTCTGACGATATCAGTCGATAGGTTACCATGGTTACGTATCAGACCAAAATGAGACCGAATGTTCACGAAGACCGAAATTCTATGAGACCTAGCGGATCCCTTGCACAATGCAGAAAATCCCTGACAAGAAAAAAATAAATGAACATTATTTTAAGACCCTTTTGACTCCAAAATTCTTCACTGGGGTGCAGCACCGACCCCCGACCCCCCCCCCCCCCTCCAATCTAGCACTATATCGTCTCTCTAAAGGAAACCGTTTTTAAGGTCACATTAGTTTGAGTGTCCGCGGGAACGAGTTCGTTGGTAAAGTGCACCTCGTTTAACCGTCAATCCCCTCAACGTTGTAGTAAAATATTGGGTTAAGAATAATTATGTCTGACCAACTTTTAGGGCAAATAATATGTAAATCAATCTCAGGTGATTTGTGCTTAGTCCAGCAAAATATTACTCAAATTGGACATAAACTTGCCCAAGTTTTGTAGGACGCAAAACTACCCTCATCTTATTATTTTATTAAGCACTTTTTTTTGTAAAGAGTGTCTTCGTCGGTCAGTACTGGAGATCACTGGTCGACACGCTTGATTACTTTATAGTAGGGTATCTAAGAGGGGTATCCGTGCACCCCCCCCCCCCCAGGACTAAACGAAACCAACTTTTTAACTTCTTCATAATATGCTTAAAAACATTCAAGATGTTAACAAGAAAAAAGTGGGTTATTGTTGTTGTTGTTATTTGCTATAGCTTGCTTGCCAGAGGTTTTTTTTTTGCACAAGAACGTCTGAACTAATAAAACAGTTATGTCAGTCAATATTCACCATATAGACATTACAAGATATCGAGCTTTGCAATAATCTTTTTGTTTACTTCCAACTGAAAAAAAATATATATCGCCATGCAGAGGAGGCCCTAATAGTAGGGTATCTAAGAGGGATATCCGTGCACCCCCCCCCCCCCCACGACTAAACGAAACCAACTTTTTTAACTTCTTCATAATATGCTTAAAAACATTCAAGATGTTAACAAGAAAAAAAGTGGCCCCGAATAGGGAAAATCAAGGGGGCGTCAAGGTGGTCAAAAAATGCCCTTTTCAAATTTTGTTGAGAGGTCCTTTTGTACTACCGTCACATTTTGACCTGTAACTTTCTGTATGGTCATCAGATTGGTATGAAAATTGGTAGCGTTCTTGCCAGTACTGTTCTACACATTTTGATACGAAAAATATATCCATATCAAAATGTATGTTGCCATGGCAACAGTTATCATGAATGAAAATCTAACTAGAATAGAAGAATTTCATATTTTTTTTCAAAGAAAATTGCTTAGACATGAAAACAATCACTTCAGTATGAGTTTGATGCAATATTCATCGTGTTTAATGACATTTCCTATCACTTTGAAACATATATTTATAAAAGGAACTCAATTGCATTTTGGCATAGTAATATGTTATGCGAATGACAAACCTATTGTTTTCGCGTATTTTTCAAGATTTCGCAGTCTTTATGCATTAAGAATACGGACAGCTTCATTTTAACCTGCAACCCTGTTTTGTGATAATCTGATTATAATAAACTTGATGTTGATGTGTGTACCGATATGTCACTCATTTTGACACATGTTATAATATCTGTTGTCATGACAACCATTGTTATAACTGGTAAACTCACCCCCCCCCCCTTTTTGCGTTTAGAATTACCAAGACGGTATCTAAGAGGGGTATCCGTGCACCCCCATGACTAAACGAAACCGACTGTTTTAACTTCTTCATAGTATGCTTAAAACATCAAGATGTTAACAAGAAAAAAGGTGGCCCCTCTTAGGGAAAATCAAGGGGGCGTCAAGATGGTTAAAAAATGCCCTTTTCAAATTTTGTTGAGAGGTCCTTTTGTACTACCGTCACATTTTGACCTGTAACTTTCTGTATGGTCATCAGATTGGTATGAAAATTGGTAGCGTTCTTGCCAGTACTGTTCTACACATTTTGATATGAAAAATATATCCATATCAATTTCATATTTTTTTTTCAAAGAAAATTGCTTAGACATGAAAACAATCACTTCAGTATGAGTTTGATACAATATTTGTGGTGTTTAATGACATTCCCATCACTCTGAAACATACACAACATAATAAGAGGAACTCAATTATCTATTGCCAAAGATGACGGTGGTAGGGAAGGTGGTAGAGACCAATGTAGAGACCAATGCATATGAATTGACAAGATATGCACCAGCACACCCAGGAAGCGAGAGAGAGGGGGGGGGGGGGGGGAGGGGAGGGGGGTAATGTCCTCTTTACCCTTAATTATCCCATCCACCCAACAAAGTCTAGTAACCTATCTCACCTCCCCTACAACATATACCATCGCCCCATCCTGACTGGGAGTCAGGATGGGGTGATGGTACATGTCAATAAATCTCTTTTCAAAAGTTAGGGGACACTGATTTATGACAAGCAAAGAATTATAAAAAAGAGAGAGGGGGGGGGGGGGGGGGAGGGGAAAAAAGATACTTAATTGCTCTTTTATATCGTACATTAGATAAATGGTGTTTGGGCATATAACACGTGTGTGAGTGTGTTTCTTTAAAAGAGAACAAAATTTAAAAATAACAGATGTGTTGTCACTTATACCTACATGTATCACACATCAGCTAGACAAAATTAGTGCTAAAACATTCCTTAAAATATGTTAGAAAACGAATATGTTTGCATGGTGTGGTATGGTCTGGTATTACCAGCAGTTGCCATGGCAACAGAAATTCTAATATGTATCAAATTGTGTGACATAGTGATGCAAACATCGTCATTTTTTTTCTTATAGTAGATTATCATAGAATTGCAGGTTAAAATTAGGAAGTTCATTATGCTTACTGTGTAAAACTGAGATATCTGGAAAAAAAAATATGCGAAAACAAGAGGTTTGTAATACGCATAACATGCTACTATGGCAATAGATAATTGAGTTCCTCTTATTATGTTGTGTATGCTTCAGAGTGATGGGAATGTCATTAAACACCACGAATATTGTATCAAACTCATACTGAAGTGATTGTTTTCATGTCTAAGCAATTTTCTTTGAAAAAAAAAATGAAATTCTTCTATTCTACTTAGATTTTCATTCATGATAACTGTTGCCATGACAACACACATTTTGACATGGATATATTTTTTTTATATCAAAATGTGTAGAACAGTACTGGTAAGAACGCTACCAATTTTTATACCAATCTGATGACCATACAGAAAGTTACAGGTCAAAATGTGACGGTAGTACAAAAGGACCTCTCAACAAAATTTGAAAAGGGCATTTTTTAACCATCTTGACGCCCCCTTGATTTTCCCTAAGAGGGGCCATTTTTTTTTTCTTGTTAACATCTTTTTTTAAGCATACTATGAAGAAGTTAAAACAGTCGGTTTCGTTTAGTCATGGGGGTGCACGGATACCCCTCTTAGATACCGTAATACGTCCTTCTTGGTAATTCTAAACGCAAAAAAAAAGGGGGGGGGTGAGTTTACCGGTTATAACAATGGTTGTCATGACAACAAATATTATAACATGTGTCAAAATGAGTGACATATCGGTACACACATCAACATCAAGCTTTATTATAATCAGATTATCACAAAACAGGGTTGCAGGTTAAAATGAAGCTGTCCGTATTCTTAATGCATAAAGACTGCGAAATCTTGAAAAATACGCGAAGACAATAGGTTTGTCATACGCATAACATATTACTATGCCAATATGCAATTGAGTTCCTTTTATCAATGTTGTATATGTTTCAAAGTGATAGGAAATGTCATTAAACACCATGAATATTGCATCAAACTCATACTGAAGTGATTGTTTTCATGTCTAAGCAATTTTCTTTGAAAAAATATGAAATTCTTCTATTCTAGTTAGATTTTCATTCATGATAACTGTTGCCATGGCAACATACATTTTGATATGGATATATTTTTCGTATCAAAATGTGTAGAACAGTACTGGCAAGAACGCTACCAATTTTCATACCAATCTGATGACCATACAGAAAGTTACAGGTCAAAATGTGACGGTAGTACAAAAGGACCTCTCAACAAAATTTGAAAAGGGCATTTTTTGACCACCTTGACGCCCCCTTGATTTTCCCTATTCGGGGCCACTTTTTTTCTTGTTAACATCTTGAATGTTTTTAAGCATATTATGAAGAAGTTAAAAAAGTTGGTTTCGTTTAGTCGTGGGGGGGGGGGGGGGGGGTGCACGGATATCCCTCTTAGATACCCTACTATTAGGGCCTCCTCTGCATGGCGATATATATTTTTTTTCAGTTGGAAGTAAACAAAAAGATTATTGCAAAGCTCGATATCTTGTAATGTCTATATGGTGAATATTGACTGACATAACTGTTTTATTAGTTCAGACGTTCTTGTGCAAAAAAAAAACCTCTGGCAAGCAAGCTATAGCAAATAACAACAACAACAATAACCCCAAAGAAAAGAAATAAAGACATTATTAATTTTATTTAAAGGTACTATTTTACTTCTAAAAATCTGACATACAAACAAACAGACAATCTTTATCACATATTCCGGTGCCTTATGGGTATGAAATCGAAACTAACATTGAAATTGAATAATTTATATGACTTTAGATGGATGTCCTGTGTAGAGGAGAATCACACCCAATGCACTCTTCGTATTGCACTGTAAGCTGGAGCTCCCGGTAGTGGGTACCTTAGTAAAGCACTGCAATATCTTCCGGATTGGAGGGGCAATATAGCACTCGAATCTTGAAGCCTTATTATATAAATTGAAAATAAAACATTATACAAAATGGCTTGAGATATTTTTAATCGAAAAAACGCTGAAACGATATAAAACCGTTTTATAATAACGCGTTTAGTCATTCTGCATGGATCTTGAACAAAAGCGATCATGATGACTAATCAGTAATAATATCGCAAAAAATAATTAGTAGCGTTCATACTAATTTGGTTGAGATATTGCTATGGTCAAAGGTTATATATTTCATGGTAATGAATAAAATTTAGACTTAAATATGTATAAAGCGGTTTTCTCTTTTTTTCTTGTGCGTGTATATGTGTTTGCTTTGGAGGATATAATAAGTATTGGTAAAGTGAATGAAGTGCGTTCTAATATTTTGTCAGAATTACAATGACACTTTTATTGTTCATGATTTATTTGCGTGATGTAAAATATAAAATAAGCTCAAGGAAACAGCGAAACTGAAATTTTAAAGGATTATAGACATGGAAAACAAAAATAGGAATATTAACATTTATATATTTACTTGCTTTATGAGCTTTTCTTAAAAGAAACAACCAAAATATAAAACAAAAATAGATAAACATCATAACTGACTAACTGAACTACATGTATATGTCATGGAGAAGAGCGTATTAAACGACAGGGAATGTTTCTCAGTTCCAACTCTAAAATCACTGATTACATCATCGCAAATAATAATTACATGAATTAAGCGGATAAAGAATTTCTTACCAAAATTCAAAATTATTCCAGTATAGTTCCATGCATGTTGTGTTTCCTGCATGAGGAAGGACCCACTTGAGTTTCTTTCTTCACCTAAAACGTATACGCTTACTGACACCGCTAATGACTACATGGAAACTAAGTTCATCATGAATGTGGAACCCTGAGAAGCATCTAAAGATAATAGTACAGAGCGTGTCATTGCCAATATTCTGTTGTTTTGTTTGTCTGTAAACAGAACTTCAGAGAAGCATTATCGCGCTGCCTCGTGCTGACTTGGTATCTTATTTCCTTGGATGATTGAAGATATAGATACGTCGGGATTGCTTCACACGAAATAGTGTATTGTATGATTTTCTTTTATCACCGCACATGATGAATTTATATAGGTATTCGGGTTAGATCTTGGAAGCCCCAATGAAAATACATGCAGTCAGTCATCTGCGCAAGATATAGGGCCTCCACGACAATAAAATCCAGGATTAAGATTTTCACATTTTGACGTAAGCCGGAGTGTGGGGGGGGGGGGGGGGGGGGGGGGGTAATAGGTCTCATCAGGGGCCTCGCTAGAACATTTTGAATGGGGTGACACCCAGATTTGCCGACAATTGTTTCGAGTGTGATATCCAATTTTGCCGACAAAAATGCTGCATCCTAATCTAAGCGAAGCGAGAGCGAACAAAAATATTGTCCTTTTTTTTTCTTTTTCTTTCACCTTACCTTTTCCTTTTAGTCCTTCTTTTTTCTTTCTGTTTTGGTTTCCCTTCCTTTCCCTTTTCTTTTCCTTTTCTTTTTTATTACTTTATCTTTTTCTCCTTTTCCCTTTCCTCTTCCCTCTCTCTTTTACGTTCTTATTCGTCATACAAGACGTCATGGGGTCTTGTAACTTTTAAGAGGAATAGGAAATTTGAAGAAGAAAATAGTAATGTTAGGGTTCTCCTGTTATTGCATTCAATCTTTCCAACACTCTTCAGGCAAAGATGGGTATATTGATGCACATGATCCATGGAAAGACATGCAATGGTGATGGCAGTTGTGTGTGTGTGTGGGGGGGGGGGGGGAGGGCAGGGCAGTGGCGTATCCAGCCATTGCGTGAAGCTGGTGTAGGTTCTTCTTGAAGGCCCAGGAAAAAAAATAGTAGAACCTGCTATATATGCCCTGATGCTTGTACAAGAACTGAGCTGTCCAGATATGTAGGCCGACATCAAATTTTAACCCCTTGGGAGCATCCCGCTCCTCCGAGGCCTTATATTATCGATGTCTAGATACTCCACTACCACGGATGTGCACTACTATGTATATAGGGTTATGGACTGAGTGACTGTTCAAACAAGCAGCTACTAGCTGCTTGATACTCACTTTGGTCAAATTCAAGACGTATACATTTTGCGCAAATCAGTGTTGCAAGTTTCACAAAAGTAGCTGTGTCAAGCGTAAAATAGTGTCATCCAATGAAACAGACCCTCACCCATGGAAAAAAATCATATCGATATTGTGAAATTATGATCTTGGATGATATTTTCAAAGTCCCTTTTTTTAATATACAGTGCATGAATGGAATTCAAAGGTTTGAATCTTCAGGTCGTAGGCCTATACATTGAACTATGAAAATCCAATCGGATTTGAAGCCTAAGGACTTTGAAAGGAAACATTTTGGAAAAGAAGAGGGATGAGAAGTGACAAGGACCAGCTCATTAGAGATAAAAAGGAGCACCGTTTCAAGAAGTGAAAAGGAGTAATTTTGAGGTACGTGAGCGGTCCCCCGTCCCCCACTCGGCCTCTCTCCTCCGTTCCTCCGTTCGAAATTCCCTCCTCCGCCGTCCCACGTGCGTGCTGGCCGGAGGACCATCGCCTCTCAGCAACACAATGTTGAATGCATCGAGTTGAAGTTATTCGGGGTCGATTCAGTGGTATAATAATTATGGGGTACCGGGTGCGTGGTATGGTGTGCATGTGAGCCGTATATCGCACATAAAACAGTGCTGCGTTAAGTTATATACTACTTTATAGCTAGCGCTTTTGCAGCATGCGCATGCACAAAACAGGTAGCAGACGACTCGACTTGATTGTACTGTAGTGTTGATGCTCTCCGATCGGGAAACAATTACGCAATGATGTTCAACAGCATCTACCCCTACACACATCTAAGAAGCGTATTCTTAAACATCTGGGAAGCCTATGGCATGATTTGAAATCGAATTCAATATTTTTTTTTATTCTTAAGACATTGTTGGCTATAGTCATCATGGTTCATTTGTCAACACTTGCCGTCGCTTCTGTTTTCGCCTTGAGCGTCGTCGGGTTACTAATCGCACAGGCTACTGCCGTCAACAACGAAAGGTGCCATACTGTACACACATGGACTGGGAGCACGTCGGTATGTTGAATCGCCGTCGAATTTTGTTAGGTGCATGTGTGATTGTGTCCTGGTTTGCTTAAAATTAATGTAGGCTAAATAGACAGTGCAGTGGCAGTTTATAAGGGCAGAATGATAAAAAGTGAGCTCTGAGCATGATGAATAGGACTTGTACTAATTGTCTTATTGAAGGCTGAATTTAGAATAGTACAGGACCGGAGTACGGGCTTTTGTGTTGTGGGTGGGGCACTTAGGGGAAGGGGGGGGGGGGGGGCACCCTGAGGTGTCACTCGCAGACTGAAGTGGTACCCATGCTCGTCCAAGCTCCCCCATTTTGGACCCTAAATGGCGTAATCCTTGGCATCAAATTCTACCCCTAAATGGCCAGCGTAAATAGCGTAGGATTGAACTTGAACTTGAACTTGAACTTTATCCAATAACAATACAAAACATGAAACAAAATGTATACAAATTTAAATATAACAGTTTAGGATAAAAAGGAACCAGAAAATGATTATGCAAAATATACCCCTAAATTGCATAAATGGCATAGGAAAATGTACAAAAAACTTTGAAGTGAAAAGCACCCCTTTTTCCCCAAAACGACATTGACGCCTTGAGTCAGAAATCTGACCCTTTTACGCTGCTTGTTTGGACACGCATGGGTATCACTTCAGTCTACGAGTATATATACTCAGTATATAATGTGCGATGGGTTAGTGCCGCAGAGAAGACCCCCATTTTTACACTCAAATTTCCGTTCCAAAGCATATATCATTTTTTTCTTAATGAGAAAAGGAGAGAAAACCGTTCCAAAGCACCGCTTTTTTTTCATTCTGTCGTTCCGGCTGTTCTGGCCCACCCTGGCCCGTTTCACAAAGAAGAATATCATTTTTGGTGAAAAGTTGAAACGAGTTCCAATGATCCTTATATTTCAATAACAACCAGTTCCGTAGCATCATATTTATATTGTAATCCCGTTCCATAGACCCCCTTTTTCCGAAATGTTAGTTCCGAAGACCATCCTGTTCATGATACGCTCGTTCCGAAGCCCCCTTTTTTGTCTTGCCAGCGGCACATACCTACCACTTTTGGGGGTACCAAAGCCGAAGGTGAAGCTCCCCTGCTGCCCCCCCCCCTTCCGAGAATTTTGAAATGACAATTATTTGGGAAGCAAATTTAGTTGCACTTTATTTGCATCTTATTTACATTCTAGCACATTTTGATGATGAAATAAAACAGTGGCTACATAATTATATTTGGCTTACTGGTAATCTCGGAATAAGTCCCCTCTCATTCATTGTGTACGCACACACTTGCGTGTCGTGTCTACTGAGGTGGAATGAAATCACCATAAGCAATACTGTGCAGATGGGGGTGGGGGGGGGGGGGAATATTTCACCATTATATCTATCATGTGTGCACCTTGAACATTTGATTTTAAGTGGATTCTGTGCCTTAAAATTCTTAGATCTTGGTGAATTTTTATTAGACCTATTATTAAAAAATTTCTCTTGATATTTATGTTTATTATGCACTTTATAAATAGAGCATTATTTTTATTATTATTTGAACAGTTTATTAGTATTATTCAACCATGACCATGTCCATAGTACCCCAAGTTAAAAATTTAATTATATAAGATATAGACCTGTATTGATTATTGAGATTGATATTGAGATTATTAAAGATTTAGACTGTTTTGTTGGTTGAATATAATGTGACAGTTCAATTTACTTCACCATAAATAAATGAGAATGAGTTGCTTTGATTTTTCTGCAGCTGTCTCATAATAGTTTTTTTATCCAGAATGACAGACTCTTACATACAATGTACAAGCATTTATATCCTTATGGAAATAAGCTCAATATAACGCTATAGAAAGACCTATGTTTTAATACTCAAAGATATGATTCTATTATCTTTTCTTCACTGGTTTTGTGTCTTTCTTCTTTGTACACTTTTTCCCTTGTTGTCATTTTATTGATTGTTTTTTAAAATTACGTAAATCTGATTTTTTAATAGTGTTTCATGGCCACGATATTGACTCTTGAATGGGTTCACTCAACCTTTCATCTGTATGTTTGACAGGTGCAGATCTTTTACGTGATTGTATTTCTACTCATCATGCTCTAAAAAACAGTCTCTATATATTTAAAAACTGGACTTTTTACATATATACTGTAGCCAGCAGATGATATTGTTCCTGTGTGTGTGTTTAGTCTGAAAGGACCACTAGACAAAAAATTAATACCGGTATGTTTATTTTAATAGTATAACAAAAATATATACATGTAGAATGGACATTGGGCGACTGGGCACTATGGACCCATCTACTTATTTGCATGAAATTTTAAATTTGTGCTATTCCAGTGGTAGATTATATGAACAATCATATTGGTACATGTACGTTCATTCTTCTCCCCCCCCCCCCCCCTTGAAATAAGCTTGATAGATAAACAAACCATCAGTGTCTATACAAAAGCTATTTAATTAATGATAATTCACCTGTAGTAATCATTATTAGCATTATGTTGTTACAATGATGATATTTATAGGCGTAGCTTGGGGCACAAGAGGGCCACCCCCCCCCCCTTCATCCAAAGTAAAGGTCATTACTTGTGTGTGTGTGGGTGTGTGTAATTGTGTGACTCTGTGACTTTGTGTGTCACCCAATGCACTTAAAGTGTGCCATCTTTTTTGTAGAGGTGCATTGGAAAATATAATGAGATCTTGCTGAACTGCATGTACATGTACCTCTATGTAAGGATTACTTTTAGAAATTAACTGTGTCAGATTAGACTTGAAAGAATCCAAAATTGTAATGTATGCAAACTTTATGCATGCAAACTTTATGCATACCTTTCAAACAAAGGTTGTTCTTGACAACCTGAAAGCTTGCTGGGCATAACAACAAATCATGTATGCAAACTGGATTCCAAGCATTGAGGCTCATTTATAAAAAAGCATGTTCATTGAATAGCTCGTCACTAGGTGCTCAGAGAATATATGTGCATAAATTTGTATACATTACAGAAGCGGTCTATTAAATCACACCCTCATTTACTACAATGCACATCTCCCCAATCAAACATTGGTTTAAAAAAATGAAAAGAAGAAAAAAAAAAAAGAAAGGGAGAGGAAGAAAGAGAACATAAAAAAGATAATATACCTTTTTTCCACACCCTGCCCTTAATCACTGGCCTTGTTAGTTTGAACATGGACCTACTTGGTATCCACCTGTAGTATGACTAAGACCATTACCCTCCTTTCTCCTTCCCCCCATGATACCCTTACCCCCATGATACCCTTACCCCCTTAATGGCTGGATCCACGCTATGCCACTGGAGAGAGCAATAACAAATTGAATGCCAACAGAATAAAAAAACCACTGAACCTTAAAAGGCAATTCAACCTTTGTAATAATTTGATTTGTGTGAAAGCAGAAAATTCAGAGAAGCAGATTGATGAAAGTTTGAACGAAATCGGACAAGCGATAGAAATTTATGATTTAAAAAAAAAGTTGTAATCACTCTAAGGGAATTTCAAATTGGCTGTGTCAGTGCGGTCACTGGGATGTAACGGTGGTCAACTTTCCTATTCGCTCCAACACACAAAATTACGAAAATGTCAATTTTTCTGAATGTTTACAATATCTACAATATATATTTTGAGCACTGCCCCGAAGGAAAAAGGCGCTCAGGAGAAAATCAGAATTTAATGATATTTTGGTGTACGACAAATGGGAATGTTAACCGTCATGATTAATTCACCAAATTGCCAATTTGAGATTCCCATAGAAGAGGTGATCTCAGTATTCAAACATTCATAACTTTCTTTTTCTTTGTCTGATTTCTTTCAAACTTTGACCAGCCTCTTTCTCTTATTCTTCTTCTTTCACACAAATCAGCTTTTTACAAATGTCGGATTGCCCTTTAAGAATGAGTGTAGTCTTCCCATGACATGTTGAGTACATGTACGATGTTTTACTTCACAATGTATTTCATGCATGACAGAAATGACTCTTTTATGGTTTAGGATGACACCAAAGAGGTCTTCCATTCATATACAAAATGTAGTTCATCTTCACTATGTGTCTTCATTTTTACCAATGAACTTTTGATCTGTACATTAATGTGTGGAAGATGAAGAAACACGCTCTATTTATTTGCTTTTGAAAGAAAAAAGAAATATGTGAAAAGAGTCAAGATGCATGTGTACAAGGCTAAGGAAATGGAAGTAATGATGATTTAATAACAAGAAAATCATGCAAAAAGTAACCCTAGTGAACCAAAGAGGTTAAATCTTATTGTAGAATAGACTCTTTCAAATGTTGGAGTAATTTGGGATAATACATCTTCATCAATTGAATAGTCCTATCACATTGGAAAGGTTGGGTTGATATTTTACTGGGTCACTGACTTCAGTTTATAGCAGAGCTGAATGGCTGTACTATGACCTACCTGTAGTTTGCTTTCATTATAATCTTGTCTGTTTGCCTGTCTGGTTGCTTGGTTCATACCATTTACTACCTGCACTTTATTAGGATCGAGTCACCCATTTTGGCAGATCCCCAGAAATATAAAAGGCGGGAAAATTTTCATCACTGAAATGAAAGAAATCAGTATTGATCGAGGGCTTTAGGGCTCATTAGCAGTGGCGGATTCAGGAATTTTAAATGGGGGGGGGGGGGGGGGGGGGGACACCGGCGGCGAGGGAGCGGAGGGTGTCGGAGGGGGTAAACTTAAAGGGGGGTGCGCGCCCTTGGTGCCCCTGCCTGGATCCGCCACTGCATTAGGGACATTGATAAAAATGAATGTATACATGATACAAAATCAGAATTGAATTCAGTTTATTTGAAAAACATTGGGAGCTTACAATCCTCAAGGCAATATAGATACATGTATATGAAATAGTCAAATTCACTGGCCACCAAATAAGTAATTGATTAAGTGCTTACGTAGTTGCATACAAACTTGACATTGTGGTAGCTCCAAGCTGATAAAAGATTTTCCTGCTGCTGTGACACCCATAGCATGATAAGTTCATTGTCACTATACATGTACTACTCATTGCCTCACAATGAATCACCTTTGAGGTCAACACTGATGAAAGTATGATTAATATCAAATTATCCTAATCCTCCTCACTATGAATCTACTTTAAAGAACCTCTGTATTATTGATTGATTTTAATAATAATAATAGTAATTTTAACAATATATTTTTATAGCGCATGTTTTAGGCAGTAACTTGGCAGGTTACCCATGAAATTTTTTATTTTTCTAACTATTACAAGAGATGATTTGAATGCTTCCATGGGCTATGAGGCATAATTTTGCTTTCACTTTGATTCAGTTTTTAAGAATGTACACTCTGGTAAATGTTTGACTTTTCCCCCCATTTTTTTAACAGGCTGGCAAAGAATACGGCTATGAGGCATTAAATGCAGATGTGTGTGGAAGCAGTAAGTATCTGAATTTGAGGAGGTTTGATGATAAAAATGAATTAAATTAAATGCTCACCCTTCTGAAGTATTAATTGGAATTTCCTTCTTTAAAACACTATTTAATTCTAGAGAGAAAGTCAAAGCAAATTATTTGCTCAAGATTATTATTTTGAATTATGAAGAATTCTATTCATACATTATTTCAAAAGGATATAATTTTGTGGAGCTGAGATTTTTTTTCTTACCAAACATACCAATAAATATCAAAATGACCTGTCATACATGTAGCAGCTAAATATGTTTGGCATTGTTTTAAACTCCAATGTAGTTTGATCAAATCATGTCATGTAAATAGCTCTTTTAGTTCATGAGTTTTCTACTGTATGTACGACTGCCATGATTTGCATTCTAAATTTGCTAATTGGATATTTGTCACCATCAGTAATGTCTCTACATTTATATATTCACTATTTGCATATTGTACAGTTTCATTTCTAACTTTGGCCCTAGTTAGAGTAAGATTTCATTTATGATCAGTCATGATTCTTTTAAAGCATAAAGGCTAAATGAATTACTTTCATCAAAAGTTTGATTCCTCTCTCTCTTTCTGACATATTCACATTTCTTGTACATCTTATTTTCTCAATGAACATAGTGAAAAATATTTAATTTCTATTGGTCTCTTGATTGTTTCATCAATAACCAGCTTTTCTAATTCTGTTTTTGTCTAGATATTGGTAGTTAGTTTACGATTCAACTAGCCTGACATCTTTCCTCCACCCAGTTTATTATTATATTCTGTCTAAATCGTACTAGGTGTAAAAAAAAAAAGTTTGACACTTTTGATTATTAATTACTCAACATTGTTAACTCATATCGGACTGAAATTTTCAAAATGTAAAATTAAAGGATAGCAAATTTATTTGCAATCAGTTTTTTTTTAATTTCCTTCATTAATATTCTGTAAATAATGCTCTGAATATTTAATTAGATTTTCACTTTTTGAAAAATTGAGACAAATTTGTGTGTGTCAGTAATTAATTTGCTGTTGTGTATCAAACCTGTCATTTTCTGCCAACCTTTTGCTATCCAGTGTTAAAAGAGGTGTTCTGCAATTTCAGCTGCATTGCACAATGGCCATTGTTGTGGTCTGAATTAATTACTGATACACACAGATTTTGTGGCCTTGATTCTTCAAAGAGTGAAAATCCAATAAACCTGTTTACTAAGTTATTCAAATTTTATGCATACTTTTGAAACAAAGGTTGTTCTTGACAACCTGAAAGCTTGCCAGAGGCTTGTCAGACATAGCAACAAGTAATGTATGCAAACTGGATTCCAAGTATTGTAGTTCATTCATTAATAACAGGTTAATGGAATACCTCGTTACTAGGTCCCCAGGAAGGAAACATCCATAAATTTGAATCACTTAGTAAACAGGTCTATTAAATATTCAGAGCATTATTTTAAGAATGTTCATGAAGGAAATTTCACAAAACTTATTCCAAATTAATTTGACATCCTCCAAATTTACAATGCATGTGACAACCTCAGTCAGATACCAGTTATAACTTTTGAGTTATTAACAAAAAAGAGTGTCAAATGTTGTTTTATTTACACCTAGTATGTTGAGTCCGTTTGGTCCAATCACTTTTATTTGGTGTAACATTCAGAGTGCTCTGTATTGGCCCTTACCAGCATTTTTTTCTTCTTTTGAATAATGAAGTGATTACTAATCCAAACAGGCTTTAGGGAACTGTTGATTAGACCATGAATAGAAAATATATATAAATATATTTTATTTACTATAACAGAGCTGTTTTGAAGCTCTTTTCAGGTCTACATTACTCTCTGCTTCCATATACCTGTTAAGTTTCACTGATATTTCCTATAGTATTTATGACAAAAACTGTGGTAAACATTCATGCTTGTGTTCACTAGGTAGTACCTGTGGCAATAAATTTCCAAAGCCTGAAGGTCTGGAAGACAGACCACCTCCTGTAGGAGACTCTGTAGAGCTATCCTTCTTTGGCATCATCTTGGACCCTACCAAGAACTCTACCTGTCTGGGGATCGAATACACTTTGGACCGCTATGGTGAGTAGTTTTTTCTTTGACATATTGGCATATTAAAACTTGATAAAGATATACTGTAGTTCGGTCTGTAGTATATATGTGAGGCATGTACTAGACAAATGGGATTTTTCTCCACTCCACTCCTTACAACGTTTCATACCTTCCAAAGCAGGAGGTATTTCTGAATATATTCCAATACCAATTGCAGTCTTATTGTGTTATTAATTTCATAGCACTTACTTGGAGTAGTAAATCCAATACTTTGATTGAATATAAGACATTGATGTGCTAAAGATCAGGCCTTGGGCATTTGAGTTGCTGGGCATGCTTGATGCTATATGTATATTTGTTGATATTGCACAGTGGACCTACATTCAAGTCTGACTATTACCCCTTTAAAACATGTGCTGATAGTACATGAGTGTTCATAGGTGCCTCTGAAGTGCTCTAACTCCTGTTATAAAGGTTCAGAAATGTTTAGGGCATGCTCTAGAGGTACCGGTAGGTTTATATACTGCTTCCAACAAGGTATGTGTAACAGTACTCAATGTGTAGCATGCTATCTCTTGGCAACTGCATCAGCAGTGTAAAACGACTTAAGCTGGTCTAAGGTAGGGCATTTCCGAAGGGCCATATAATTTGGGCACAGTATAAAAGGGGTACTACATGTTGGTGGCCAATGGATGAGGTAAATGAAATTTCACCAGCAGAACTACGCATAAAGACGCGGGAAAGACTCGAAGAGGAAAATTGCTAGTTTTGTCTGTGCTTCTAAAATTATAATCAGACATATCTGAATACAATTTTTCATGTTATTTTTGCTTAAAAGTGTTCAAAGAGGTAATTACCAATTGTGCATCCTAATATTTGGTTCTGCATCCTAATATTTGGTTCTGCATCTATAAAATAAAATTTTGATTTTGAATAAGTTTGTCATATGCGTCATTCCCGCGTTTTATATCTGTACTTTCTTTTAACCCAATCCCATAGGCTTTAAAAGGAACAGTAGGATATCTTCCCTAAATTACTTCAATCAACATGGTAATTTTAGGATTAATGGATTTTTATGGCTTAACAAAAGTTACAAAAATAAACACTAAACTAATCAAAAAGGAAATTACCCTTCCCACTCTCCTAATTGAATCCTGATTTTAGCATACTGAAAAGTAAAAAGTCTTCAAATAAGCAGTGAAAATTAGATTGCATGTTTAAGTTGTAGAAACAAAGATCAATTTTACTGCATGTCTACAAGTGCACACTCTCAGAACACTAGCAAGTGTTGAAATTGTCAAAGAATATGTAAAGCTAATCTTTACCAGAAGCGTTCGCGACATGAATTTTTTGCCAACTGTAAATGACAGCCATTTTCACGGCAAGAACCTTTTGCGATTTACAAAAATGTAGTGTTATGTCAATAATGAATCAATGATTTCGCGTATCTGAACCACGTACTTGCCAAATTCGCGAACATGAAATGCACATGAAATTTTTCTGGTTTTACAGTAATGCATTTGGAGAGGTCTAAGATTATGAAATGTTTAAAATTCCGACTTGCTTCTCATGGAGTTTGTTTGCACCAGCAACATACAAACAAACTAAAGAACATTTGCTGGAAATCATGTTCACTGAGAAGCAAAACAATTATGAGATTGCTTGTTATGCATGTGGGTTATGACTAATTTCTCAATTTCCTTTTCTTTCTTTGCTTATTACCCTGCTAATGAGCAGTTTTCTTCTAAAATGGTTTTGCAGATACTATTTATTTGTAGACTGGAATATTCAGTGTCAGTTTTGTTTGATTTTATATGAGAATTTATCGTTCATTGTCAGAACTCATGATTACCTTTTTTAATTAACATCTTCTTTAGAGACAAAGAAATATCATTTAAATATAAAGCAGGAATAATGATACATATCTTTAACCCATAGCACTTCTGAGTTTTCATATGGCCTAAGTTAATCAGTTTTCCCTCTTAAAATTGGCAAAATTATTCTCATTTCCATCCTACATAGTTTGACCCCCCCAAAAAAAATCTTATAAAGCAATGTAAATGAAAATTGCAACATGAAAATTGGCAATTTGTTCAAGAAAATAGTGATTATTTATTTTACACTACAATGCCAACTGCATACTGCATTGGGAAGAGACTAAAAATTGTCTGTGATTTTTGCTCTTTGTGCTCATGTGTAATGTGTAATTCCTAGCATTCTGGATTAAAAAGATAATGCAAACATGTCACTAAAAAGAGACACTGAAGAGGAGGAAATGTAGGAAGCTAAAGCTGGGTATTTAAGATAATGACTTCACCAGATTTTTAATGTTTTTTAGGATATATATTTTATCTCACTCTGACTTCTGCATACATGTACATGTGATAAGAGGCAATCGTTGGAGATGTAGACTTCTTGATTCTTGATGCTGTGCCTATTCATTAGCTATGTCCATATGGGACTTGTAGTTTTGAAACGTTAAGTTAGCGAAACTTTAGATTAACGGCTCACTAACAATGACAAGGGTCCACACGGACCCAAAACAATGACACTTGTTGTTCTGAGAATACCAGTTGAGCGTTAGTCATTTAACATGAGCAGAGAGGTCATCGTTAAGTATTGGATTGCTAAACTTGAAGTTTATTCTGTCCACACTGGTCCATAACTACAAGGAGGACCACCTGCTGTTCATGCTTTTGGCATTAACCACAAGCTCAGGTTGTGGTTCTGGAATTACAAGTAAACTTTCGAAACCATAAGTCCGTTCAAATGGTCTGAAACTACAAGATAACTACAAGATAACTTAAAGTGTTGAAACTAAGCTCCCTTTGTGTGAACCTGACTATTAACATTTATTACAATTTTTTTTAATGGATGTAACTCGGTAGTAGGGTTTAGCTTTTGTTTTCTGTAATATGAAAGAGTGTGCATGGCCTGTGGACTTTGAAATGAAATTACAATTTTGATGATGATATTGGTACTGATGTTAATGATGACAATGGTGATAATTATTTGATTTCCAAATTATTTAGTTGAGCTAAATGCCATAACAAGAGGTTTAGCAATTTTTGTAATTAGTTGTAGATAACAATTTTCAATTGTTGGCCCTTTCAGTTTCTATCACACATTGATTGTATGCAGATGAGCACTAATTAACTCCTTATGGATTTATATGGGTAAAACAGCTGTTACAGTATGTACTGTTTGTTAATAATTAAAACAGTAATGATAAGTGATAAGCAGAAAGTTTGCAATTTATTTTGGTATTTAGAATGAAGTTTGATATCATTCCAGTGGAAGGTATCAATTTGTAAAGGAATTTGTATGCCAACATATTCATTTCCATTCCTTTTTTAAGTAAAAGCTATGTCTGGATCATGATCTGACTTTTAGTGAAATAATTGTTTTGGAATTAATTACAACAAAGTAGATGTACATACATCATGAAAAGCAAGCTCTGATATATATGCAAGTGGATGCATGCAAAGCAAGTCATAAATCTTTAAGCTATAAATCTTGACTGGCTGTAGGCAAATGTTGCTCTGCACCAGTGCTTTTTAGCATGTGTAACTAACAGAATGAGATGCATGGGGAAAGATGTAGCAGACACAAGCTAGAAGGCAATTTCCTCACTTCCTAGTGCTTCCGGGGATGTTTAAATTTTATGAATAACGCCCTGAAGAAAAAGAATTCTCTTTTGAATTTGATTTTACATGTGGCTTCTATTGTTCATGTCCTTTTGTCTCAACTTCCAAATGAATGTTTCATAAGCTGGTTAGGAGTAACAGCTCTTTTGAGTTAGTTGATAATGTGAAGAAGTGTTGATGCCTGTAGACAGTTTGTGGTGAATATCAAATGAAGGATCATCTATGATGGACAGAAGCCTCCACCCTGAGGGAAAAGTTGGGTGCATCAGGCCGTTTCCTGTCATCTCTTTGCTCAATAATTCAGTGGTGCAAAAAATAAACAGAAAGAAGTGTGAAAAAGTATCCTTTTTTTTCTAGTTGTGTAGAGACAGTTCTTGTAATTCTGGAAATCATACCTTTAACAAAATATCTGGCATTTTTGTAATGGTAACCATAGAAACGTAGTTCAGAAATGGATGAATGCCCCGACCTACTTGAAGTTACGTGATGTATCTACTGCATATCTGGTTTGCATAACCTGAAATTTAATTCTCTACTAGAAGGCAATCTATAGAATTGGGAAAGTGATGAGAGTCATATCGAGTTTACTTACATGTATGAATCGATTCTTCATCTTCTTTTCTGAGCTAGGAATACATTTTAATACAAATCATGCTCTAAAGATAATCAATTTAGGTTTCTTTTTTCAGTCACTTGTATCATATTTTGTAATGTGATGATTCAACTTGTATTTCAGATAAACACTAAATTTATATTTGAACTGAAATGAAATGAAATAAGATGATGATCCCGTTATTTTCAGGCACCTAATCAAACCCATTATTTTTTGCGCACTTTGTTCCATTAGTTTCAGGTAATATTGTCCAATTTTGGCTTTTTAGCTCACCTGAGCCTATGGCTCGAGTGAGCTATTGCGATGGAAATTTGTCCGTCGTCCGTCGTGCGTCGTGCGTCGTCCGTCGTGCGTCGTCCGTTAACTTTTTACATTTTCATCTTCTTCTCCAAAACCCATGATCGGAATTCAACCAAACTTGGTAGGAATCATCCTTAGGGGTAGGGGACCCAAAGTTGCTAAAATGGTACATGTGGCCCCCAGGGGGGCCCAGGGGGAGGGCCCCCAATTGTAAAAGCTATGTAAATTTCAAACATCTTCTTCTCCAGAACCAGGCATAGCTCAGACTTGGTATTTTGTATGGAGATACCTCTATAGATGAAGAATGAATGTTGTTCATGAAATTTCTCTGAGTGGCCCTATAGGGGCCCTGTGGGGGTAACATACTGGAGGGGGGGCGCTGCCAGGCAAAATGTACATTCTGATCTTCTTCTCCAAAACACATGATCGGAATTCAACCAGACTTGGTAGGAATCATCCTTAGGGGTAGGGGACCCAAAGTTGCTAAAATGGTACATGTGGCCCCCAGGGGGGCCCAGGGGGAGGGCCCCCAATTGTAAAAGCTATGTAAATTTCAAACATCTTCTCCAGAACCAGGCATAGCTCAGACTTGGTATTTTGTATGGAGATACCGCTATAGATGAAGAATGAATGTTGTTCATGAAATTTCTCTGAGTGGCCCTATTGGGGCCCTGTGGGGGTAACATACTGGAGGGGGGGGGGCGCTGCCAGGCAAAATGTACATGATCCAAAACACTTCTCCAAAACACATGATCGGAATTCAACCAAACTTGGTAGGAATCATCCTTAGGGGTAGGGGACCCAAAGTTGCTAAAATGGTACATGTGGCCCCCAGGGGGGCCCAGGGGAAGGGCCCCCAATTGTAAAAGCTATGTAAATTTCAAACATCTTCTTCTTCAGAACCAGGCATAGCTCATTGGTATTGTGTATGGAGATACCTCTATAGATGAAGAATGAATGTTGTTCATGAAATTTCTCTGAGTGGCCCTATAGGGGCCCTGTGGGGCTAACATACTGGAGGGGGGGCGCTGCCATCTTCTCCAGAACCAGGAATAGCTCAGACTTGGTATTGTGTATGGAGATTTTTTTCTGGGTGGCCCTATAGGGGGTCTGTGGGGGTAACATACTGGAGGGGGGGGGGGGGGCGGGGTGGTGGGGCAAGTTGTCCGCCATCCATAAACTTTTTACATTTTCAGCTTCTTCTCCAAAACCCATGATTGGAATTTAACCGAACTTGGTTGGAAGCTCAGACTTGGTATTGTGTATAGAGATACCTCTATAGATGAAGAATGAAAGTTGTTCATGTGCTAGAGAGAACATGCACCAGATGTGAATTGATCCACCTCAGGTGAGCGTCGTGCCCCCTGGGGCTCTTGTTGTTCATTCTTGCAGTATACTCTGATGAGTGTAAGACAAAAAGCTTTTTGTACATGCCTCTCTTCAATACCATTTTCCAAATGAAGAAGTAAATTTAATGAATTGAAATAATTTTAAAAGAAATGAAGAATAAAGTCAGATATATTCAGCAAATTAAATAAATTTGCTAATAAAAAGAAAGGAAGTAGTAAAAATGAATAAAATAAAACTAAGATATGAATGAATTAAGAAAAAGATTAAAACAAAATAGAGAGCAGTACTACCTGTAATCGGCACTATCAGACACTTAAAGGGAAATCAAAGTTGTTCTGACAGACAGAGGAAAAATCAGAGAAGCAGATTGGTGAAAGTTTGAACAAAATTGGACAAGCAATTAGAAAGTTAAATGGATTTTGGAAAGTTATAATAACTTATATACATATATGGGAATTTCAAATTGGCCGAATTGGTGGCGGACAGCTCTCCCATTTGCTCCAACACACAAAATGACTAAAATGTCATTTTTTTGTTATTACTCAGTAGGATCTTTTTCTTTTATGAAGACTTATAACAATATGCTATCAACAATATATTTTGAGTACTGCCCCGAGGTAAAAGTTGATTTGGTGAAAACCGCAAATTAATGATATTTTTGTCTATAGATGACAAATGTGAGAGTTGACCACCGCTATGTCACAATCGGTTCCCCAAATTGCCAATTTGAAATTCGCGTAGATTTAGTGATCTCATTTTTCAAACATCCATAACTTTCTTATTCCGTGTCCGATGTCTTTCAAACTTTCATCATCCTGTTTTTCTTATTTTTCTGGTTTTACACATATCTTATTATCAAGGTTGGATTGCGCTTTAATGGTTTAAAAAAAGTATTGGTGGCAAGGTATTTCTGATATAGGAGACTTTATAGCTCTTGCTTACAATATCGTCTGTTTGGAGCCAAAAGGGCATTAACTTGTATACTTTAACACAGAGTTAACGCCCCTCTGGCTCTCAACAAACAATATATACATGTAAGCAGTGTTATAGCTACGGTGGTCGGCGGTGGACGGGCCCGACCAGCACGGGGGATTTCCGTCCACCACTCCGGGTGAAAAACACTGCTTCCGACCGGCACTAATTTCACATAAGAAACAGCATTAAACGTAACTGTTTGTGAAGAAACGTGGTACTTACATTCATATTCCATCTTTATTCTTGTTTTATTTGCAATCGTACAAGAATCATGCTTTCTATTTGACAATAAATGATTATTTCTTAAAGATTTGCCGAGTTTTGTTGTCTTTTGTTACGCACTATACTGTACTACTGTTCGTAATTTGCACGTACAAATATATATCATGTTTTACGTAGCGTATACCGGAAGCTGCTAATTGCGAGGCTCCGTTCGCTAGAATGACTTGTTGCTCGTCAGTGAAATTTGAACCACCACTAAAAAGTTCCTAGCTATAACACTGCATGTAAGGTATATTGAAATTGTTGATTAGCAAGTGCTTGATTGATAGCATAAACCACACACTGTCAAAGTTTGCATGATTGATCATTGAGTGCTGCATATGGCTTGTAAAATATCAGTGTTAGCCAACCATGCATTCATCAAATCATATTTTCATAAGTACATGTGCTTTACTGTATTATTGAATGAAATTCTTGATGTGCAAGATGAAGCCCCATATGCCCCATACAGAGATTACCAGAATAATAAATCAAAATTGACATTAAAAGTATCTTTCTACTTGATGTTCAAGCATGCCAATACAGTCAGTGTCAAATTACATAAAATATTCTGGAGAATTCTGTTACATATGGGGGAAAATTATCATTTTGCCATAAGTGAGAAAAATCTTTCATGATAATTACATTTTTAGAATGATCTGACTGAAGCATATAGAAACATGAGAAATTATCAATTTTCAAAGAATAAAACTCAGTCCATTTTTTTTTCCAAGTAGAGAATAAGCATCGCTTACATAGGAAGCTATTAAATGATGCATAAACAGTCAAGTATCCAGTATTCATTACACGTATGCACTCCAAGGTAAATGACTGCATCGTAATCACACATTAAAGGACCACTGATATGCAACATGACAACCAAGAACGACAAATATCTTTTTTTTTAATTCCAACCATTTGTATTAACCATGGACAAATTTTTGTAATAAATGTTTTTTCTGTACTAATCAACTTATGAGACATTTCAAATACATGTACTTGTTCCATACAATTTAATGTCAAACAACAATCCGCATGCATTTCTAGAACTTTGCTGCTGTAATTGTACATCAGACAGTTAACTACCAGCCAGTTTTTTAGCACCCATTGTATAGAAAATTATTCTATTAACCCTTTCAAGACAATTGACCACATTTTGTGGTTTAGCTCAATAACTACAGATTCAGAGCCCTAAAAATATACCAGATATATGAGCAGAAAGAGCAAACATTACTGCACAAACTATGTTCATTTTTGTTGCATGACCATATTGCATTTGATGCAAGGAATTTTAAAAAGGAGAATAAGCTTTAAAATCCTTAAATTGGCAATACATTGAGAAGTTCAAAATCACTGTTTTTAATCAAAATTGGCAATTTTTTCAAACTTTTGTCAAAGTTCTTAACCATGTATGTTGTTTTCAAAGATATTACATTTTATTAGAACCATGTTGTATTAAAAGAAAAAGTATTAATGTTGCCAATTTGAAGAACAAAATGTGATCAATCTAGCCCTTGAATAATTCCTGTCCTGATAGGGTTAATGCCTTCTCATTTTATTGTTATTCATTGTAAATTCAGGGAAGACAATAGCTACGTTCATACAGGACTTGTGGTTTCGAAACTTTAAGTTAGCGAAACTTTAAGTTAGCGAAACTTTAAGTTAACGAAACCACGACTCCCTAACGAGCTGTAACTACAAGCAGAGCAATCGTCGAGGTTAACCTCGGAAGTAGACACTACCTATTGTGTGTACAGTACACATACCTGTGTTCATAATTCGCACGTAGGGTATGACCCGGAAATTTAACATGACCAGCGAGGTCATCCTTAACCACAAGCTTGCGAAACTTAGTTTTTTCCGTTCACATGGGCCATAACTCCGATGGAGAACCCGCTGCTCGTGGTTTCGGCCTTAACCACAAGCTCACTTGTGGTTCTAGAACTACAAGTAAACTTAAAGTTTCAAAACTATGAGTCCGTTCATACGGTCTGAAACTATAAGATAAGTTAACAAGTTAACTTAAAGTATTGAAACTACAAGTTAACTTTAAGTTTTGAAACTACATGCGAAACTTAATGTTTAGCTCCCATCGTGTGAACATAACTAATGTTACATGTACAGGTAGCTTGGCATGCTCGGAATGCCCTTGGAATGCCCTTGGAATGCTCTTACAGTTTCATTCACACGGATGTGTCTCTCTCAGTCTTAATCAGTATGCAAATAAATGAGTTGCTGACACTGACAGCTTGCATTTCAATATTGGCACAACTCAACTCTAAATTTATGTACTATTAGTGTTTAGAATACCCTGAAAAATACATCTGAATCTGAGTCTGAAATTGTACGGCTCAACACCCTTGCGGAGTATAAAGTGAGTTTTAGGTCAAGGAAAGAATCCTATATATTAATGTCCAAAACCGTCACGGGGGGTCTTTTTTGTGGTCGCAAAAACTCTTTTCCCCCGCCATGTCCGCTCTCGCCGTTGTGCGGGATCGGTGGCATAATTCCACTGCCTGTGTCTCCTGTATTCTACGTGCCACGCTGACACCGTCGTTGCCGTCGACGTCCCTAAACGTGATTTGGGGGATTTGGGAGGACGGGTAGGCCGAAGGAACGGCTGCTTTCCGTGTGGATCACTTGCACGACGGCGGTGACATCAGTCGTGCACCCTCCCTTATGGCCTATCACAGGCACGCCATGTCGAGTGACAAACAACGCTGTTCACGATGGGTATCAACTTGCATCTTGCTACCCTTGTTAGACGACTCGCGTTAGCCATTTTGCTAAGCTAGCTCTCACCAGGGGAAGCCACGTACAAAATAATTATGGCATGGGTACATGTATGTCCCATAGTGTCACAGGCTCAGTAGAGCTCCGTAGTATGTACGTATGTATATTCAATTGTTTCATCGTACATTGTGATTAGTACACCATAGGAGTAGCACCCACGTACTGCGATGCAACGCAACGATGCATATCGCATGCATGCAACATACATACACTCAACATGGGCTGACTACGGTTTCCCCAAGCTTACAAATATATGTACATTCTAAGGTTGATTTTGTAGGTGAGTGACATTATTTAGATTTAAAAATTGTTAGTAACTGTATTTATGGACTTCCTTTGTCCTATTTTATCTGTATGAAATGATGAAATTCTTCTCTGTTCAGCCAGTGGACTCCATCACGCGGTGCTGAGCACTACCAGTGCTGCAACCTTGGCTGCCTGATATGAATGAATTCCGGAGCTGGGGAGGAGACAATGGAGAGACTAACTGCGATGCTTATTTTGAGATATCCAAGGTTGAATTGGACACGAGAGACATTGTTGGGAACAAAAATGTTGTAGTATAGTATTGTGGACTTTGTTTGTCCCTATTTTCTCAGTAATTAGTTAAAAACTGATGACATTCTTCTCTACAAAGCCGGTACTCTGTCGCGGCAGCGCCAGTACTCTGAGCTGAGGCTGAGCTGTTGTAAGGGTTGGCTGGCTGAACTCCAGGGATGGAGTCCGGTAGTAAATGCCATTACTGAGCTGCTTATTTCAAGATTGGAAACAGTAAACATATCATCTTTTAAAAAAAATACTACAGTGAAATTTGATGATAAATTAATCTCACTGTATATCTGAGTAGATTCTACATCCATTTGTCCCCCTGTGGGTCCGGGGGTTAGAATAGGCCCACTGTATCCTACTGCATGTCGTAAAAGGCGACTAAAAGGGGCGGCTTGTTTGCCGTGAGCTGCGACCCGTGTCTGTGGAGAAAGGGATCCTGGTGATTGAGTGGATGGTGTGACTGCGGTCCTCCTGAAGCAACACATCACTTTGGCCCTGGATTCACTTAGACGGGAGGTTATATAGGCCTGGATATAACCAATCGGCTGGTGGTGCTCAGCCCTAAAATACAAATTCAATTTATAATAACCAACATTGATTTTGGTCTGTGTCTCAACAACTGCGAATCACTAATTTTGTCAAGATTTGTATTTTAGAAGGCAGCTGCTTAATCAGGTCAATCTGGGTGTATTTTTTACACCTGGAGTATAGTACTGTTTGTATCTCTGTCGTCGGTATAAGATGTTTTTATCCTTATATGTATGACGTCCCCTTCTTGGGCTCCGTGGTGGGTGGGGAGCAATGGTACCGAATTTTTAATCAATTAATATGGCATCTAAAACAAAACCTTAAAAGAAGCAGAATAAGCGACTCGGACGATGACCAGGAATCTTTTCCAAGATTTCTGGTCTTTCAGGCTAGCGATCCGAGCCAGCCTCTCAAGTTATCGCCTTTTGCGGTGCACAAAGGCATTGAGGGGTTGGTCGGATCCGTCAAAACGATCTCACGTTTAAGATCCGGCGACATTATGGTGGAAGTTGATAAATTGATACATGCAAAGAACTTGTTAAAAACAACTAAATTTGTTGGCATTCCAGTGAAGGTCTGTCCGCATAGGACCTTGAATTCATGTAAAGGAGTAATTCGTTGCTCCGAACTAACAGATTGCGACGCAGATGAAATTTTAGAAGAGCTTTCCGACCAGAACGTAACTGATGTATACAGAGTCATGACAAATCTAAATGGTGTAAGAAAACCAACAAACACTATCTTCTTGACATTTGGAAAACCGGATCCTCCATCTTTTATCAAAGTGGGCTATTTGAGAGTGAAAGTAGATCCTTACATTCCAAATCCAATCCGGTGTTTTCAATGTCAAAGATTTGGTCACTTTAAGATCTATTGCAAGAGACCACAGTGTTGTGTGAAATGTGGAGAAGATGGTCATGATGGTTCCGATTGCAGGGGCCAACAAAAATGCATCAACTGCAGTGGAAATCACCCTGCTGACTCAAGACGTTGCCCAAAGTGGGTTGAAGAAAAGAAAGTACAAGAAATAAAAACCTTAAACCACGTATCTTACCCTGAAGCTCGTAAGCGCTTTCAGGCTCAATATAATACACCGGGCACATCTTATGCGGCTAAAGCAGGGCTGGCCCCTGCAGTAGGAAACCAGAAAGTACCATGCAGGCCCCGGTCTGATGCAACTGTACAGACAGAGCTTACATGGATAACAGGCGATACTCCGGTCTCTATCAAGAATAATACTTCTATGAATACGAAAAGTACTTCTACGGTTACGAAAAGTACTTCTACAATTACATCAAAAGTTTCTCCTCAAATTAAAAACAGGGATCACCAGAAAATGGGACAGAATAAACTAAATGTCAACCGTAGAAGTCGAAGTCTAACACGTGAATCATCTGACAAAAGCACTCCCGTTAATCATGGTAATGAAACCTCTAGCAATCGTCAGCTCACAGCAAAGCAAACAAAGAAAGAAAGTGTCCAATTAAAATCTAATTTGTCGGATATAAAAAACAGGAACAAGTATGAGATATTGTCAATCGAGGGGGAAGAAGAAATGGACGTAAAATAGTGACAATTTAAAAAAGTATAGGGAAACACGAGCTAAAGTTCGTAACATTATTAAGAAAGCAAAAAGGCAGTCTTGGAGGAACTATGTTTCTAAATTGAATATTCATACATCCACTAATAAAGTGTGGGAAATGATTAAAAAAATAAGTGGAAAATATACAAGTAATTCTGTTTCCTATTTGACAAAAGCAGATGGAAATAAATGTACTGAAAGGTCGGACATTGTTAATTTGTTGGCACAGGAGTTTGAAAATAATTCATCAACTAACCAGATATTGTGCTGACCCGTATTCGAATTGGTCACTCTCACTTAACTCATGCATATTTGCTTGCAGCAGAGGACCCACCACATTGTATATCATGTGACTGTACACTTACAGTTAAACATATTCTTATTGAATGCATTGAATTTGCTCACATCCGTAACAATTTTTATAATGTCCCTGATCTGAATACCTTGTTTAGCGAAATTCCACGATTATGCATCATAGATTTTCTTAAAGAAATCAACCTATTTATTAGATTCTAGATTAGGAACTTTTTCCCACAGCTATGCCTTTCGGCAATTTTATTCAATTTTTTAGTCTTTCGGAGGAGACTTTAAGCCGTCGGTCCCGTGTAAAGGAGAGTCACACCACTTGCACGTTAAAGAACCTGCTTCTCTGTTCGAAAAGAGTAGGGAATTTTTCCCGGAAAAGTAGTTAAGCTTACTTTTACCCAATATATTTCGTAATTAAACCTACTGATCACATACATACACACTAAACAAATATTGTACTTTAAGAAACTTTATACATTAATGTTTAGACACTTATATGACATATTGTGTTGATAGTGTCGTTAAATTTTAATCAATCAATCAATCTACATCCATTTGAATTCTTACATGGCAGTAAATGCCTCACTGGGTTGCTTATTTCAAGATTGGAAACGGTTTGGGCCTGAATATCGTCTTTTTTTTTATTTGATGGTAAATTAAAGTCATCATACCGTATATTAGAGTAAATTCTACATCCATTTTATTACTCTAAAAAAAAAAATCATTCCGGAATCTGCTCAGCGAGAGCAGAGTCTATTTTTAAGGTATGTGTGTTTTAAAACCAGACAGATTTTTCTGCCTGGATGTAGATCTTCAAGACTAGATCTAAGATTATAGATCATTAAGATTATAGATCAAACTTAATTCGTTAATAATAGTGCTGATGAAAGTTGGCCACAATATTCACTCTTTCAGTCCCAGTTGCTAGGGGCGTTAATTCGTTGAAGAATTAATAGAGTATGCTGGAGTCATGGGCGTAGATAGCGGGGATGGGAGGGGGAGGGGTTTGGCAGTGGTCGATGGGGGATATGTGAAGGTATTAACTTCATTGTAGAAAAATGAAATCACTGGAGTCATGTTCGTAGACTCTGTAGCGGGGGGGGGGGGGGGGGGGATGGGGGATATGTGAATGTATCAATAAATTTTATTTTTTTTGTGGAAAATATGGAATCACTGGAGTCCTGGGCGTATAAAGCGGAGAGGGGAATCGGGGGATATGTCAATCCATTAATGAACAGTTTATATTCATTGTAGAAAAATGAAATCACCCCCGAAGAATTGGAACCTTTCTATACGCCACTGGCTGGAGTATTATAGAGGAAGGGGAGGGGGCATGATAGGACCTGCACTCACCATCCATAATTATCCGCAGATAGGCCTATTAAGTGGTGGATTCACAATTTACTTTTATTTTTATCTGGGGTTTCAAATATTGCAGGGGTGTGTGAGTAAATTGGATTATGACTTTTGCAAATCATGTTTCATTAGGCATCAGGCAACTTCATTCATGTTTATCCTGGGGTGGGAAATAACAGCTAAAAATTTGCTTCAATAAACACACAAACATTAAACAGTCTTCATGGAAGCTAAAAGGCATTAGCTCATATAACAAAAGATTAATTTCGCAGTATTATTGGGCCTATATTTTCATGTGGAAACAAGTTTGAAATAAATATATTATTTCCTACATAAAAACAGTACATGCAATCTCTCTCATCAGCAAAAGTGTATTATACATAATCACCACTATATGTAAGACATAAAAATGATAAATTATGTTAGCCCATAGAACAAAAAAAAGCCGCGCTGCCATTGGTCGGTGCCATTGCCCAATCACTGAACGGGGAGCAGGGTGCGCTGTTGTTTGGCTTCACTGGGGCGGAAGCCGCGCTGCCATTGGCCGGCGCTGCTGGCCAATCACTGAGCGGGGTCGCGCTACTATTGTTAGGCTTTACTGGGGCGGGAGCCGTGCTGCTATTGTCCGGAGCTGCTGGCCAATCACTGAGCGGGGTCACGCTGCTATTGTTTGGCTCCCAAGGGAGGTAAACCGCGTGGCTTTTGGGAGCATGGCGTCGAATGTTGATGTTGTTCGGATGTAAACGGATCTGAATCACTTCCTTAACACGGCGGGTATACCAATGCTTGTCATGCGCAATGCAACTGACCTCATCCCAGTTTGGCGGATGATCAGAGTTCCAAGCATGTTCTGCGACTGCAGAATTGTCGGTGCGTCTAAGCCTAACATCCCGGCGATGTTCCAGCATACGTTCCCGACAGGCCTACCTGTCTCTCCAATGTAGACCTTGTTGCAAGTTGCGCAAGGAATCTTGTAAACAACCCCATCGCGTTTGTCAGGGAGAGCGGGGTCCTTCGGGCGGACAAGCTGTTTGCGGATGGTGGTATCAGACTTAAATACGACGCGCATGCCGTGTTTCTCCAGGCGCCAGCAGAGCTGGCGGGAGATACTATTGACAAATGGAAGCACTACGGTAGACTTCAACTGGGCTGGTTCCTCGGAAGTAGCGATCTTCTTCTTAAATTCATAAATTACAGTTGTTCAAATGTATATTTGTTTTTTCTGTCCTCAAATTATCCACAATCTTTAATTTTTGGGAGTAATATCTCACTGTTATTGCTGCCAATTTCAGAACTTTAAAGTTTTATTTCATTTAAAACATTTTTAGCACAATTAAAACTGGTATGATTTGCAGAGGAGGTGAGGTAGAGGGATATAACTTTACATGAGACACAAATCTCCAGGCTTATGTCTGTTCCTTTTTTCTCTATGGAATTAACCTCATTTTCAGAAAGATTTCTTCACCTTCCTCATCCAAATGTAATTCTGTACTACTATATTGAAGAAATAACTCACATTGCAGGTCAAATGTTATTATCATGTTTATGAGACATTGACTAACTAATTACATTGATTTCTCCATAAATTATGTATAACTGTAGTATAACTAATTTTGTAAAAAAAATTTCCTTTAGCCACATTCTGTTGGTTACATTATCACTTCACTATCTGTTGAAAGCCCTGTTTTGAGGTTTTGAAAATATTTTTCATGTCAACTGTTATTGTACATGTATATTTGTTGATAAAAACGGATATAAATCATATCAGTAGAGCATCTGGATTTTCTTTTTGAATGGTAGGTAAATTATCTGAGGGAAGACAGATTCCCAAAGGGGAAGGGGCAGAATAGGGTCATTCTAGGTTTAAAGACATACTCTTGTCTGTTTCCATGTCCATTGCTTGCATCATAGTTCGCATACTTACATCAGACTTGGTGAAGTTACCAGGGAATTAAAATTAGAAAATGTAAACGACAACGATTTTCACAGCATTAAACTTTGCAAGTAAAAATTTCTGGTCGTATAATTGTGTGTACAAATCTCGCACACAACAGCAGCAAAACTGGTTGTCCTACCAAGAATTTGCTGCAAGAGACTTGGAAAGCTAAATATTTGATCTTTCGGATTTGGAATTTATGATGATGACTTTCCCTTTAATACTTGCAGTTCTTTTTAAAGTAGTTGGAGGGTACACTCATTACAAAATACCTGTTGGTTGTAAAAGTAACATCCATTCTCAGTGATTGATAATACCTGTTAATGAGTGCTTTGATCATCATTTTCGTATCCTATTCAATTGAGGAGAGAAATCTTGCAGTTGCACCTGGTGTCTGTTTGCCTTCATTGATATCTATAACATTTTATATTGATTTTGCATCGTAGCTTCTAAAGGATTTATCCTTATGGTGCCTCCTGGTTTACAAACGTCTGACAAAAGAAATTTTATGACACAAGTCCTAAATTATAGTGCCTTTTTCATTTCATGTCATCCATGATATCTTACCCTCACACAAGTTTCATAAAATAAACCTATCTTGAATTTCAAGAAGATATCCTAGGCTGGTTTAATCCACTATTATACTGAAAGGGTTACTGGATATACACAAGAAGAGATAAGAGAAAGGAGAGAAGTGATAGGAAGAGAGAGAGAGAGAAAGAGGGTGGCAAGCAGAGAGAGGGAGAGAGAGAGAGAGAGAGAGAGTTCCCATAAGCAGTTTAATGACCAGGATTTGATCTTTTGTTATGGTGTCTTTGTCTATAAAACATGGATTTGCTAGAGAGATAGATGAGTAAAGTTTTGATCCTTTTGTATTGGAAATCTTATTTATACTTGATGTATCAATAATCAATATGGAGTGTTTATATTTGGATTTTTCAATTGTTTCTTCATGCAATATTTACTACTTAATATGCGCCTATGTCTAGAAAAGAACAAAGAAAAGAGTAAATTTGTGATTACTTCTACATGTATGTTCCAAATAATATTAGTGTTTCATATATCATAAATCAAATCTAGTATCGAGTGCTTACTTTTAAATTTTAAAATTGTTTCTGGATTATTTATTACTTGACGACTACAAAAGTACAAGTGGGAGTATTGAAGATGGGATACACATGTAGGCCTTTAAAAGAAAAAATATAGATTTGTGGACTGTATAACTCATCAATAAAACTTTGTATTTCAGTATTCATTCAAGCTGAATCAAATAAAACAGTTTATAAGTCTGAACTCTCAACTGTTACACATTTCATTAGATACAGATGGTGTAAATTATTATGTAACATTGTTAGAATGAAGGAGAAATATATCATGTTAAAAGGGAATATGCATATAATATGCATAGGGAATATTATGATCATGTTTAGGTATTGTGGGCTAGTTGATATGTCACCAGACTTTGAACCACAAGGTCTGAGGTTCAAATCCCTGCCACATCATTAATGTCCTTTGGCAAGACATTAATCTATACATTTGCCACTCACGACCCGGGGGGTGTTTCCTAAAGTTTTTCGTAAAAGTTACGCATGACTTTACAAATAACTTAAAATGTGACAAGCCAAATGGGATGCTCAATCATTTTCACTTGCATTAACTAAAGTTGAACTGTGCAGATGTAGATTAACATTCTTATTATAACAAACATTTTTAATGCAAAGTATATTTCTTTGCCATAATTTAATTGAGGTTACTGGAAATACAGTCACACTTTGTTAAAACATCAGGAAAAACTTTGGGCATCCTATCTGGCACTTCATATTCAAGTCGTGCGTAACTTACAAACAGCTTTTTGATACACCCCTCACGTGAGGTAAATGGGTACCTGGCAAGAATTAATTTCTTAAAATGCTACAGCACTGTAATAACTAGCATCGATGGTAAAGCCCGGGGTAATAATTGTAGAGCACCGTGAGTGTCAAATCTGACAGACATGTGCACTATACAAGAACCCACTGTTATTATTATTATCATTATATTAAACTGGAGTTTACATTGCCATTTTAATCCATTCAGTAATGCACTCAAAATTCAAATGATCAAGTATTGTAGTGCTAATACCTTACTTGATGATTTCAATCTTATGATATTTTCATGATATAACATGATAAATGCTATAATTAATATTTTAATGTGCATTCTGTATTAAATGGTTGCTTTTTGAACAAATGAACAAAATGAAGAATGATGCAAAAGCATTTATCTGAGTGTCCAATTTTTGAAGAGATTCACCCTTACTTGAAATCTGATTTTGATTAATTTTCTTGCAGGGGCTTCCAAAGTGAAAGGAATACAGTTTTTGTTGCATGGATTGGGCTACAACAGTCACAACAGTGACTGTTGTCAGGTTCTCAACTACACTGTCGAGCTTAGCTACGATGCAGTTGTCGAAAACCCAAACTCTGGCGAACTTGTAAGTACTAGATATATGTTTGTGTAACAGTTTCTTCTTAGATTTTTTGCTATGATAAGAGATATCTTTTGAAGTTCGCCAGAACAAATGTCAGACAAGAAGCCAGATGGTAATTAACACATGGTACAAATGACCATGATAAGACCCCAATTTGTATGCGCATGTGCACCTGTTTTGGTGGATGCGCTACATGTACTTGTTAAACAAGAAAAAACTACAAAACAAAATGACAGCGTATAAAGGTCAAATGTACTCGGAACAAATGACCTTTATCTGCACATGCGCAAATTATAATTACAAACTGGCATATGTAGTATAACCATGGTACCACCGAACTACATTATAATGATCACTGAGGTGTAAGATATTTCAAGAGAAGCAAGGGCTTTATTTTTGATTTTTTTGTAATATCTGTACCATACCAGTGTTGAAGGAGCCCAATACCAGGCTGAAAGTCCATTAGTAATCTGTCCATGATAAGTTTCCAGTTCTAATATTTGGACAGGTGTTCTTCTTTCTTCTGTTTATTCATAAAATTCAAAAGCCAATGGTCAGTCACACCAACAAACCGTATCCAGACAGATTCAAAACTGACTGATTCTTGGCCTTTCATTGTCATGTAATTTCAGTAAAGATGCTATTAATAGTTATCATTATTAAAGCCTTCAAGTTAGGTATCTTGTTGTAGAAAACTGATTTTGATAAAGTATCAAAAACATCGTACTTTGTGCCCTGTAATTGTTATCAATGGTTGCTAGGAAAACAAGGTTAATTTTTTAATTTTTGCTGACAGGTTAAGGAACTTTATGAGATTTTGTTTGTACAAACTGCTGATTCAATTTCATGTCTAATTTTTACCTTGAATGTAATCCTAAATTCTGGGTATGACAGGAAATAAAGTCTTACATTTACAAAACTTAAACTGAATATTTAAGGCTACTGTACAGAACAATTATATCTCCAAAAAGATTGTGGTAAAAATGTAACAAGCAAGTTCAGAAGGAAATAGAGTTACACTGTGAATATCTTTAATGGAGTACCTAACATACGGTCTCCTCTGCATTTGTAGTTGTCCATTTCATACAGTGATTGCGATTTCCAGGTCTTAAAACAATGTGTTAAAAACAGTATACTTGTACGTCTGTAACTTTGAGACAGTTTCTCTTAAAATGCTATATCATTTAATACTAGAACTAAAATTAGCTGTATCAAGAGGCTACTTTAAGAGCAATCAAACAGAAACTCCTAGTAGAAGCCTCTTTTCGGGCAACTTCTTGACCTTGATTGAAGGAATAAAAATAAACAACACAGAAATTAAATTTAGTGCGTATGCAGATGATATGGTATTATATCTTGAAGTTCATAATGACCTGTTTAGAGTTTTAGACATTCTAGAAGGATTTAAGCATCTCTCTGGCTTAGCATTAAACAAAAATAAATCCAAGTTGCTAATTTTGGGTTATTATAAAGCTCACCCACCGGACATTACTTCATCTGGGCTAACGTTCAACACGGGTGCTACTACTTTTCTGGGTGTACAATTTTCGGTGCATTTGAAAGACACGTTTGAATTGAACTTTCCACCAATACTATAAAATATGAAAAATATCCTCCATACTTGGTCAATGGGAGACTAACTCCTGTTAGCAAGATTGCTATAGTAAAATCATTGGGATTATCTCAAGTAATTTATTTACGTTCTGTTCTTCCCAAACAACCTGAATCCTTTTTAAAAAGAGGTTGAATCTTTACTTTTCAAATTCATTTGGAGCGGAAAACCAGACAAAATAAACCGCAAAACTTTAATCGGGGATTATGTGGACGGAGGCCTAAAATGTTACATTTACCCTCAATTATTTCAGGCTTGAAAATAGCAAGGGTTAAATGTTTGCTTGATGAAAGTAATGTTTGGGCAATGGAAATGTTTTTTTACGAACACTGTTTGGCTCCATTTGGAGGACATTTTTTCTGGTATAGTAATATTAATAACAATGATTCTAGTATATTATCTGTAAAGAACATTTTTATTTGGGAAGATGCCCAGGCGTGGACCTATTTAACGCTTGCTACAGAAATCAATCTTTCTCACTGCAGATGACAAAACAACACATTGATTCGTTTTAACTACAAAGTTTTATTTGTAAAATCATTTTCTTGACGAAAATGGCAATTTTTTACTTACTTTGAATTTCAAAAGAAATACAAGTTTGACTGCAATTTCATAGAATTTTATTCTGTGAAAACAGCTATTCCCCATAACTGGAAAAAAATATATTCCCAAATGTGAAGATGTAAACCTTTCATCTCAAGAGAACATGATTAAAAATATAATGAAGGTAACAAGGGTCTGTCGGTACATTCATAAGTTTAGTGTTAAACAATTTTTTAACCCTCCTATTAAAATCGATAGATAAATGGAATTCTTTGTTGAATACTTCAAACTTCAAACTTCAAAAATCTGCTTAGTTCCTATCAGGGCATGTTTATCTACACATATCCGTTATTTCCAATTTAAGTTAATTCATCGCATACTTGGTGTAAACAAGTATCGTAAAACATTAAATATCACAAAATCAGATTTATGTTCATTTTGTTATGGATCTGAGGAAAGTATAGAACATTTATTTTGGGATTGCCCAATCGTCAGAAGGTTTTATTGTGGACGTCCAACATTTCATTTTGGATGACTAAGTTACCCTGAGTAAAATCAACTTCTTGTTTGGATTTTATGGAAGTGTTGGAATTCAATTTAATTTCATTATTTTATATGCTAAATAATACATATTTTCCAGCAAATGCAAAAATAGCGTATTATCAATCAGCTCTTTTAAATGCGTGTTAAGATAATATCGCTCATTATATCTACACTGTATATTAAAAATAACAACTTTATATCATTTGATAACAGATGAAAAAATATTGTTTTGCTGTAAACCTAATTTACCACTATGTCCTGTATAATCAGATTTATTTTTTTGTTTATTCTATTGTTTATATTATGTACATGTATATGTGCTGTTATATATTTGTAATATATTATAAAGTCAAGAGCAGTATCTAATAAAGATGTTTCTGCAAAGAAAAAAAAAATTCTTGACCTAACCTAACCAACTTCTGAAATTATGATTGGATATAAAGAGGATAGCATTTGCTCATATGTCTTTTCTATACTATCCTGTTAAATTGGCCTAATCTATCACCCCTCTCCTCTTAAAGTCGACAGATGCATCCTCCATAAAGTGTGATTTTAAGGAGGATATCTTGTTCACATTGTAACAAGTATATGCAGAGCTCTAGCTTTCCCCCAAAGTTCATTTATGATAGCAGACTACTCTATGCATAAATTTTGATTTATATCCCTGGAAGGCCCCACTTGTTGAGAGTGACATAATATAGCACCCGTGTTGAACTCTCTTGAATGTGATCTCCTTTTAATCATAAGTTATGATGTTCATAGTCTTCGTTTACAATGCAGCATTGACTCTGCACTTTGAGTGACTTAAATTTGCGAAATTATCAGAGGCTTAATATTAAGCTTAATCTTTTCTGAATAATTATCTTCTCTTCTTTCGAGGACTCTCAAGATGAAAAAACTCTGTAATGAGAACTATTATTGTCCTCACCTTAAAAAAATTTGCATGAATGCCTTCGTCAGCCGAGGTGAAAAAACTCTGTTGTGAACTGTTGTAAGTTGTCATCATCTTTCATGAGTTTATTGTTTTAAGTAGGATCAAATCCATCTGATACTACATGTACATTATGTAGATAATGAGTGAAGACATAGGCCTATAGATAATAACTAATTATATTATATCATTTTTCACCACAGCGGCGATTCACCTTTGACTGTTTTTGTGACCTTTGGCCCCAGGAGCCTTACAAACTCACAATCATTACCCTACCAGTTGATTTTGACAATCAAACCCTTCTTGACCCTTCTAGCATAGTCCAAGACTTCAAAGTACCAGGTAATAGCAACATAATTTGTTTGTTTGATGATTATTCCTTCTTTTTATGATATAATATTTGTATATATTTATCTCCAACGCTGACCACTGGATTACACCGCAAAGCGCTTTTTATCTAGTGGAAAAGGTACTATATAAATCGCAACTATTAATATTACATAATACATGTATGAACATCCTGTATGAACCCTCATGCATAATGATCTGTATAAAATATGTCTCATGTTGTACTGCATTAAGCATGGGGCATATTTGTCTGATAACGATACTGATAATAAGATTTTTAATTAAATGTACCCTGTATAGCTGCCCTACTATGAACCGATATGAGCATATACAGTATACTGACACGTACATAGCATAGTAGGGTTTACCTTTAATTGAAAATCTTGTTTTGGTTATCATTATCAGACGAATGTGACCAAGGCTTTAGTTCTAAATATTCCCCTGATATCGTATAGAATTTCTTGTCCTTCTAGGTAGCTCATTTCATAATAAATACTCATTTCAAAAATTGCTGCAGTGAATATCGTACTTTTTGTTACGTGAACTCCCCACACCTGGGGAGCGTTTCATCAAGTGTTTTGTCAGTGATTTTTACTGACAAATTTGCTCTCAGCCAATCAGATGCAAGGATTTCAGTAGCTTATAACAGTTGGCGGTAAAAATCACTGTCAAAACGATTAATGAAACGCTCCCCTGAATTGCTCTCCACCCTTTCTTTCTTTGATAGGGTGGAGATTCTGAATATAAGCCCAACCATTCTTCATTTATATTAGGAATATGTGCACGTCATGCATACCCCTCGGTCACCATAGTAACAGTGCATCGTATTACTATTCCATTCAAGTTTGGTTTATTGCATCTATAAGAGTGAACAATCTTCTAAAACCTTACTGTTTTAGAAGATTTTCAGTAACTTTATAAAATCTTAAATAACTGAGAAAAATTTTATCAGGTTAAGAAATTTGAGAAAGGTAAATATATATTTGTGCGATGTAACAAGAATTTTCAGTATATTATGAGCGTAAGAAAGGTTTTGTGATAAATCTGTAATGATATGATGAGATAGTAAAGTAATCTTTAAATATGTAGACATTGCATTTGTATTGTAATTAAACGAAATATATTATAATGATGATAAGTCAACAAGAGCTCCAGAAGGATAATGCAGAACTTCATTAAAATATATGTTTTCCTAAAGCTGAACAGACATTTGAAATGCCTCACTGTACTTTAGAGTTCATTACCAAATTGTGTGCTTGCAGTTGTACAGAGAGGTAAAGAGAGAGACGTGAAGCTTTATAGTGCAGATGAAATGTTTCAATGCATTATAAATTTCCCCCTGCCTGACATACAATGAAAATATACTACCCGCAAAGGAATTAGTTGAGTATCAGCCAAGCAGTATATTGTACTTATTTTATTCTTATTTTATAAAAAAAAACACTGGTAATCTATATTTGCCCATCTGTGAAGTGCTTCATTATCTGTCAGAATGTAGGGGTTTTCCCTTTTCTTGTACAAGGTATTTCTTATATTGCGATTATGTAGCTACATGAACTGGCTGCAAATTACTCAGCAACTCCTTGCATTTGAGTAGTTGTGTAATGTACTTAAAGACCAATCAGAAAATTTTGTTGAAAACATATAGTACCTACTTGTGAGTTTGTTCACAATAGTACTTGAAACTATACTACATGGTCATTTGTAAATATTTAAAAAGTTAAATACACTGTAGAATCTACATGTGTATGTGTAGTCTATGACACCCTGCAAGTGATGTGATATACATGTATATTGACAGTGCCATGGGCTTTAACCTTGCATGAGAATTATGTCAACCTGTTGAGTAGATAGGTAACTTTTGTATTGGAAAGGAGAAAAACCATATACATTAGGTAGGCAAGTTGCTATTTTACAGGTTCCTGTAAATCTTTTAGGACAGGAATTATTTAAGGGCTAAATTGATCATATTTTGTTCTTCAAATTGGCAACAATAGTATTTTTTTTAGTACTACATGTTTCTAATAAGGTGTAATGTCTTTGAAAACAATATCAAGGTTTCAAGGTTTCTTTATTTTTTCCACATGTTTTTTCAGTGTTTTACATATACACAAATTTATATTACATAATATCAAACAAAATTACGATAAGAAGTGTTTACATAAATGGATAATTTCGTTGATATCAGGCATAGTAAAGAAACAAAAGTGGAGGAGTCTATTAAAAAGCACAGCTTGTATTTTATAGACCCCTTTGTGAGAAAAAATATACTTACAGATGCTCTAAGTTTATGGAAATAATTACGAAATATATATACTTTGCACTATCCCCCCCTCCCCCCCTTACACTACAAAACAGAATAATTGTGACAGTGGTATGTGTACAAATAAATATATTAGAAATAACAGGGGATGACTTCAGTAGGATAGAAGAAAGAGAGAGAGAGACAGACAGACAGATAGAGAAGGAAGATGAAGGATACATGTACATGTACATGGTTAGGAACTTTGTCGAAAAGTTGAAAAAATTGCAAATTTTGATAAAAAACAATGATTTTGATGCTCTCAGTGTGTTGCCAATCTAAGGATTTTGAAGCTTATTCTCCTTTTTAAAATTCCTGGCATCAAAGATCAAACACAATATGGCAATGCATCAAAACTGGACACAGTGTGTGCAGAAATTTTTGCTCTTTCTGCTAATGCATCTGGTATATTTTTTAGAGCTCTGAGTAAAAAGTTTTGGAGCCTAACCGCAAAATGTTGTCATTGTCTTGAAAGGGTTTTTTATAATGAACAATTAATTGCTATACCTCCAGTCCTTAACATGCTCAGTAAAATGAAAATGCACTTGAGTACTTTTTGACATCACCTTGATTAATCTTAGTCAGTATCTTAATCATCGTCTTAAATATTTTTCTTATTTTTCTGTCATGGATTCATGTAGGTTTTTATGTTGCATTTGAATCTTGATGATTTTATTATAATGTGATTTCTTTTCTTGTTAATATATTGTGATTAATGTTCTTGTTATTATGATGTGATTAAGTTTGTTCAATTGCTCTCTGTAAAGCAGGCAATTTCAGCTCTTTGGCTGCATGCCTTGGTATTTTTCAATAAACCAATCCAATGCATTTCAATTAAGTGAGAAATGTTGTTCAAGAGAAACACAAAAGGTTGCCCTTACAGGTTTAACTTTACGTTGTGTGGACTATCTATTTTTGTCCGTTAAATTAGGAATTGGGTAAAGAACAATAATATTACAATGTGAAGTTTGTTTGCATAATACCTATTCAATGAAATTTGAATTAGGTATGATATTTAAAGAATGAATGTTGGGAGTCAAATTATTATGATTATTTGTAAACCTAGTAGTGCAGTATGAGTTCATCTTTATAAGATAAGTAAAGTAAATACAACTAGAAAGGCCGTCAAAGGCGGCAGACCCACGCCTTAACCCAATAGGTTTTGTTTTGTTGCGATTATTTTTGTAAGCAGTAGCCATTCAAAGGGGATAACAAGAGGCACATCTCCCCCCCCCCCCAATAAATTTTGCCATATCCAGGTCATAGCTTTGTGTGTCCCCACCCTTGAAAAAATTCTTCTGAAAAAGATATTTTATTATTGAAACATCCCTCCCCTAAAAGTAATTGATTAGACATGTCAGAGAGCGTGGCGTGGTGAGAAAAAAAATGTTAGCAATTTCAGTCATGTCAGTGTTAGTAAATGTATTCATGTTCTATCTTTACATTGCAATTCGGGTTGTTGTTTTTTTTTTCATCGGGCTTGGATAAAATAAATATGACGACAAAAGAAGTTGGATCTCGACTTGAAAAATGACGTGCATGCGAGGCACAGAGCTTACTCACTCAGTACTACAGTCAGCCGGCCCCATGCAGGCACTTCGCGACAGTGTTGTGTATATGTACGTACACTACAGCTACTCAGCCACTCACTCAGATCAACACACGCGAACACTCGCGAGTGCGATAGACTCACTCACGTCGAACAAACGCACCAGATTTTCACCGAAAACAATTAAAATCACGTACTACACGTCCACCAGGATAAAATAAATCACAAAAACTTCCACAACAAAGTGGAAAGAACCGGGAAAAATAAACAGATATGCACAGAAGATAAGAAATAGGAGAAATTAGACGTGCTAGGCTATACGTATACCGTATACCTAGCCGCTTTCGATTTCGCAACGAGAGTACAGTTCAAGCGCGAAAAATCCCTTGTTGCTGGGCTACGTTGGCTTTGAATATTCATTGCAGGCTCGTGCGGATTTGAAGTGAAATAGCAAATAATGGGTCTAAAAGTCTTCTAAAATTCATAAACCTGAAATAGATTTTTGGTGAGACGAAGTAATGAGTGTTTTGATTGACCAAAATATTTCTGCATCGGCAGGCGAAGTTTGGGGTCATCAAACTTTCTAGTTTCTATCCTGTCACTCTCTGAACTGAAGTTCCTATACTTTACTACAGGGTCAAAAGTTCAAGGTCACACAGAATTTGCAGGGGTCAACCAATCATCACCAAAATCTAATCGATTCTTTCCTGTCACTTTCTGAACATTCCCTGAAAATTTGGTGCAAATCCGTTCACCCGTTCTCTTGTTATCTTGTACACAAACAAACAAACAAACAAACAAACAAACAAACAAAAAAAACAAAAAAAAACAAACATACGGAGCCCTTTACATAACCCTGCCGATTTTCATCGGCGTGGGTAATTATCTTTTATCATGTACCAGAATGTTTACATTACCCACCAGGCAGCTTTAGGCATTTTTTGCTCTTTGAAATGTTGAATACAATTACAGCTCATGGCTTGACAGTGTCGGGGGGGGGGGGGGGGGGGGGGACTCATGAATATGATGAAATTATTATGCAATGAGGATGCATATCATTGAGACATATGTGGCGAATGACCCTTACCGGAATATCTTGGTCAATCCCCCCCCCCCAATTTAGTTTATATTTAGTTTATATCAGGCTTCTTATCATTGGAGGTTTTGAACTAAGTAATACTAAGTAATCGATCGCATGCTGTGAGGGTTTTGCAGAGCCTGTGATGTCATTCATGCAATGCTAGAGCGACATGTACTTAAGATACATGTCGCACACCCCTTTTCAACCATGATCTATAATCCCAGTCCTTTTTTTGCTAAGAATGTAAATTAATGTTTACACTGTCATGATTATTGACAGATTGTATTTCCTCTCTGTTCATTGTATTGTGTTCCTTTGAGAAATTGTCTTCGCCCAATTATACAATGAAGCAAGGAATTAAAAACTAAAAATTTTACAACTAAAAGTTTATTTGTGCAACTGCTTTAAAACTAAGTTGCACAGAAGGTAAGGTACTGATTACAATGAAATATGTCCTTATGATGTCATTACTTACTCTGTGTTTTATGTATTCTGTCTGTCTTTTTAGGATGTACTTCTGATCGTGAGTGGGATCAGTACTGCCAAAGGTCAAAAGAAGGTATTATGTAACTCCTTCAAGTCAAACCTATACAGACATTCATACAATATGTGAACATTTTTTTGAGCAAAGCCAATGATATAGGGCTGCAATAAAGTACAATAATTCAAATACTAATTTTGGGGGTAAATGGGGGGGGGGGGGGGGGGGGGCGGCTATGATGTATTATCGATCCAAAGTCTTTGGGGCAGTAGATAACCAATAAAAACGAACTCTGGGAGATACATTTGTTTCAAACAAATTTTGGGGGGCAATTTGGGGCTGTTTCACTTTAATACAAAACACACTGGGAAAACAAAAAAGCACTAAAAAGGCAAATCATGTTTTAAAACACTGAACAATAATATTTTATACACGATTTGACCACGTTGATTTTGTGCAAACTAACAATCTTCAAGTGTCTCCATATAGCACTGTGTATACATTTGGATGTCAGCCAATAAGCCATACATTTATGCTTCCAAACATTAGAGGTAGCCTGTTCCATTCTAACTGATTAACGAAGGGTATTGTGGCCTCGAAACAGAAAGACTCTTTGCTTGTGTTTTAATTTCGTATTTTCACTTTCAAACTGTAACAAAATCCTGACTTAATATATGTGTAAACAATAACAAGGTTGAAATTCACTATATGCACACAATGGTTCAGAAAATAGGTTCTAATCCTAATTAGATAACAGATGATATGAATTCACATTTTCCAATTGTCAAACTGACTGAATGTATAGTATGCTTAAAGATTATATTTCCTCCTTTGGATTTTGTAATGCTCTTTAATTGCAGTGTTTTACATCATTTCATCTGAAACAAGCCATGTAATTCTTCTGCAGTCCTGAAAATTGTCCTTTTTTGTTTTTGATTGCATAAATGACATTACCACAAAGCTGTACACTTAATTTTCAAATTTGACATCAAATAGGGTGAGTCACTTTTTGACTTGTTATTTTGTTAGGAACTTCAATTTGCAATGTTACGCCTTGCTGTAGTGGAAAATTGTTTTGAGGTCACCTCTTCTGGGTATCACAAGTATCTGACAATAATATTTTTCACTTTCTGAAGGGTAGAACAGCTGTTAGAGCTTAAGCTTCTCTTCAAAAGTTTGCCTCAAATAAAGTTTTCCCTTTGCTAAAAATATAGGTCTGTATTAGAAATTTGAATCGCAGTCCAGAGCCTTTTCATAGAAAAAGTTTTAAACATTTCATTTTTATCACAAGCCAACATGTCTGCAAATGTATGAAATTATTGAGGCATATGCTTTCTCATCAAAGTGATTACTTTGAGATAACATTGAATTTTAGTAATTTGATTGTAGACAATTTATTAAAGGAGAAAAAGCAAGAAAATTGTGTCCTTTTCAAGGCACAGTTATCTTATAAATCATATAAATCTTATATATTATTAAAGAAGAGATGTTGTTGGGACACAGTGAAGGTCTAAAGCTGGCTCCTGGAACTCTGCGGCTCTTCTTTTTTCACATTTTCTCTTTCTCAATACCCAACTCTGTCTGTAACTTCCTTTGTTTGAATGGTAGAACTATGGAAGCCTCAGCTGTTAGTGCCTGAACAACTCTTCCCGGAATACCTGAAACTCAACGTCACATTCAATATTGCCCCATCCGACTACCGCTTCTCTCAATATGTAATCAGTGTTAATGAGTTGGATGTGGCCAAACCAATTTATAGTGAAGTAGCCTATGTGGTAAGTCAAATGATCAGAAATGAGTCAGTTTGCCTGATACACGCATTTGTTCAGTACAAGAGCCTTTTAGAAATGCTTGTATTAAGCTAAAAACGTATTTAGTAAAATAATTGAATTTGTGACAATCAGCATGATTTCAAGATATTTATGATATAATTGTGATGATTTAAACCAGACTAGCTAGTCTAGCTAGTACATAAAAATGCGTTCTTAGAGAAATATATTTTGCATGATAGTGAAGACAGCATTGTAATTGGGCACATGAAAGAGATTTTATGTTAATTAATTCTAATCGAATTCTAATGTCTTGTGAATTCTTTGGCATAATTCATTTTTACCTGCATTTGGTTGTTCTGTTTCAGTCATCACTGACTTACACTACTGTCATGGTCAACGGATTAATGTTGAATGTTAGCAGTATGATCTTTATATTGGAAGAAGAAGATGTGGGGAAAACAGTCCATGCTTCTGTGAGTATACATTATAAACAGACTTTTTCTCTTTCTCCCATCTTCACATTATTTTCCCTTGATATTTCTATCTCTGTAACAGTAAATCTAACAATTTTTTTTCTCTCTCTCTGTCTGTCTGTATATTTGTTTACCTCTGACCTTTCATTCTGTCTGTCTCCTCAGGTTTGTTTGTTTGTATTTATTATTTGTTTTCCTCTCTTTGTCATGATCTCTCTCTCTCTCCTGTTTAATATATTTCCCCTGGAATTGAGTAAAGCTATCCAGAAAGGAATAGTTTTTTTTCCTTACCTCAACTAATCTAACACAAAAGAAAAATGTTATCCCCCTTTACTACCATATGTTAGTAGTAAGATGTTGGGAAAACAGTTCATGATTCAGTGAGTATATTATAAAAAGACTACTAAAAACAAACCTCTACCTTTAAAAGATCATATTTGTCTCTCTTTAGTTTGAAGGGTCTATCCTAATCTAATTTACTAAAGCTGATCAAAATGGAATTCTACTCTAACTTGGTGCCTAAAAAAAAAGTGTTCTGGGATTTTTGTTTTTATTTTGATGTGACAAAAAAAAATTTCTTCAGAAGTCAGATGGTATAAACTGTTGATATTCTCTTCAAAAATTTATAATTCTAAGGTTGTCTTTAGCATGCACGCTGGGAATATAAATACATTGTGCTCCACAGCTACGAGCCATAACAATGTGATATCTGCTTTTTCGGTTTTATTTCTGCTTTTCCAGAGGATATATATAGTACCGTACAATATCATTGTGAATGCACATTTGTGTAAACCTGTGTGTATTCAACTTTGGGTTCATGTGTGGCTGAATTGCTACTTTCTAATTCAAATTTTAGATATTTCTCTTCTGTATCAAGCTTTTATATAGACGCATTGTATTGCGATGAAATAAACATTGTATGAGCTGATTAAATAATAAATATACATGGTTATTTCCTGTGTTGCATTGTGCATTTATGTGGCGACTGTGAAAATCAACAACTTACCAAATATTTCACTTTTTCATCATTGATTGTATGAATTGTTTCTAGAACTTCTTCTTCTTAATCTTCCATGCTTGTATCTTATATTTCTTTAAAGATGTTTCCTAGATGTGAAAGTGGAGTGCCTGACTGTAATACTCTAACCTACCAAGATAAAACTAACGTTGTTGAAATAATAGGTATGAACACTTACTTTTGTATATATATTTACAGTGTATACATTTATTATGTTATTATTAACCTTTAAAGTTTAGGAAAAAGTGAAGAATTACATTTCAGTTTCATAGCTTTAGCTTAGCTTTTGTATCTTCAGAGGAGAGGGTGGCTTTATGATATTTTGGAGATTAACCCTTTGAACCCAAACAGCCGCTTTTTCGGCCGCGCAGAGAAAGTAAAATATCCCGAAAGGCCAGTTTATCGGCCACAAATCATGTGACTTCTTTTCAGCTCGGCTTGAAAGTTTGCATGACCCTGTTTTAGATCGGGTGATCGCCTGGGTCTTTTGATACTGCTGGCATAATTTTCTTCAATTTTGATCAGAGAAAAATGGAAAATCCAGGGAAAATGGCTAGAAAAACATTTACAGCCGATGAGGCTCATGCAATACTACTGGGAGATTCCGCGGAAGACATTGATGACTTTTTTTTTTGAGGATGAAATTGATACGGAAGATGAGGTTGCAGGGCTGTGTTGGTAGATTTAGCGGTACCTATGCACCTCCAGCCCGGTACAAGTGGGGTATTTCATAGTCAGTGTGCCGATGGAGTATAGTGGCCATCTTTCAAAAATGTTAGCATATTTTTGACATTATGAAGTAATTCAGGGTATAGCACACAAAATATGCAAATAATTC